>WEKY01001293.1:88147-203782 GCA_013390045.1 Picathartes gymnocephalus
CGGGGCCGGGGTGGTCCGTGCGGAAGGAGGTCTGAGCCGCTCACACAAGACGTGCGCTCCACATCTGGAGTGCTGTGTCCAGTTCTGGGCTCCTCAGTACCAGAGAGACCTGGAGCTCCTGGAGCGGTCCAGCAGAGGGCAATTAAGGGACTGGAGCATCTCTGTTAAGAGGAAAGGCTGAGGGAGCTTGAGAAGAGACTGCTGAGAGGAGCCGTCATCAATGTTTGCAGGTACCTAAAGAGGGGGCTCCAAGAGGATGGATCCAGGCTCTTCTCAATGGTACCAAGCAGTGAGACAAGAGGCAATGGGCAGAAACTGATGCACAGAAGCTCCACCTGAATATGAGGAAGAATTTCTTTACTGTGCAAGCAACCGTGCACTGGAACAGGTTGCCCAGAGAGGTCGTGGAGTCTCCCTAACTGGAGATACTCCAGACCATCTGGACACAATCCTGTGCCTTGTGCTCTGGGATGACCCTGCTTGAGCTGTGAGGTTGGACCAGATGATCCACTGTGGGCCCTTCCAACCCACCCAGTCTGTGATTCTGTAATTCTGTAAAGTTTCAGCTAACACGTCTGATTCAAACTTTCTAGAACTTTGTACTGAAGAGTTTTGGAGCAATCCTTGTTATGAAATCTTTCTCTTTTTTTCCCAGTTATTAATTGAAGCTGTCATAAAAATTATTTAATATGCAGTACTGGAATTTCGTTCGTGTGTGTGTCTATGCCTAGTTTAAATCCTTACCTGTAGGCAGAGGAAGCTTGTGTTTCTGTCTCCACTTATTTCCCTGGAGCACTAAGGTGAAGATGAAGACGAGTCATCTTTGATATGTTTTTACAATCAGATAGCTCCAGTCATCTCATGTGTGGAAATTTCATTGTAGGTGGGAGGGAAATGTGAAAAGGCACATATTGCACAGAAGACAAGAGGACTGCAAACAAAAACAACAATAAGATTGCAAAGTAAACACCTACTAAAATTTCCCAACTAAAATTTTCTCCTGTGCTCTGAGGCAGTATATCTGTGTGCCTGGTAGTAAACAACTTGAGAAATGTCCTTTAATTTATGGATTACTGCTATTTCTTTAAGCATATTTTGACAAAGGTGTGAGACAACCCCTCTCCCAGTTCTCCCTGTCACCTGTCTCAGCAGGGCAGAAGCATTTCGTATTCGACACATCAGCTTGCAGTTGTGTCTTGCACATCAGTAAAGGAGAAACTTGTACCACACAATAGAAAATAGGTATCCAACAGGTCAGTAGCTTCCGGCTGGGAGAGCCTCAATTCCTCCCACATCATGCTTCCTGTAGGCCTTCAGGTGTGCTTTGCCTGTACAGATGGGTGGCCTCCAGGATGTAAGTCAAATTCAGGCTGTTTGTGTATGGCCAGGAGTGTCCTTTCCCACCTAGAAAATCATCATACACATCATTTTGATTGCTTCAGGTACTTTTTACTGTACTGTTTTGCAGATATTCCTCTTGCTCCTGTCCAGGCAGCTGCAGGCGTGGCTGTGTCTCCGAGCTCTCAGACAGAACATCCAAGGTGATGCCCTCTGCACAACCATGTACTCAGGTCCCTCTGCTAATCACACTCTTGCCTGCCCTGAACAAGGTAAAATTGGGCACATTGACATCCATGACCAATCATTCCCTTCACCCTCATAGTTCAGAATGAACAGGCTTACATGATACTTAAACCTCACACCTGCACCCCCCATGGATGAAACTGGAGTTTTGTTGCTACATCTGTAGTTCTAAACATGTTGGGGAAAAGGTTTAATGCTGGACCACTGATTCTCTGTAATGCTAAATTACCAGCAAGCTTTTTGGCATATTTCTGGCCAAGACCAACCAGCATCTCCACAGCAATGCCTGAGCACCAGGAGAACACCAGCACACACCAAGGACTGCTTCCAGTGAGAAGTTAGATTTGGGTCCTTCCTCCCTGTCCTGGTTTGAAGGACAGGTCTCTGCTAGGGAAGGCAGGAGCCTCCCTCGGAATGAAGAATGTGAACCCCTCCCCTCCGAATTATTGTAATTTTGAAATTAAGGGGGTCTCAGGCAAAGATATGGGAGTAGGAATAACAGTTCTTTACTAGGATTTATAACAGAGCAAACAAACAACAACTTTTATGGCACTAACAACAAAACAGAACCAAGAACCCGGTCCCGACCTCCTGGCCTGAAGGCACTTCCCCCCTCAGCGCAGTGATGGTCACAGCCGGCAGGGAGCACGTGCTATGGTGGTTCAGTCAGCAGGGGAAAACAAAACGGAAGAGAGGTTTTGCTTCACAAACCTCCTTGGAGCAGTCGATTCCAGTGCCCCAGCAGGATTCTTGGAAAGCAGCAAACTGGGAGGGCAGGACGTCTCGGCAGGCGGGGGAGCGGGGCTGCAGCGCAGTGAAACCCAGAGCAGTGCCGAAGGAGCGGTGGGGGCGGGGGGCAGCAGCCGCCCGGCTCCTAGCCCAGCGAGGAGAGGCGAGCTCAGGGATTCCGGGCACCCGAGCAGATGACAACAGGCTCAGCGGCTGCTCTCACAAGCAGAGGCTCACCCCAAGAGGCAGAAGAAAACAGCTCCAAGCCAGGGCTCCAGCAGCAGCAGCGAAAAAAAAAACTTCTCTCTCGCAGAGCTGTCTCTTCCCGTGTCCTCCTCCGAAAGCCAGTCCCGCTCCGCCCCTGCCCTCTCCTTTTACCAGTCCCCAATTCTCGAGATATTCCTCCACCCCCCACCCCCTTCGAGAGAAAAACTCCCCGACAGAACAGTAAACATAGATGGGCCTTTTCTTTAGGCCTAGGTATAGCCTTTGTTTTTCTTAAGTACTCAGTAATTAAGGCTATTTAGCAACTGAATGGAAAAAAATTCTACACTGTTAAAAGGAAACAAAAGGAAAGACAACCCAACCCCCAACACTCCCATACAGTCTTCCAACACCATCCCAACAGGCTCTACAGCCTTAGAGCCCTCCTTGTCCTCTTGCCAGGTCCCAAAGCAGGTAACACATCTTCCAGTTTCATACCATGCAAACAACAGTTACGTGGGCCACAACAGTGTTTGTGTAATATCAGAGATTTTGAAATAAAGGAGGCACAGAAATTACAACAAAATATTACAGCCACAGTGCAGTACATAGAGCCTCGAGGAGACCCTCAGCACAAACACCACATAGGGTACAGGTGGTCAGTTTAGACACTTGGTCTGAGGACCAGAAGTCATTCCCTGGCCCTGTTCTGCTCTGTGGTATAGGCAGGGCCTGTATGGCTTACACCCAGGACTGGTGAGGAGGAACCAGTGTTGCAGCGTTTTTTATTAGTTAATTGTCCTTTGGTTCGTTCTATATACCCCTGTTTATACCTTGTATACTCTCCCTGTTAATTATCTGTCCCCTCCCCTGGTTGAGCGAGAGGTTCCCTCTCTCTCCGGTCACTTTCCTTTCACCCCTGCCCTGAGTTCTGGAAAGGTCCTCATTATTTCGTTATGCATTGGCCCTTACAGGTGTATCCCCCCTTCCCTGTTTTCCCGTTTGCTGTGTAACCTGTCCCTCATCCCCGGACCACACCCTTGGGCTTTCCCGATTGGTGAGGTTCGCATCCCCACCCCTGGGACCCTGGGAGTATGAAACCCCCTGTTACCATTGTTCTGGGGGTCACTCGGAGCAGAGCACAGGCGGTTCGATCCTCCCCTGTGCAACTCCTGGTGGCCTGACTCAGTTAGTTTCTCCCCATCAGCTGAATAAATCTTAGTTGGTATGCAGAGCTGCTGAGTCCTCCCTGCTTGGCTTCTCTATGCAATTGCCACCTGCTCGTTACGCTGCTCTCGGCTCTGCTCGCTGTGGCTGCGATTGGGTTCTGGGGATCAGAGAAGGTCCCCAGAGAGATTGCCTTCGACCAGCGCAGCCTTGGCACTCCGGGCAGACGAGCACAGTGAAAAATCAGCACATTTTTACCCTGAGTGCATTCAAGTGAGGCAGGGCCTCCCATAACCCTGATATGGCAGATGAAATTACTCAGGTGAAAAGCAGCAGCTGCAAGCTTGCACTGTCTGTCATAACCCAAAAATGAATGAGCAGTTGCTTCAGAGAGGCCTGTCTACCTAGACAGACCACATTTCCAAAGTACTGAAGGAAGAGCAGAGGCAACAGAAGTCAGGAGAAAGAGAGCAACAGGGGAGGAGTGGGCCATTTGTGTTCCCTCCCACAGAGCCAGCTAGGTCTCTGCAAGCAGCTGTGCCAGCTTCTGACCAACATCAATATGTCAATTCTGTTTCTCAAAAATCACAAGCCTACTTTGGGCCTGCCCCCCGCAGGCATGTAACTGTGGGCAATTCTGCATTGGTATTGACAGCTGGGGTGCTCAGCAGCAACACATAGGGAGCAGCCACAGCCCTGCCACCCGCCCCCTGCGGCAGTGTCATATTGGACAGCGCTGCAATGGAAAGGTTAAAGGAAACCTTGTTGAAAAGAGATGAGAAAGAGCTGACTTTGTGTTTAGACAGTGCCCAGGGCTGCAGTGGGACAGGTTTTGGGGAGGGACTGCAGAAAGGGTGGTTGAAACAGTGTCTCTGCTTCCTCTTTTTGGCAGAACAGTGTGAAGCTACTGGCCTGGTGGTGGAATTTGACCTTTCCTTGCCCTGTCTGGTTGGGAGACCCCTTCCAAGCTTGGAACATCTGTACATGGAATATGATGAGGATGATGATATTTTCTTTGCAAAATGGATGAGCAGCTTCTGGGGCCACAACTTGATCGATGAGGAGAAAGAAGGCAGAGGCCACAAGAAACGTCAGCCACGACTCTGTAGTGAAAGGAGAGCATCCCTACCGGTAAGAGCTGTGTGCAGCTTTCTCTGTGTGTGCACGTGGTTTATGTATAAATGTAAGTTCCATTCCCAGAGGCACAGCCCCAGGAGTGTATGAGGAGTATGGGACATCTTGCCAAGTAAGTTTAGTTCCTGCTGGCAGCTGCTAGTTGCTTTTTGAACTTAGCTGTCTACCAGGGTTGAGCCTCTGGGGTCTTGGAGTACAGGAAAACAGGCAAACTGCAAGATAAGTGATGATAGGACCAGAAATGTTACAAGTGTGTAATAGCTGCCTAACTATGTATCACAGTGTTGTTCTGGCTGCTCAGCACAACCTGGCAGAGATCAAAACATTTAGCACCTGCATACATAAAGACTGTCTGTAACGAGTCTGTTCTCATATGAAAATCTGTATAACTCCATATGTATTAAAAGGATTTGGACCTAATTCTGCAACTATACTGTCTCCAAGAGGTTTTACCCTTTACCCCTTAGGACTTACTTGTTTTCAGGTAAGTGTAACTTCTATTTTGAGGTAGAGGATGCAGTCCCTCCTGGTTTTAAACCTCTGACTCTGAAAACACTGATACAACATATAAAGCTTACTAAACTATGAAGTAAGATTTTAAGGTAGAAGTACATTCTTTATTGTTAAACTAACTAAACAGTTGGGAAAGGGGCAGGTTCATGTGAAGAAGGCAGCTCGGAACTGTCTAAGTGATTATCAAAATTAGGTTAAACTGACAACAGTTGTTCATAGTCTTCTTTTTATTCAAAGATTGTTACTTCCATGTCAGCTTTTAAAAGAACATTTAGGTGGTCCGAACCCATCTCTTTTTTCTTTTCCAACTACATCAGTTGTCTTAACAAAGATATTATGTTTCCTTACAAACAATTTTTTACTTATATCCTTAGATCATTATGGCTGCAACAAAGCAAATGCTAATATATTGGGGAGAAGCAGCTAATCTTTTCCAAACATTTTTTGTGCCATTCTATGTTTCCTCCTTGCAAGTTCTTCTCCACTGCAACTGTCATGTTCTAAGCTGTGGGATTTTTAATTTCCAAAAAAATTGGCTAAGAAAAACAAAAGAGTCCAAAACCACTTCCTCCCTCTTTGAATTCATGGACAGCATGGAGAGGTAACCTTCATTCATAACTTCTGGTCTGATCAGCCACATTTGTTATTACTTTTATATTTCACCTCGACCACAGATTGCAAGACAGACTCTGAGCTAGAGCCTTGCTGTTGTATTCCATCAGAATGCTGAATGTACATTTATTAATTTGGGGGGGAGGGGGAGGTTAAATAATTTTACTGTATGTTACTTTTTTCACTCAGAGATCCATGCATTTGTGATTTCTTTAGGCCTCAATAGAAGCTGAAGTATAAAAATGTACTTTAAATCTCTTTCCATTCGGCAAGGTGCTGAACACATCTTCTTGTATATTTGTGTCTGTGTCTGTATTTGTGCACAGACATTTCATTTGAAGTATGTGCTTATATTCAGTTTGTTCAAAAGCTATCTAAATATTTAGCTAACAGCTATTCAAATACTTTGCTATACTTGCATTCCTGAATCCATACCTAGAATTTAGATTAAGTAAGCTGACAGAAAGACTGTGATTTTTGATGTTACTGTTTAATGAGCTAAAGATATTGTGTACACTTAATTATATCTGGCCTTTACATTAATGCTTCACACAATCTGTCTTGTTACACTAGTTTCATATAGAAGATGTGAATTTTAACTGCTTTATTTCTCAGTGCCAGATGTTGACTGGAGGAATGAGACAGGAAGATTTGTTTGGGGATTTTATGATTTTGCGTTACATTTTGAAATGAACTCTTGATTTGGAAGTTGAGTAGTTAGTAGTAAAGAGCACTAGTATGTGTTGTCTTTAACCAAAGCTAGAAGTTAAACAAATGGGCACTACTGATGCATTGGAAATACCTCCAGAAAGAGCATCTCCTTGTTGAGAGCAGTAACTTGAGAGCTATTGCACTTGGATGTGTTTTTAAAACAGTTACTACCAATTATAACTACTTGGTCTCATATCCAAGGCTGGTATTCAGGGCATCAGCAGCAGAGCAGTCCTGCCTGTGTGAGCTCCTTCTGCACCACAAGTCTCTTGGTGCTACATAGCAAAGTGCTCTCAGAGTAGCACTAAAGGTAGTTCTGCTGGAAAATCACTTGAAGCTCCAAACTGGTGTGTTGGTCTTTGTAGTTTTTCCTGTGGTGTAGTAAGACATTCAAGCCCTACTCCCACCTCAAAGACAGAAGTAAACTCCTGTGGTATCCTATCATGGTACAGCCCCCATCCCAAATATGGATAAAGCTTTGTAAAATAACTCCCAAACTAACAACAGTTTTCATTATTTTTTTCCCAGTATCTTTTCCCAATACCTCAAAAACACTACTGAGATGAGCTTTGGAAAATGTTTTTGCTATTGTCATACACACTTTGCAGAGGGGAACACAAAATTGTATTCATCCTTCACTGGGTCACTTGCAAGTCAGGCTAAAACATGTCACTCCACTCTGTCAGGTTAAAACAACATGTAACCCCCTCTGTCAGGCTGAAACAACATGTTACTCCACTCTCCTGGAAAGCTCAGATCTGTGTGTGTTGCTGTGGGACAACACTGAATGTGAAAACTGCCTATGGACAATTAAGTGATCTGTTTCCATCTCCTTTATTTAACTTGTTCCCCTGGCAAACTTTAGACAAATTAACTATGATACACTTTTTGAAGCCTCCAGCTATGACTTTCCTTGACATATTCTAGTTACCCTACATCATTTTGGTTCAGAACAGTTATTACCTCCCAGACATTTTGTTGTAAGAAGAAGATTGGAGGCAAAGGAGAACTGTTAAGAAGTTTACAACCGTATTAATATATCCACCTTCAAATAGACATTGTTGCTCACAGGAGAAAATTGCTACCAGCAGCTGAGAGTGGGAGCAGAAAAAATGACTGCTGTTGAAGTTACTGTCATTTAATTTAAACTAAACTTAGACTGGGAATCTACCACAATGTTGTTACTACTGACCAAATGAAGGCCGACCAAAATATTTTTAAGAAATATATGCTTGTCTGTAAGCTTCTTGGAAGAAAATGAAGCCTGAGATGCAGAGAGCATCTGAATGTCAGATGTTCCAAAATATCCCTAAAATACTCGGCTCATTGTGTAAACTCCAGCAAACAGTGAACAGTTGTGCTGACACACTGAAGATTAATTTTCTTACTGACAGCTGTGCAAGCTCTCAGATCCAGCCCAAAAGATGTAAGCAATTAACTTATCTACAACAGAAACTGAGAAATAGATAAGGCAAATCATACTGACAACAATTTTTGTTGTGTGAAGTATTTTTGTTTGTGTACCTTTTGTGTGCTTGAGATGGGCAATTAGCAGAAGATTAGCTGTTTTGTAAATAGATACACTGAACATGAGTGGCTTTTACCAAACGCAGAAAAGAGGAGTACTAATGGGAATGAGAAACAATCCCTGAGATCCCTCGGTGCTTCTGGCTTACCCAGTACTGGCAAAAAAATCCCCATTTTGATAGTGGAGAATTTAGTCATGCAAAGGCACTGTAAGAAAAGGCACAGTCACAGTAATGTGATTGCACAGATCTATCTATGTAGCTTTACCCTTAGCCAGCTGAGGCAGATGGACATTTCAGAGGAAAGCTTGTCCCTTTTCTGGACCATTGCTGCATATCAGTAGGTAAACTGCGGTCTTTTTGTTAAGGGCTTAACTGTAATTCTATCTGTGAAGGGAAATTAAAAAGCAATGTCTTAGTAAAAGAAAACATTTACAGACATTGCAAAACAAGACTGATAGAATACAATCCCCCATTTCAGCTGTCCTCCTGTGTTTGGTTTGGGTTTTTTTCCCAAACCCTCTAGGAACAGATACCAGTGATTTTTACCATGAGACAATTTTTATTTCCAGGAAAGACTATATGACATTAAAATGACAGAGAAGACATTTAGCTTGTTGAGCCTGGCATGGCATGTGTGCTCCTGTCCCTCGAGCACAATGCGATTGCTTTGATGCTTTCTAAAGTAACAATACAATATGACCTTACAGATCTTGTGGCTATATTGACTGGTTTGAAACCAAAGTAATAATAATATGGCAGAAATCATTAACACTACTCTCAGAGGCAGTCCATAATACTGGACATAGTAAGCTTATGCCTGGAAAAAAAAATGGAACCAGTACCATATGTTTTGTAAACTCTTCAATATTAGGTACTTCTGTCAGGTGTGAGATTTGTTATTTTTAGCATCTCTCATCAAGCCTGTCTAATCTGATGTAGCTGCCCCTATATGAATGCACAGCCTCTCTATTCAGAGAAAGGCTGCATAGGTCGCTGTTGAGCCAACACATTTATAGTAGCATCTGGGCCAGAGTGAATGAAATTGTATCTAGGACATGTTTCAGGTCCGTTGCAGTCCAAGGTTTGTAGATTCATGTGAACACTATACCAAGTTGGTTTCATTTCCCCTTGTTTGTTGAAGTAACAAAACAACCAATACACACACCCCACAAAACCCTGCACTGAGTGTAAGGTTTTCTACTGGATTTTCTTAGAAATCATTGCAGAACCTGTGGGATAAACCTTCATTTGTTATAAACAATCACAGCTCCCTTACAGCCAGCAGATCTTCTCAGGGTTACTTAGTAACTGAAGGCTTAGCACCAGGCTTATACAAAACAGAGAATCACAGAATCAATTAGGTTGGAAAAGACCCCTGAGACCATCGAGTCCAACCTTTGACCAAACCACCACCATGTCAACTAGACCATAGCACTGAGTGCCTTGTCCTGTCTATCTTTAAACACCTCCAGGGACACTGACTCCACCACATCCCTGGCCAGTCCATTGCAATGTCTCATCATCCTTCCTGTGAAGAAATTCCTCATGGATGTCCAAAACATCCATGCATTCAAAAATGTATGCAGCAGCTGGGTGCCTGGAGTGCCCACCTCTCATTCAGTACCTCCCATCTCTCACAACTTTCACCATCTGTATCTTACCAGTGTTCAGCTATTCATCCTGAAAAAGCATCAACAGCTGGCAGGGTTTGCAGTATCCCCAGCTCTATGTGGTATCTTTCTCACCCATCTCTTCTACAGGTCTGTCCATTTCTAAAACCACCAATACATGACTTCACAGGACATAGCAGTTCTGGATCAGTTTAATCTCCTTTACAGACATTAAATTAAACACAGCTGATGCAGATCAATAGCTTTGATCTGCATGCTAGGCCTGGGAAAATTGAATTACACAGAAACTAAACAACTATCTACTCCTTCCCCACTTCACTCCTGCAAATATAATTGTAGAAGTCTGTTTCCTACAACTCCTTTGGTAGGGATATTCCCTCAGTATCCTGAAAGTGCTCCTTAGTTAGTTCAAGACAAATGTGCCCAAGAGGGCAACAGAAAATTCAAAGCTGAGCAATAAAACATCTTGTCTGCATGTAGGCTGTGCTGAAAACTTGACAGAACTGGGTGAGAAATGGTTGCTGTCACACTCTCAATTCAAACAGCTGGTAAGACCTGGAGCACTTGTGGGTCAAACCTCTTATCTGACTCATCTGGCCACAAAAGGCTGGGTAATGCTTTTTGAGAGTCCTGCCTAGAAACTGCAGCCAGGTGCAAGGCCTGAGGTTTTTGAGGTTATGAAGGGTCCCATTTCCCTTCAGTGTCACTGAACACTAAGAGGACCCAGCACACTTGACATTTGAAATGTTCATGTGTGCCAAAACTTAGATCCTCAAACTCAGGAATAACAGGAAATTCTGCCTCTGCTGCCTTCAGAAAGCAAGTTCTTGGCAGTGTGATTCTCCTGCACATAAGAAGAAAGATATGATACAGAATTCTGGGCAAGGTACTTCTCTTTGCACCACTGTTTGGGAGAGTGTCTGTGGCAGAAAAAAGTCTGCCTTGCGTGCTCTGCTTTAATATTCAATACTCAACAAAGACCTTTTGTTTTTCAGGCCAAGCTTTCCTCCCTCCATACAACTCGACTTCATGCTTCTGCCAAAGGCTCATCTTCAGGCCACCTCAGGGGCTCCAAGGAATTTCAAGAAGACAAAGATGTCAAATGCCACTGCCACAGGAAGGCAAGCAGAACACCCTCAGCAGACAGCTCATGCCCAGAGACAAGATCAAACTCCATTCAGGAATTTGCAGAGTCCTTTGAAAAGCAATTGCATCTCAAAAGCAAACGCTCAGTTTCTTTGGTAGGTAACAACCAACTTAAGATCACTACAGAAGAAAAAAGCCCAACCAACCAAGTCAGCTTTATCCTTTGTGTAATTGCTGTGACTTTGCTGGGGGAAGTGCAGAAATAAACTCTAAGTTCTCATATGATGTGGTCTCAAATTACTACAGTAGCACAAACAAGGTTAAAGTTGTATCATTAGTCTTAGGATTCTTGATGTGGTGTTACTGTCTAAGCTTCTTCAGGAATGTTTATCCTCAAAATGAGACACTGCACTGGCTCATGTGGCAATGTTTTTAGAGGTTTCTATGGCTGTGGCAACAAAACATGACAATACAAACCCAGGTTTTCTTCACTTCTGCTGCAAGACCCAGCTCCCTTTTTCACTGCTGCTGACCTGACTTAACCTATATGGAGTTATCTGTAATACTGCCAGACACTGCAGTGTTTGAGAGGCTTCTCTTTTACCCCTCAGGACTCCACCCATCTGCTTTCTGCAGTGTCACCACACAGCTGCAGCAGCAGCTATTGCTATAAGTAGCAGAACATATTTTCAGTGAAAGGGCATGCAGGCAGCAGGGGATTCTCCCCCCATTTCATCCTTCTCCCCATCATTCTGTCCTGAGCCATGAACATTTTTTCCTCTGGTATGTGCTGATGAAGTAGCCAATAAAAACTTTCTGTCTATGACACTTTGATATATTTTTATTATTATAATACATAATATCTGCTGTATCATGTGATGGAAGAAAGAGTAATAAATCCTAACCCACTTTTAAGTATCAGAAAAACACTATCAAATTGTCACTCCATTCAAAAAGCTGTGCTTGAGTAACACCTGACATTAGTATCAAATAACCACAGAAGGAAGTGTCTTTTTTTTTTCTGGTTTCTTGACACTGACAATTTGTATGGAAAAGTAACTTTCAACTCTCTTTGCACAGCAAAAGAGGGGAAAAAAATCTCTTTTCAATAAGCAGCATAATTACATGATCAGTCCCATAATTATAGTCCTTGCCTGACCAGTCCTCTAAGAATATGCAGAATTATGGTGATGACAACACTGTTACAACATTGTCAAAAATTCAAGTGCATTCTCTATCTTCTTCTTCCTCTTCAGGAACTATTCAATTGATTTCATTTGGAAATTTACATTGCCTCATGTGCCAACATTTACCAGTGGTTGTCTGGTTTTTCATTTATAATTTCTCAAAAATGTCTGTGGCTCAAAAGTCTGTGAGTGTGTAGTTGCTGTATGATTAGGTATAGTGAGCATAATGTATTAAATATGGCTTCAGTTCCACTTAAAAACATGGATTCTGGTGCCCCTCTGTAATCAGCAGTGAGGTGTGCTGAGCTGTATTTTAATCTGTTTTTCAAGCAGACCAAGTTGTTGTCATTCCCTCAGTCAAAATTGTAGTTTGGGAGATGTGAAGGACTTGTGAATCTCAAAGAACTGAGCCATAGGTGAGAGATCTGAAAGGAAATTTGGGCTTAAACCTTCCTCTCCAAATGGAACATTTTTTTGCATTCAGAGCTCTGTGGATGCAATTCAAACCACCATGATCCACATGATCCCTGAACAGTGTGGGAAAGGTAATTTATCTCCTTCCCTGCATATTGCTTTTCTCTTATAAACGTGTCTTTGCTAACCCTTTGTGACGTTATATGCAGTGCGGCCTTTGCAGCTAGCACTGAGCAGCCTTCAGGGACATAAAGATGGATCACATCAAAGGACAGAAACATGGAGTCTGGGCTGAAATCTCAGAGCCCCTCCCTTTCTTCCTCCTGTCTGCTCTCCACTTCAAATCCACAGGGCCGGTTACCCTCCTATCATATACAGAGTAAAATCAAAGCATGTGTGTTGCTTCTTGCTGAGCTTTAGGGTGACTGGCTTGGGCCTTGAATTTGAGCCCATCATGGTAAAGCTGATCTTGGTGAGGCAGGTTACTGGAATATTTTGTTACGTAGTGTAATAAAACATTGAGCTTCTTTTTGTTCTTATAGGAGTCACTTTTAATTCCCTGCTATTTTTTTTCCCTGCCTTTTAGCAGCCTGAAGGTGCAAAGGAGAGACAAGAAAGAGAAAAATTGCATTTGAGAAAAAGCAAGTCTCATAAGAAAATGGGAGAGAAATCAGAGGCAAGGAGAGAGCGGGAAGAAGCTGAAGGTTCAGAAGTACCTGCAAAACACAATGAACAGTTTCCATCACAAGCAAGCATTCAGAAAGGTTATGTATGCACAGGCAGCTAGAATGCATTGAGATAATCAATCTTAACACTCTCCCTGAAGAGCAGAGGGAGCATTTGTGTTCTGTTTTGACTAGAAGAGGCCTATTAGCTAGAATAACCCCTAAGCTGTAAAATAAAAGTAAAATTCAACTGCATCACTGCCACCATGTTACTACCTTCCTTTCTTTACTTTTGTCATTAGAAAAGTGACCTTTGTCATAGGAGTGTATCTGTAGCAAGATCCAAGTTAGATATTAACCACCATAATAGGGTTTCAGGCATATTTAGCATTGCAGGAGGACAGTGATGGATGTGTTCATTTAAGAGGAGACCACCTTCTATGTGTTACAGAGCCATGCAAAGTCATCCAAAGCCTTATGCTTCTTTTTAATTGAAGACAGGCTTTTTGGGAGGTTTGGGAAATAAAAAGTACACATAAACAGCTAACTGCTTCCTGGCCTGACATTCACTTATATTTGTCTTGAAAACAGGTATCTTTTTGCTGTGACAATCTTTCAGCTCCAAATTTACTAAGTAAGAGAAGAGAAGAGAAGCCCATGTTCTTTCCTGATGTCTCACTTCTCCCTGCTTTCCCTATCACCATGCAGTATGATTCTTGTTTCACTGGCATCTCCCAGCCCTCTCCCATGTCCTCAGTCCCATTTCCCCAGTCACACAACTAGTTCTTTCTCCCAACTTTACCCTTGTTACCTTGCTTCTTTTGTGGCCTTCCCCCTCTTCATTTCCTACTCTACTACCTTGTAGCTACCAACCTCTTTTGCTACATCTCTGCTTTTGCTTCATCAGAATTTGAGCCTTGCTGAAAAATCTACAGTAAAACTAGAGATGTTCTGTTCTGTCTCTCATATTTCCATATAGTCTCTTTAAGGGGTTGCTGAGGCATTGCAACATTTTTCCTTTCCCAGAACTTGGGCCCAACTGGCTGTCTGTGGTAAGCAGGACCTAGGAAAACTGTTCCCCTGGCTGAGGATCTCCTGAACACAGGTGTAAATCGCATCTCCACATGCTCACAAATACGTACACATTCCCAAATCCCCCTATGCCCCCCTTTCTTCAATGTGCCAGAGCAGGTACAACCCTGCTGTCTTTGGGAATAAACTCCCCAGGCCTAGTATGGAGCAAGCCTGATTTGAATAATACGCTTAGAGAAGAGTGAAGACTAATGAAGTCATGAACAAAAGTCAAAGTCTGATGGATACCCTTCCTGTGATTTTTCTGTAAATAACAAAGATCTTACTAATTTACCTTAGAGCCTTACTTTTGAATATTCAGCCCTTTAAAAGCTTAGGGCATCCTTAAAACTTTGTAACACTTATCTCCTTGAAGGGCTTGCATTGTTTAGTTTGTTTGTTTAGGGTTGTGGGGGATACATAAGAAAGCAATTGAACCCTTACTGATGTTTGTAAATTGCTTCTTGCCTGGTAACATATATTATAAACTAATAAATTTAATAATGGAAAAATGTTGCTCCTATGCATAGTTCCTGTCCTTCCCAAACTAGATTGAATCTTCTGTCAGCCAAAACATACATACAGATGACTTTTCCTTTACAACCTTAATCTGAAGACTGCATTACAAAAGATCTGGGTAGAAAAGACCATGGCCAGCAGTGTCTGAGCTCCTCAGATAAAATCTCTCCTATAGATCCTTTCAGGTCCTGTCCTCACATCTTGAGAGAGCTGAATGCTGTGCCTGCATCAGCTTTGCCTGGATTTCAGGCCATCAGCTGCCTCCTCCTGTTTTACAGACAGGTTAACTCAACAGGCCCCAGCAGAATTTCCTTGTGTCCATCAGAACAATGTACTGGTTGTACACCACACCTGGTGGACTCTGGAAACAGAAGCTTTCACATAATGCCCTCTGTCTACTCAAAAGTGTGCTCTCTTGCTTTGCTTTTTGATCAGACCAACAGCCCTTTCCAGCTCAGTCCTATCCAGTCTGAGGCAGTAGTATTGCTTAGAAGGACTGAAGCTTGCATTATAGAATGAAATAATTCTCCACAGAAATTAACAAGTATTCCATAACAAATTAGGCATTTGGAAAGGCAGGTAACCATCCAAAGAGGAATCTGATTGCAGTGGCATGTCTGATATTTCTGTTTCCACAGGAAGTGAAATACACAAGTAGTCAGAAAGACTCCAGAGCATTTTCATTCTCACGGTAGGTCACTGGTTCAATTGCAACTGACATAAAAAATGGTCCCTGCCTTGAATTCCCAGAGCAATGGGGCTGGCTCTGGGCAGTTTCTGCACCCATTCCTGGGCAAACACTGTTTGCTTTTTCTGCCCTTTCCAAGAGTGGGATGGCTGCAAGTTGTATCAGAGTCCAAACCTTGGATATGAAGGAGGTCAGGCTTCAGTGGGAAGTGAAGACAAAGGGATGAAAAAATCCAAAACTCTCATTAATAAGAAATATTGAAAACATAAAAGAGAAAGAGGAATGAGCAGGAAAACTGGTGTGTTTCAAGGAAATATTAACCTTGCTGTGCCTCATAAGTGGAAGACCACAGTCTGATAAAACGCTTATCCCTGTGGATCCTGCCAGCACTTCAGGCTAACTGGAAAGTGCTCCTGTGCTCCTGTGAGAAGGGAAGATGTGGGTACATACAAACCTTTCAAGAGCAAGAGAAACGTATACCCCAATGTTTTCTGAGAGGGCTAAGAAGAGGACATCAGTTGTGGTTACCTCATCTGTCAGGTGGGCGTTCCCAAAGCAAAATAATTATGCTTTCTTCTCAGGTATTGTTTAATTGCAGCATGGTTTGAAGGATGAATTAGATTTTGAGTGCGGGTTAACTTATCATATATTGGTATATTAAGTGCCACACCCCACACATATGAAGTGATGTAACAGTTGTATTTCTGTATATGCTCACAACAATCCTTTCTGGGAAAAAAATAGGAAATATTTAAATGCATGAATAAAATAAAAATAAACAACCATGAGGTATAACTGAAGAAGAATATGATACCCATTTAAAAAAGAAACTAAATATTAAATACAAAAAATATTAAAATATTCATCAACAGGTTTTTGTTCTTTAGCATAAAAAGTGGTATTTGGGTAAGCACAGTCCTGGCTCTGAACACACTTAATGTACATGTGAATAGTGTAAAACCACAAAGAGATATAATCAAGCTTGATAACTGAAATTACTCACACAGCAATGAATCACAATCACAGGACTTTGAGCTTATCACAGCTTTCTGCCAAAACTGTTGTAAACAAACAGGTCTTGAAATATTTCCAGAGAGATATTACAGCCAAAATCTAGTCATTCCATGAGAGAATTGAACACTGAAATACAACAAACTTCATAAAGCATGCCATGCCTGCAGTTGTTGTGCCAGAGCTTTAGGTAATTGCGTGAGAACAAATGTGAAAATAAACCCACTCATCATAGAAAACATTGTTTGTAGCATGTTGATTTTCATTTTCACTGTTGTTTTAGATTGACTTGACAAATGCTATTCCACCTATTAGGAAGATCCCTCTGGATAAGATAATTTCTCTCAGCTATGTCTTGTCCCTGAGGTCAGACAGAAAATAAGAGCAAGAAGTGATACAATGAGCATCAGTATTCTGTCATACTGGATGCATTCTTTTCCTTCTTATATGTTTGTCCAAATGCCTCAGTTCATACAATTTCTAAACTGACAGAGTTTTGGTGTATTGAGAAGACCAACCAGCTTGTGACAGTTGTACATGAATTTTCATCAAAAAGCCATTGAGGGCCCTACAGAGAGTCCTCAGACTGGAGAATTAGTCCTATTCCTGATAATGAAGTATCAAAAAAGCCCTCTTCTTTTGCTCTAAATCTTGAGCAGAAGGGTTCATGGACAGGGTTGCCTGCAGCCATATCCCATAAGATGAGGTGAATGCTAATGTTTGGTCCTTTGAAAAGCAGCCCTTCCTGGACCATTATGCAATGGCACTCATGTGATATGCTGCTCTTCCTGTATACACAAAATACATCTTCAGTGTTTTTAGAATTTTAAATATAGTGGGTCTACTCCCTGAAGACTCCTATACAGAGAAATTTGTTTGTCAGAAAGCAGCTACAGTGATTTTAGATTAGCACAAGTTTATGCCTGGCAGAGAGGAATGATTAGGGCATTTCTTTGCTCTAGTGGTTCCAGCAACAATAAAAGATCCTCGAGGAGAACAATAACTTAGGGCTGCTCCACCTATTCAGGAGTGGCAACCACATCTTAGCCCAGGGTTTGGGATGCAAAATATGCATTAATGAATTCCTTCTCCATTGTGCCAAGTTCTACATCTCCACAGCCACAAATGAGGCTGCTTCAGACAACAGATCTTCCATTCCTTCAATGGCTTTTGCATGGAACAAAAGGATCCTCACATTAGAATAACCCAAGTCTCAACTGGTCAATTGGCATCAACCATAATGTCCATCACTCAGAGTACTCGCTGCAATGTGATTACCTAATCCATAGCAATTCTGAGCTGAGAATGCTTAAGACTGATAAAAATTTCTGTTCAATTGAAGCAAGAAGACTTGTATCCATGTGCAATTTCTCCTGGTGAATTGGGGACTGACAGGAGCACAGAAGTACACTGCATGCACAGCTTTCATAAAGAGGGTTCTGGCAAACTCTCAGGGCCTTTTTTTCTGTTACTTGCATTATAGAGAGTAGAGGAAGGACAGATCATGACTAAACCATGAATACTTGTGACTGAGAGGTGATACATCTGTGTGTTGAAACTGCTGCAGGAATCCTATATTACAGATGCTACTTAGAAGATGGAAGAACCCTCTGTATTATCTTTAATGGCTTTCAACAAAGTTTTGCACTGATGGAAAGACAAATGGTGAAGCTGGTGGGCCACACTGAAGCTCCTGCAGCCAGAGTGTGTCATTCTTTAAATAGCTGTATTAGTGGAAAAGGGGAACACAGTGCTCTAAAGGAGCTGCAAGCAGCTGGGTGTTTCAATGTCTGCAATTCAGACAGAGGGAGCAGAGAGGGAGCAATCTCTAAGTTCTCCTGATTCCCAGCTAGTTGATGTACTGTGTCCAGCTCTGGGGCCCCCAACACGAGACAGACGTTGGCCTGGAATGAGTCCAGAGGTGAGCCACTAAACTGATCATAGGCCTGGAGCACCTCTCCTGTGACAGGACACGCTGAGAGTTTTGGGACTGTTCAGCCTGGAGAAGCGAAGGCCCATGCCAGTACCTAAAGGAGAGCTACAAAATATCTGGATAGGAGCTTTTCACAAGGGCATGGAGGTTGTGGACTCCTCACCCCTGGAAATGTTCAAGGCCAGGCTGGATGAGGCCCTGAGTAACTAGGTTTATTGGAATGTTCCTTGCCCATTTTTGGAATCCCAGGCACAGGGCCTGTGGGCTCTGAATTTAAAATGTAGTAATATAGAATTGTATGTTAGTACATGATTGGATGAAAACATCTGCATTGCGGCAAACACGTAATACAGGTTTGATTGATTATTGGTGAAGAAATTAAAACATATGTATGTGCCAATAGTTTACTGGCCAATTAACCTTTAAAAGGCCTTGTAACCTGTAGTCTTGTGACCACTTTTGCACTATGGCTGACCTCTGCATTCCTCTGTGAAGACGTTCTTATGCCTTCATGAGACTGCAGCAATAAATCACGCTTTAAATCCTACTGGGCTGATCCCATCTCTATCCCAACTATCCTGACACCCATGGTGGAGTGCTTGGAACCAGACAATCTTTTAACTCAAACCATTCTGTGATTCTGTGACGAGAGAGATAAATTGTATGGTATAATTGTTGCCTATATTGATAATCTCAGGAAAGGGAGCAAGCACCAAGTACTCCTCCCTTTGGAGGTTCTTTCTCTAGGTGCCATCTGAGACACATTGGAGGGGTGGAGTGGAGTGAGAGAAGTAGGCATCACTGCTGTGCTATAGTGCTACTTTAAAACACAAATCTTATTTCAAGACTCTTTGGTCTGGTATCAAATAAGCAAAAATATAAAGCACTGGATATCACATTCTTCTAGAAAAAAAAAATAAAGCTGTGTCTGATCTGGATCCTGCTGAAGTTATGATAAAAGGACTTCATCTGACAATAGTAACCTTTGTTTCCTTAAGATCAATTATAAAGTAAATATTTTGGATTGGGGATCCTAATTTCTGAACAGGCTATATCAGCTCCACCTCTTAAAACTCCTGAGAAATAACAGGAATTCTTGCATTAAAATCCTGTTTCCAAGTGCTCCTTTCCACTTGCTTTTAACAGTGTATTCAAAAGTGGCTGCTAAAGAAACTAACCTGTCCCACATGTTGGGCTTCTGTAAAGTCAGTGGCAGGTTCTTGTCCTCTGTGATGAAGAAGTCAAGAAGAGAGGGGAGCTATTAAAGGCTTGATTCTAGATACAGAAGAAAAGAGAAATCAAAACTGTACTCAGTGGATTAATGCATTGTAAGGTTAGGTGTAAGTGGTGTGGATTTTTACGATGTTCAGAGATGAACTTTGAAGATAAAAACTCCTAGCTCCTTCCCAGTGATTGGGGAAGAAGTCAAAATATTTTTGCAATTCCTTGGACAGTGTAAATCAAAGTAGCATATTTGCTACCAAATACATTGTTTGCAAGTTCTTTCTCTTACAATCATTAATCTACTAGGTAACGTTTATAGCCATTTTCCAGCAGAGGGAGTCTGTCCATACCAAGTGAGAACATGCATTGTAGTCCAATGCAAGCACAAGTTTGAGACCAAAATAGTTACGGGGCCAGCAGGAGACAACCATCATCAACAGCACAACTCTCTCCTAGTCCTTACTATAGGAAACATAATACATTTCTTACCTCAGGTTTATTCTGACAGAAATTTCCCAGTGACAAAAAGCAATAGCATTTTTATTCTTATAAGCAACACAAGTACTTTTCACATGCATCATGGCTGAAAATTAGCCGTATTTTAAAATACATTTCAAAACATCTCTGTTAATCAAATGCAACCTCTCCTCTACAACAGCTAAATGAGATGGGTGGCATGTCCACCCTAATTTTGGCTGTTCCAGTTCAGAGTCCGGAGTGTGGGGAGGTTTGTGCTGCTTTGCTGGGCTGAGACTTCTGATGCAAGGGCCAGGGATGCTCTCCTGTTTGGCAGCTTTGCTGTGAGGGTACATCTGGCAGTGGGACAGAAACAAGCACCTGGGGAGCAGGAGGAGGCTTAAACCACTCAGCTTCTTTACACAGGCAATGTGAGTTACAGTCCTTGGCCTCTCACTGCTATTGCAGAGGAAATCTGGCCACATAAAGCCATGCTGAACTTCATTCTCCAAGCACATATAAAGATGCTAATTGCAGGGGGATTATTTGTGGTTGTGAAGTGAAGCACAAAATGGCACATTGGCAGGATCGGTTCATATGTCCTGTCAAGTAAATGTATATATTTGCTCAGAAACAAAAAGCAGGTAAAACAACTGTATTTCATAAAATAAACAACGTAAGTCACAGGAAAGTCAAAACAAAGCTGATAGTAATTGAAAGAGGATGATTTGGCTGGGAACTTCAGCAAGAGACACAGAATCAGAAATTACTTTCTTTCCCTTTTACACTAATCACCGGCTTACTAAATTAGTTGGTAATTTCATTTTTATTATGCCTGTACACCAAGGAACAAAGCAACATTTTATGTATATTTATATAATATATGCACTCTATATTTATATATGCATATATATATACACACACACAGAGACATGTGCTGACAATTAGACATCTGTATATCTGTGTCTCCCAGGAGAACTGTGCTGTGGGTTTCTGTCCACCACTCTCCCTGCCTCGCCACAAACTATTGCTTTTCAAGCTGCCCCTGGGTTTCTCTGCTTTCCCTCAACTTTCTTGCTTAGAAACAACCTTCTCCCTGTCAATCCCCATCTTCCCTACAACAGCCTTTTCCCACAGAGCTGCTTAGCTGACTGCCTGTGACCCCACTTGTATCCAATATTGTCCTGTGAGCTCAAACTCATGTTCAAGTGTGCCTGTGCTGATAAGGTGTCTGTGTCAATATATTCTAACCCATGGGCAGATGGACGTTCCCAGGCTGTGGAAAACCTTGTGAAAAGGCAGGAGCAAGTGGGAGTCTGCACTGTGGAAGCAGCATTGCCAGCTGGGCTTCTGGGTTAAAGCAAAGGGAAAGAGGAGCCAAGTGAATTAATGCTGAAGCACCTGTGCAGCTGTGACTTGGTGCTCGGCTTGGGAGCAGAGTTGATGAAGCCTGGGGTGAGGAGCTCAGGCTGGACTTTTTCATGGGGCTGTCTGATTAGTGCATCCCTGGGGAGCAGTGTGGTAGAGAGAGCCCAGAGCTGCCTTTGGGAGGGAGCTGCTTTGTAAGATGTGTTTTGGGTTGATAGGGGTTCTGTAAATTCAGGTGTTTTGAGAGGCCAAAGTTTCACTAAGTGACAGCCAGGTAAGAGACCAAAGGACCCATTTCCCAGTGAGACAGGACACACGGCCATATTTGTAAGGAGCTGGTTGGGAAGACAGTGGCTGACAGGAAGGTGTTTGTCTCCTGGGAATATGGCACCTGGTCACAGAGACATTTGTGACTTGGATGGATTCCTTCCTTACTACTGCTCTTCCTCTTTCATGTGTGTGATAAGTGTGAGTATTGGGGGAGCTTTGTGCACCAGAGATTTTATGGCCCTGGTGTCCCATGAGATGAATACTGGTACAATTACCACGTGCCCCTGTTCTGTGAGGCAAGCAGGAGGACATTTACCTGCTGTGCTGCAGAAGAGCCAAGGGAGAAGGGTGGCAGGTGGCAATGCCTATGCAGTGACACAGGATTTCCAACCTCCTCATCACTCCACGCTCACCTTCCACAGCTGTGCTCCTGCTCTCACTTTCCCTCTTCTGCTGGAAAAGCATTTTTCCCTCTTTCTCCCTAGGCTAGGCTACAGCTGATGTTTTTTGTATCATTGCTTAACTGGCCAGTTTCCCCATCCTGTTTTTTCTGCTTCGCATCTCTGTCCAGACGGTTGTTCACCCTGATGTCTTTCCCCAGCTAGCTATCCTGACTCACCCGAGGTACGTGCAGGACCACAGCAAGTAAGCCAGAGAGACTGAGAGAAAAAAAATTAACAAAACAATGAGGAAGATAAAATTGCAACATTAAAAAATTATGGAAAGAATATCCATTAGGTTTACAAAGTTAAACTCTCAAAAGCTGGACAAATCCAGACCTAAGGCTGCCTTTGGAGAGATAGTTTGGCTTCCTTTTCCCTTCCCCCACACAAAGTGTATTATGTGACATGATTTAATTGTTTGGCTGCATACTATTTTTCCCACAGGACTAGTGCCTCATTTAGTGTAAACGCAGGACAGGGTCTGGGAATGAAGCTGCTCTCTGCATTTCCTGGACTAAGTGTGTGACGAGGAGCCCCATTTATCACCACCTAACACAGACACTGCACTGATTTTGGAGCTGCCAGCTTCTCTGTGAGGTTTTCTGGGGTGACTTCCTTGCAGCCTCTGACTGTTTATCTTCACAGTGTGCCCTAAAGGTGAGAAGCTACTATTTCCAGGGAAGTGGGAACTTTTTATTAGGATTTGATGCTCTTTTTTTGAATGCTCCTTTGACTGGCATCTGTTCAGAATACTTTATGATTTGACTAACCGATGCAGCAGACTTCATTTGCTGTTCTGAGTGCTTGGTGCTTCTATAAATCTATAACCCAAATGACTCCTACCAGGTGTCTAAACACAATAAATCATAAGCCAGACATGCAGATATCTCACCTAGATGTGACTAAGGAGCTTGATAGAAGCAGGGAGAGTTTCTAGTTCTTTCAGCTGCCATTTTTTTTCCTCTGCTAACAGATTATTCCCGGTTTTCCCACAGTCCTCTGCCTTAGGTTTCCATGCCCCTGGAACTAGGACTTGGCTTGATATTTGACCCTGAGTGAGCACACTAGATGAGCTCTCCGCTGCCTGGTGCTGTTTAGAAGTCACATCTTGTAAACTTATTTGACTATTCTGTTGCTGACTGTCCTTCATCAAAAAATGCCAGTTTAGTACAGGTCATTTTCCTCAGCATGAATAATCTCTCACTTTCTAATACAAAACTTGCATCATGAGCTGGAACATAGTAAAAAGAAATGCCATTCCACATTCTCAGAGATGATTTTCAGAGCTCTGTGTTGACATTTTCAGCATTAAAATCATCTTTGCTCTCATTCAGCTGATATCTGATGAGACAAGAAAAAGCAAAGATTCATGCTCAGCACTGTGGGGACAGGGGTCACTCTTTTTTTATGCACTTGTGTCATGTCCTTTAACATGTCCACAAAAGCAGCACAGTACTGCAGAAAACGTCACCTGCACAGCTCTCAGTGTTGAGACATATTTGCTTCAAGAACAGAAACTCTGGGAAGAAAAACACTTGGAATCTGCAAACTGCTTTCTCCTGGTGCTTCTGCTTTTCCCAGATTTCTGTGTTCTTCATCATCATAATGCAGGGATTGGAAAGTCTGGGGAGAATGTTCTCACTGTTACTACTCCTGGCATTTCTGGCTTCATTACACTGGATTCTCCGTGCCGAATTGCTAGACTAGTTCAAAGGGCTCTGATCAACTTGAAACATAGCCAATTACCTGTGAATTATAGATTGTTTCAGGAAATGCTCCTGCAGTCACATTGCCTGCCTGAGTGTCAAACATGTATCCAAAGTTTGCAAGAGCAGTGGTGAATTAATTTCCTAATTAACTTTGGAATAAGGCAAAAAGAGTAAGGTCAAAATGAAGTAAGGTCTGGACTTGACTGAATGTGGCAGCACTGTTGGTCTTTTGTTGACCCTAGGTAAAAAATTGCAAAAGATGTTCTGTTATTTCCATAGTCTCCAACAGTTTTGCAGAATATTCTATGCATGCACTTCTCTGTGGTTATCTTGATGCACACTGATGCACACTGTCCAGAATCCCTGCAGGGCTCTGGGGATGCTAATTGGAGTTTTTTATATTGGCAACATTGGTTGTCACTTAGAATGACTTTTAAGTCATCTTAAGTGTGGATGGAAATGAGGAATCCCAGGAAGCGATTGTTGTTCCACTGCCAAGACAAGCATCAAACCAGTGGTAAATAGGTGAGGTAGTTACAATTATCAGTATTATTGACTGATTTAGCTCAGTGTAACTGAAAACTCTTCTGCAAAAGAAGGATATTCGTTAGGTAGGGATTAATGTTGTGATGTGAAATGCGTTCTGCTGTCTGAAAAAAAAAAAAAATGCAAAAGAAGTCTCTCAGACCAGGAAAGGGAAGCAGCTTTCATAGAGGCTGGATTTCTGAAGCACTTTTTACAGAAGGGTGATCCTTCTAGGAAATATTATTGCCCTTTTCTCTGTACTCATTACATCATCCAACCTGCAAAGGCATCTGCTTGCCAGATGCTGAGGGGTATCTGCTGGAGTACTATTTATCTGAAAATGTCACTTTAGGCTAAAGAGCAGGCATGGATGCAGCTGCCTGAGAAGACAAGTGAAAGTTATAATCTTTACATGGAGTTAATTACCTCCACAAATTTCCACAAAAAAGCTTTTAGATCATGATAAGCAGAAATCTTAAATTAGGAGACTTGAGCGGGGTGGCTCAGAGTTCAGCCCAAGTTTTGACTGGCTGGTAGGGAGAGTTGCACCTCGGCTTGGTTATTCCTACAGCCACAGGGGAATCTGGCAACACAAGAGCTTGATGTTTTCTTGATGAAAAGGGTCAAGGGAGTCTTCTGGCATAATTTAAACAGAACTTTAAAACCTGATTATCACAACCCTGGCAAATAGCTCAAAGAAGAACTTGTCCACAATGAAAGATTTAAGGCTTTCATTGGTGCTCTCCGCTGGCCGTTGTAACAGAGGTGGTGCAGTGTAAGATGGCCCTTCATTACACTGTGAATGATTCTGTAATGCCACTTACACTGTTTACTACAGGATGACATCTGCAAATAAAGCCGTGGTTTTGTTCTTTAAATTTTATTTTTAGATATTCTCCTTTTGGATTCAGGGCTGTGCCATACATTCCTGCTAAATTACAGGAATAACAGCCATGGGTGCTCATTTTCGTGGAGGAAACCACCGCTGTCGGTGTGTGTAAATAAAAAAATGCCTCTGTTATATGCAGCGGTCAAAGGGAGGTTTGTAGACCTGAATGTCTCTACTTTTTCTGTTTTTGTCTCGGCTGCCCGGGCTACTGGGAGCCGCTGGTCCGGCCGCCAGCCCCGCGCCAGCCCTGCCCGCTCCCGGCCGCTTTTCCTGGAAAGCGGGGCAGGAGAAGGGGCGGGCAGCGTCGGATCCCGCGGAGGCCTCGCTTTCCCCGAGCCCCTTTCCTTTGGCTCTGCTCTGGGACCTTCCCGGCCAGGCGGGGAGGAGAGCGCCCGCCCCCCGCGGGGCCGCCAGGGGAACATCTGGGCGGCAGCGCCGCAAACATCTGGAGCGGCCGCGGCGCATCCCCCGGGGGCCGCAGCTGGAGGGTCCGGCCCCGCGGCGCTGCCCGGGCCGGCAGCGAGACCCCCGCAGGAGGGGGAAGGAAGGCGGAGAAGGGGCTGCGAGGGAGGGCGCGGCACAGGTAAGGGCAGCCCGGCGCCTCCATCCCCGGCTGCGGGAAGGGCCGGGGTGAAGGCAGGACGGGCGGCGGCGGGGCAGGGCGGGGGGATGTCGGATATTGCCGGGTGAAAGGACAGCTACTCCATGTTTGCCTCGACTCCGTCCACGGGGGGCACTTTTGAGGTAAAAAGCGGGGAGGATACTTTTAAATCAGCGCTCACTTTAGTGAAGGTTGCTGGTGTTCAAATGCGAGCGTGGCCCTTGCAGGCATCCGGAGCATTTTGCCCCATGTGCAAGAGGCTTTGCAGCCGAGGTTCTGGATGGTTGAACAGAGGGGAGGTTAAGTGTTCGGTTTAGTTCTAAGTTTACTACGTGATTTTTTTCCTCTCCCTCCCTCTTGGATGTCTCAAATGGAGATGTACATCCAAACTTGAATTTCCAGGCAAAACTAAAAGAATTTAAATGTAGCCATGACTTCTTACTATATGAGAGAAACCCTAAGATTATCTTGGCCTCCTTATTTTATTTCAAAACAGAATAACCTTCAGAAAAACACTTTCCCTCCTTGCACGTGTTCCATTTTGTTTCAATTTTCCATGAATAAATCACATTCTACACTCCTAATAACACTTAATACTTGACATGGTATAAAAAAATTATCTTTTTGATAAAAGGCTTTCAAAAGAGTTTGGGAACTGAAGTACTTAAGACCAAAGTATTTCTGCTTTTTCATTTTTAAACCAAGTGTTTGATGATTACCATGCATTTGCATACTTAGGACTTGTGATTTCTCCACCATGTATAACTTTGTTTGCATCACCTTATATTACTGTTTCTGTGGAACTCTTTAAATTATGGCATAAGTTGTACTCCAAGTCACCGTAAGGACTTTGTAAAAGGAGTGATTTCAATATCCATTTTAGATACAAATTCATCATTGACTCTGGAGTTACCATTAAGAAGTTTGCTCAGATGTCTTTTGCTGCTTTTCCGGGTTGCTTGTGTGGCTTTTTCTGTATTTTTCTTTTTACAAATGAAGCTGGGCAAACCAAACAGATTTCTCTCACTTGTGGAGACTGTGGGTAGAAATAACTGCTGGAAAAGAAATCTCAAATGAACCTTGAGGAGTGGCTGGAATAATTATGCCTGTGTTTAGGCAAACTGCTGTTTACTCTCTTCTTGCACACGAATCTGACTGGAAAGATCATTTTAGTCAGTACTGCAGATGGGCAGTGCAGCAGTGCAAAAATGGGCTCCTTGTTTCCAGTCTGAAGAGGTACATGAACCAAGACTTCTCAGTGTTGAAACTCTTGTCAACTGGCTCCTACCCTTTTTCTTACATGTGACCAAACACCCTCATACTCACTTGCATTTGGCAGGAGTAGTAATTTTGATTGTCTCTTCTGGGCTACGAGCAAGACAAGCTCCTAAACCCAGGAATTATGAGTAATTTGACACTGGATTTGAAATACCTTAGTTTTTAGTGGGTGGTCTCTCTACTGAGGCAGTCCTGTCCCATTGTGCAGCATGACCCAGCCCTGGGTCCTGGCACTGCTTTTTGCTCTGGAAGGTATAAAGGAGACTTAAGTCCCTTTTATCATTTTATGCCTAAATCAGAGCCTGCTATAACACTTTAATGCTATCTGAGCAACAGTCCTAAACCCCTTGCTCCAAATCACCTTGCACTTGAGACATTTCTAAGACAAATTGTGCAGCAACTAATGCCAGTGGTTTTGGAAGAGGATACAGACCCTTGCTGGGTCCCTCTGTCATTTGTGTTGTTGGAGGGGTTGCAGGAACTGAAACTGCTGCTACTGTAACCTTGTATCATGGAGGACTCTTCAGTTTCTGCTGATGTTGTATTAGCACAAGTTGATTCCAATTTAATAGTATGAGGTGGTCCTGTAAAATGGAACTACACATGTTTCTCTCAAGCATTTTGTTGTTTCTAGCTGGGCTAAGTCAGCCAGCTATTTCTCCCAGCTAGCACCAATGTTACAGACTGCCTTGCCAACAGACTCCCATGTAATCATTGCTGTTTCTCTTTTTGGTTTTAATCCACACAGCTTTCTGCTGTTGATAGTGTGTTTCCCTCAAGCTATAGCTGTTAGAAGCAGTGCATCTGGCCCCCCTTGGAGAAGCAGTTTTGTCAGGCACCCTGAGATAGACAGACAAGACTGCAGAGAAGACTTCAAGATACAAAAGCAGGTTAGCCAAGGCACAGCTCTGGGTGCAAGCCTCACCTGCTCTGTTGTAAACCTTTGTGGCAATTACTGGTAAGAAAACTTTTAATACACTTTTTTCTTATCACAGCAGAATTCTGTAAGCCCCAAGCACTCATATAATTGGTTACAACCTCCAAATCTACAAGATTTAAACACTTATTTTGAATGACTTTGTTTGCAATGGAGGCTCACACTAAGTGTAGTGCACAGATAGATGGAGTGGCTGAAGATGGGGACACACTTTTTAGCAGGGCTTTTTGATAGGACAAGGGGTAATTCTTTTAAACTAAAAGAGGGTCTATTTGGATTACATATAAGAAGGAATTTTTTTGTGAGGAGGATAGTGAGACACTGGCACACGTTGCCCAGAGAGGTAGAAAGGTTCCTTCCAACTCAAACTATTCTATAATTCTATTATAAGGTTATGAATCACTTAATAGAATAACATCAGAAATCACAGATTCCAGAACCAGTGACTGGCTCTCTGTGGGATGAAACAGCAAAATGCAGCACAGTGTCACAGTAGAAGCCAATATTCTGGACACATGTGCCCCATGTTTCCAGACTTGTCCCTTGCAGGGAACAGAAGTTCAGTTCTTACAGGTATCACCTGGTGCTTGTTGCCCAGCTTTGAGCTGTTATGAGCATCACATTAGCAAACTGAGTCAATTTGTAATTTTTCAGTAAGAAAAATGAGTCCTTCCCATGAAAACCATCAAGGACTTAACAATGACCTTGTGTTTCTTGATATGAGCTCCCTTCTCATTTTTGTCAACTTGAGACTGTCCTTAAGATGAAATCTTACTAATATGCACAGCACAGATGACACTTCTGCTTCCCATATTTTGTTAGTGTCTGGTGATTCCTTAAAACTGGGTCTTCTTTGTAATCCAGTTTCATTCAAAGGCTTCAGTCACCCCAATATCTGGTACTGTACATAATGAAGAGAAATTCTAATGCCTTTTCTACAGAAACCAGTCTACAGTCACCAGTAGTTATCGTAAGGGAGCGACCCTTGCAAGTAAAGAATTGTAAATGATATTGAAGTCAGCAAGCCCTGTCCTTCACACCTCCATGCCTTCACACCTCCTCTGCAGCTACCAAAAAGGAGGTTACAGCCAGGTGAGGATCAACCTCTTCTCCCAAGAAAGTAGGGACAGGATGAAAGGACATAGTCTTAAGCTGTGCCTGGAGAGGTTTCAGTTGGACATGAGGGAGAATTTCTTCACAGAAAGGGTGACTAGACATTCTGTTGGACTGCCCAGAGATGTGGTGGAGTCACTCTCCGAGGAGATGTGTAAGGACATACTGGATATGGCTCTCAGTGCTGTGGTGTAGCTGAGAGGGTGGTGATCAAAGGCAGGACTCAATGGTCTGAGAGAAGCCTTCCAAGCTGATTGATTCTGTGATTCTGCAACCTCTCCTCCTCTAAGCACAGAGTTCTCTTTCAGATATAGCTTCTTTGCTGGTAGAAAATATCCATTGAAAATCATTCAAACATTAGATTTCCTCAGTAGACTCCTCCTTTTCTTTTTTTGGGTTGTGTTTTCTTGACTTCAAGAAGTGTTTGGAGACATAAATAATAATTGCAGTAGCTTCAAAGAGTCTATAAAGAGCTTTGTAAGTGCCAGATGCAGGATCTTTCATAGACCAAGTTGTCATTAGTATTTATTACAAATATTTTCCATACTCTAGTGGTCCTGTCTGCTTTGCTGTTTTACAAGATCATTTCACTGAAACCCCAAATATATTGTCAAGATGCCGTAGGAAGAAATCTATAAAAATGATGCCAACAGAAACCAAACCATATTTAATTTCATTTCTTCTCCAGAGCAGGGCTCTGATCTCAAAATTATCAGTGGTTACATCAAACTTTTGCTCTCTTGACATTTTCCTAGCCTAGGAAGCCTTTTCTCTCCTAGGAAGCAGAGAACATGTAAGTGAACACAACTGGAACGACAAAGAGGAGCCAGAGATTACAGCCTACAGAAGTGGTTTTTGTGGCATGTCCATGGAGCAATCTTCCTAGTGGCAGTGTGACCTCTGCTGGACCATGGAACTTCAGGAATAGCAAGAATCCTGCAGAGGTTGTTCATTGAAGTGACTCTGGCTGTTTTAAAGGTCACCACTCGGCCCTGGTGAGGCCCCATCTGGGGTGCTGTATCCAGTTCTGGGCTCCCGAGTTGAAGGAAGACAAAGAATTACTGAAGAGGGTCCAGCAGAGGGCTACAAGGAAGATTAAGAGACTGGAGCATCTCTCTTCCAGGGAACAGCTGAGGGAGCTGGGCCTGTTTAGCCTGGAGAAGAGACAGCTGAGAGGGGACCTCATCAATGCATACAGATATCTTAAGGTCTGGTGTCAAGAGGATGCTGCCAGAATCTTTTCAGGATGGTGCCTGGTGACAGGACAAGGGACAATGGACACAAACTGAAACATAGGAAGTTCCATCTGAACATGATGAAAAATTTCTTTCCTATGCAGGTGACCAAGCACTGGAACAGGCTGCCCAGAGAGGTTGTAGAGTCTCCCTCACTGGAGATATTCAAGAACTGTCTGGATGTAACCCTGTGCAACCTGCTCTAGATAAACCTGCTTTAACAGGGAGGTTGGACTAGGCAATCTGCTGAACTCCCTTCTAGTACTAACCACTCTGTGATATCATGATTTTGTGATTCTGTGATGAAAGGAATTGACTTTAACAGGAGAGTGAGCGCATGTAAGAATTTCACTAGCTGGCACAACTCGGGTTAAAATAGGAGAGCATTAATAGCTTCATCTAAGCCCAGCTCTGGCTGCACTGGAAAGGGGATGTTAGATGTCTCAGATGTTAGTGAAGAGCTCCCACAACTCAGCAGAGGGATGTCACAGCATGTCCTTCCCTACACCCTCAGTTCGGCAGGGCTCCACCTCTGCCACACACAATCAAAAACCTGCTCCACTCTGGCAGGCTGGGAGCAGCCCTGCAGCAGCAGCACCTCAGCTGGAGGGCAGCAGTCTGCTGTGACCCTCTGTGGGCAAGGAAACTGCTGCTCTGCATGGGGGACAGATGGAGGGTCACCCCACAGGAGGCACCCCACTGTGGGCACGGAAGTGGCTGTGGCGGCTGGAGCCAAACCTTGTCCCACTGGAGGCAGCACTGTTATACCTGCAATACTTTACTCACATACCTGTGCTATTTTAGCCTTTACTTCAGGCAGTGCTAGGAAATACCAGGGTTTATGGCCAATACAGCAACTATGAATCTTTCATAGGAAAAAATGACTCTCATGTGTCCCATGCACTTACAGGGTTTATTTTTTGTGTGTGTAACTTTTTTGAACTTGTGGTGCTCTGAAAAAGGCTCCAATTTGGCAGTCCTGAAGACCAAAAATTTCATATCCCCACACTAGCAGCTGTTCAGATATCAGGAGCCAATGGTAAATTTATTATGCAGTACTTGTTGTCCCTGGATAACCCCTGGAGATAGCCTGCTCATCTCAGGGGGTAGAAACAGTCAGCAGATGCACAGAGAACGGGGAAAGAGAGCCAGAAAACTGAGGGTCATGAGAGGTGACAAACACAGTGAGGAGCACTCAGAGGGCTGACAAGGACAAGTATCTGGGAAGGAAGAGTCTCTGACAGATGCAAGGCGCTGGAAAAAAAGTAGACTGGTACAAGTCGTGAGCCCAAACTCATCCCTGTGGGAGATTGTCCTGGAGTCCCTGCCAGCATATAGATTTCTGGTCATTACCTCTGGGATTTTTGGTTGTCATCCCTGTCTTCTAGGCTTGAAGACATCTATTTATGACATTTCTTTTTCTTTTTTTACCTGAAAATCTTTATCTCCCACACCCCTAAGCCAAAAATACCAGGGCTGTCCTGTCACTTTTTAGCATTTCAAGTAGTCTTGTGTCCTGCTTTCATTAGTATACACAGTACTTAGTTCCAGTCTAATTCTAAAGCAGCTATAGGTGCCAGGTGAATATTTCCTCTACACCAGAGCAGTGTTCTCATCTGGAAACCTGGAACTGTAATTGCTGAAATGCTTTCTGTCATGACGTGAAATCAGGACTGCGTTTAGTGAACAAAGTGCTTGGAACAGAGAGTTTTTCAGATCAGCCTGGCTGTCTGTGGTGTTTGCAACACAATGGCTGCAGGACAAAGAGCACTTGCCTCATAAATAGATCTTTAGCTGCAAGTAGGAAACTTTGGTACTGAATTAAATTTGTCTGGGATTTTCTTTGTCTTACGTGCATTTCAGCTTTGCTGGTTTCCATTTTTTTCTAAAAGCCGTATGATCACAGCTTGTGCACTGATTAGAAAATGCCTACAATTGTTATTTCTTCCTCTTATCTGGGTGCATCATTCTCACTGATACCACAATCCATTCCTGCAGCTTTTACAGAAAAATAAACATTTCCTATCAAATATTATAAACTCCACATCACTGTTTTCTAATCTACCATATGGAAGAAAAAATTGCTAATGTTTAATCTTTGGGCTTAACCTTTGTTTCATGTAGTTGTGTAGCAAAAATGGAGGTATTGAAGCAGAGTGAGTTTGTAGTCTTATAACTTGTGTCATTTCTGGAAAAGGAATCCACACTTCTGGTCGGCAGTCCTCTATAGCATCCCCCAGGGCTTGACAAACACAGGAAATTGCAGGGCATACTGCTGTGGCAGGAGAATGAGCAGGGAAGGGAAGCTGCCTGCTGCAGGGCAGGCTCTGGCTCAGCTACTGCTCATGTCACTGTCCCATGTAGGTTTTGCTGCTTAAACCCCTGTTTGTCTTTTAAAGGGAAAAAGGATAAAAAGGAAACTAACCTAGTTATTCCAGAAGCAGTTGGGAAGTGTTCTGAGTAACCAGGTGATATATAGGCTTTCTCCGTAGCACTTGCAAGTCTTGCCTTAGCCCCCAGAAAAGCGGACATTAGAAATCAAACTGGTAAATGTTACGAAACATCGCTTCCAAAAGCATCAGAAGATTTTTAAATCAGCCATCTGAGTCTATTTCTTTCCTGCCTTTCATGCTTCTGATGGTGTGAGATAATTTTCAGGCTAAAAAGGCAGCTCTTAATATCCACAAAAATGCACACCTTTTCTAGAGTGCTCACTTGGAAACCTCCTTTTTCAGTGGAATCCCATATTCCCTCGTGACCCCAAGGAGTAGGATGCAGCCTGACCAGAGGGATGAGCAACCCAGGTACACAAAGCATTATGGCTACATGGGGAATTTGTTGACAACAGTGAACAGCCTGTGTTGGTTTGGTGAAGTGTGGATGTAAAACCCTTTTGCAATACCATGCAGCTTTCTAATTGCTGGAAAAACCTTAATCATGCAGTGCTTTCTGTGGTTATTGCAAGAAAAACTATGCTTGGAATTCTCACATTAAAAAAAAAGCATCTCACATTCACAGGTATCTGTAAATTATTCTTGTTCTTTATTCCAATCAGCTGCAGAATCATTGACTGATACTTACAATTTATAAACTACCTCAGCAACTGAGATTATTGCTATAATTATGCCTAATTACCTTTTTCTCCAGTTCCCCTGGGACCACAGGCCCCTGAGCAGGGGTGCCAGGATGAGGGTCCTGGGTGAGTCTGACTGAGACAATTGAAGCCCACGGCTGCCCTGGAACCCTGACAGCAGCCTCCTGTCCTGGTGTGCCCCACACTCTCCTGAGAAGAGCAATTCAAGGGGCACTTTCTGTGCAAAACCTGAATCTGGGCTGGAACATGTGCTTTGTCCAGTTTCTGGGCATGCTCCTTGGAGTGGCAGCCCTGCTGGTTGGCAGAGGGAGACCTTCCCCCGGCTTGACTCCAAAATTTGCTTTGCTAGAGCTCAAAATTTGCTGTTTCCCAGGCTCCCTGTGGCTCCATAGTTGCTTGCTGGGGGTGGTGGAAGGATCCTGAGTGGTGAAACTTCAGGGTGGTGACATGAAGAGTGAGTGATTCTACAGGATCCTGGGGGTGCACACAGCAGGTAACAGCAGTGATTTGAGCTGCAATGGTCAAGGATGAACGCTTGCTGGAAAGCCAGCCCTGTCACCCGTGGGAAGGGCAGTGGCCAGGTGCTGCCAGCTCTCTGTGTGCCTTTTGTAGGCATCAGCACCACTGGCTGTGCCTGGCAGGGTTAGGAGAAGGATTTGGACAGAGGTGAAGTTGTGAAGCAGGTCACCAGCTAAAGGAATGCGTGTGGCCCTGCTGGGACTGGGTGCCTTTGGGGCCAGGCCTCATGTGGGACAACTCTGCTTACAACTCTGGCAGACCATAGAATCACAGAACTGTTTAGGTAGGAAAAGACCTCTCAGATTATTGAGTCCAGCTGTCAACACAGCACTGCCAAGTCCTCCACTGAACCATGTCCCAGGAGCCACATCTCTATCTCTTTTAAATACCTTCAGGGATGAGGATCCCACCACTTCCCTGGGCAGTGGCTTGACAAACTTTTCTGTGAAGGAATTTCTCCTGATATCCAGTCTAAGATGATGAACTCTAGGGAGGGTTGTGGGCAGCAAGGAAAGTTTGCTGCTGAGAATGTGGCTGTGGCTCTGCCAACACCCTTGGCCCTGAAATCCCTGAGGGGAAAAAAGAGGGTCTTGGATTTGCACATCCTGCAACATCACTCAGATGTTGCAGGTATAGACTGATAAGGCTCTGTAAAAACAAGCAATCAAATTTATCAAGTGTTGTCATAACATGCTGATGCCATCTTTATCCAATCAATAGCAGCTGCTGTACCAAAACTGTCTGGCTCTCAAGCTGTGCAGAAGAGCTGAAAGGAGATGTTTTGTCCCAGGCTGCACAGGGGCATGCCAAAGTGCCACATGGAAAGGCAGCAGACTGACATACTGTTCTCCTTTCCTTTCACCTCCCATTACACCCCTGCCTTCCACCTCCCAGACCCATCTCCTGACCCACAGTGAATTTCCTACTGAGAAGCCTCTGCTTAGCCTCACCAGATCCTGTTTCATACTAAGCCCCCAAATTGTGCAATATCCCCCAGTTTATTTGCAGACAAAACTTCTCAGTCACATCAAAACTGTGGGTGTTGGCAGGTGACCTCTAGACTCACCAAAAGGAGCTGAAAAGAGAAAACTCATAAATTGGGAAGTTTAATCAGTTGAAGGCAAGCTCTGTCATGATGTTTTCAAGTTTACTAAAACTTTAAAGGGTATGTTGTATAACTCCTTTCTGAAACCAACTGTGTTGAGATTCAGCATTCCAAAGGTCTGCCACAACAGCTGGCTGGCAGATCTGATGTGTGTCTTTTTAGAGAAATGCTACAAATAATCCCCAACATCTTTGGATGAATTCAATCTGAAGTTTACACTCTCTAAAGCTAATCATATGTGATTGTATTTCTTTTAGCAAAAAAGTAATCTTTCTGGTTCTATTTTGTTTATGTTGAATGTGGAACATTAATTGCTGTATCAGTCTTTTCTTCTTTTTGCTTGTTTTGAAAGGCAAAAAGTAGTTTAAAACAAAGTTTCTTGATAGCTTGCCCAGATTTAGTGCAGAAAAATCCTCCAGAAAAATCTGTTTAAAGATCTAGGTAACCCAGGTGTGAATTTACAGATTAAGAATTACTTTTGAAGTTTTGTATACTGTGCACTATAAATGACATCAACACAGTTCCTCATTTCACTGCTACTGCACCTGTGCTCTCCAAAGGGAAGGTTTTTCATAGGTTTAATTTACCTTTCTAATCCATTCTTTTGCTTTGATGTGCAGTACAGGGTAAATTGTTCCATTTCCACTGCTTTGTACCTGTGGTGAATAATGTGAATAATGAATAATGAATAAGGTCTTTCCAATAAACGGTGTTCAGTGAGATCAGACATGGTGAGGAAAGGCCACTCCCCACTCCTCCCCTCTTTCTTTCAGCTCAAAGAAGGGGAAAAACCAACGTGTCTGAAAAGATAGCAATGCCTTCAGGCCATCATATTTTAAAAACCCCAGAAATTAAGGTTTGAAAATCAAAAAAAGTATTTTAAAGGTTAAAGCAAAGCTTAGATGACTGCCTGAAGCTGTCAGTGCTGCCCTTTATGCAGGCAAACAGTGGTGCAGTGAGTACTGGCAGTGATGTGCAGGCAGGTCAGACTCTCTGACCTAAAGATGTCCCTAAGTGAAGAACTTCTTTGCTGAAATAGCAGGAGCTGGGTCCCACCTGTGGGGCTGAGCCCCCCAAACCTCACCAATGAGAGCCCCACTGTGCTGTAGGCTGCTGCAGAGTGAGCAGTGCTTTCCCAACCTGTAAATAAAACACACAGGCATCAACCCAGCAGAACTTTAAGAGGGATGGGGGAGGTAGAGGAGGCAAAGAAAGGCTCTCCCAGTCCTTGGACCCTCAGCTGCAGGAGGCCTTCCCCACACAGCAGAAATCCCAAGTGGGAGTCCTTTATGTTCTGTTCATAAACAGGTCCCTCATGCCCCCTTTGGCTGCCCCATGACTGGCAGGTGCTGCTTCCCTGAGCTCGATGCACCCATCTCTGCACACTCTCCTTCCCAGCTTCCACATGCAGAGAACAGACCTGCAACACCTGCGGGGGCACATCCAGAAATGGGCTTGCTTGGGCAACCAGCAGCACGTTTCTCTGCTCTTTTACTTCCCCAGTGCTTCTCCAGAAATTAGGTAAGCGGGCTATTATCCAGGGAAATCTTTTAAAGCTCACCTCTCCCACTCAGCAGCCCTTACAGTGGGAGGGCTCAGCTCTGGAAGAGCAGGGGACAGGCAGGGGCTGCAGGACCCTCCTCAGCATCTTGTTTAAATCAGGCCAGACTCATGCTATGCATGAACAGTTGTATTTTCTTTTCTTCTTTTTTCCTTTGTGGCTATAGAGGTCACCTCTCCTCATGCAGTTGGAATAGTCTTAGGAGAACTCCAGGACCTGTGCATGTGGAAAAGTTTCTCTTAAAAAAAAAATAAAAATAATGCTTTCAGTGGAGTTTAGCCTCCAGAAATAGGAGAGGGCTCACGCTATGTGACTAGACAGCCTTAGGTGAACCAGCTGCAAGTACTCTATGGCCCAGAAGCCACAGTTTAAAACTTCTTATTCAGGGTTGACCATAGGAAATACTTATGAAAAAGAAAAATATACTAGAGCTTCCATGTTCCATTCATAGCCAGATGGCTCCAGTGCAATGTGGCAATTGAAATTTTAAGTCAGCAACAATAATAACAGAAAGTATAGACTGTCAATAGTTCTAAAGTGGTTATTCTTGATGGCTACCTGTGCAGAGACTCAGTATGACATTGGGACATGAGGCACAATTCAGTTTATAATATCTTAAAGAAAATTTGGAATTTAATGTTAGAACTGTCATTATAATGAAGAAGCCACTGGCTCAATGTCAACTGCCCTAAATGTTGGGATGATGACTAGAATTACTAGGATTATGAATGGCACTGCTTTTAAATGACTATATAATCCTGACCAACTAATAATCTTGTCACACAGTGCACTGGATGTACTTGATAATATAGATCTAGTTGTGGGTGCATAATTCACCCATCAAATAATAAGAATTACTTGATGTTTGTAAATCATGACATCTGGATTGAAATAAAAAATACAATTTACTAGTGAATATTCACCTATTTGATGTGTATGCAATTCATTTTTCCTTCAGTCAGGTATTGTCTTGGTTTCCTTTTGTGAAGGAAAAAAATATAAAACCCTCTCTAAAGGTGAAAGAACCAAATAGTGAGTTCTCTTGTGTTAGCACAACTTCTACAGCAAGACAAAGTGTGCTATGACTTTTTCTTCTCTTCCCATGTTGACTGCCAGCTCTGCATTTCAGGTCAGCTGCTCTGCAGTTGAGTTTCTGCTTCTGCTTCCGCAAAGTGATGAAACTGGGGAGACTGGCTGGGAATATAAGTACCCAAATTTATTTTTAAATTAAATGTGAGTACTTAATTCAGTGACACCTGTTTGATCTATGCAAGAAGATACTCCACAGACTTCTCCCACTATTTCCATAATCGGTCTGTGTTTGTTTCTCCTTCAGGTATTGCCTAGCAGAAAACCATGGGCAATTTCAAAGGGCATGCCCTCCCTGGAAGCTTTTTCCTTCTTTTTGGCTTATGGTGGTCAGTGAAGTATCCACTGAAGTATGCCTGTCGGAAAAACAAGAATGCTTGCTACCTTGGTTCCAGGGCAGGATTCCAGCGCCTGGAGTTTGTTGAGGGCATCATCAAAGCTGTCTTTGCCCTCATTGGTAAGTGAGGTGGACTAAGGGCAGGCTGTACCTTCTAACACGTTTTTCATTGCATTTTGTTCTCTCATAAAATGGATCTCCTTGTGTTTTGCTCTTTTGCCCTTTAACCACTGAGAAGTGGTGGGGTGACTGCTGTTAATTACACAGTTGTGGTTGTAACATGGTTTCCATCCACAGGGCTCTTCTGGAGCTTCTGTGTGTTTTCCTGACCACTCTTGACCACTTGACCACTCCTGACCACATGTCAGTGTTCAGGCAGGGAGATAAGATATTTAGGCAAGGGCCTGTCGTGTGCACGCTGGGAGCACCAGACTGTGAAGGTGTTGCTTTTCTGTTTTGAATCCAGCCATCCCAGATTTCGGAAGCTTCCACTGATTTATTGATACTATATGTAAATGAGGCAGATGATTTTTTGATTAATCTCAGTCAAAAGTGAAAATATTCACACAAAAAGACTAAAGATCTTATTGCTGCAGGACTGTTGTGATGGGGTGTGGGGAAGCTGTTTGTCCTTCTCTTGTGTCCAGGCCAGGGTACAAACCCACAAGGATGGTTTTGAGAGCTGTGTAGCTGACTGGAAGTGTTTAGTTCTTGTTTACATCCCAGCTGTATGGTAGCAATTTACCTTTAGAGGGTAAGTAAACTAAAGAACAGGGAGTCTGGGGAGCTCAGCACCTGCAGCTGAAGTTGAAAATTACCTAAATTTTACACACTTTTGTACTTCTAGATTTTATTTGTCTGCTCTTTAGATGCTCAGAGTTGCCTCATTTCTAATCAAGGTGCAGGCTGTGACAAAGTCTTGCTCTTGCCTTTCCTTCCTCTCTCTTAGGATACATCAGCACTGAAGGGATGTTGTTTCTAGAGTATACTTTTTATATGCCTTAAAAAAAATGATAAAAATGTAAATAATAGCATTCATTTTGAGGTGTGATTGTGGACATCTTTCCTACAAATCTCCCAGTCTGTGTCTAGAGGTAGTTTGGCAGCTAAAACATTCATCTACTGTTTTTATTTTCACTTTGAAACAAAAAGCTATTATTTTAACGTATGGAAATTCCAATTCCAATCAAAAATATGGACAAAACACTTGGCTACCGTTTACAGACAGTAAAGGCATCAGGAGTAAAACCTGCTGTTTCCATGTTAGGAAAACTGGAAATAAAGGTGGAAAAACACTGGATTTGTTCTACAGCACATCTACTTATACAGCAGGATACTGACCTACGTTTAATACACAATATAATTAGCTTTAATTCTTTAAAAGCTTAACAACTTTTAAACCTTCCCCAAACTTCATTGATCATATAAAGCATTTAAAAGCAGTTTTCCCTTGCTGGAGTGCCTCAGCTGGTTAGCAAGACACTGAGGGGCCAAGGTAGAGGAGAGAGTGGAGCAGTGATTCAAATATTAACTCGGTGTACATTCCCATGAGACTTTTAATAACTCTGCATGGTGGAGGGGTTTCCTTTTATGGCTTTAGAGGAAAAATCCCCTTTGAATTATGAGCCTGAACTCTGTCATCCTGCATGTGGCAGGGCACTGAAATGGTAAATCTTTCTTTCGGAGACTTTAGCATGTGTTATGCTCATGTTTGAACCATTGGGAAAGGCAGCTGAAAAATTTGGTCAGAGGAGCAATTGTTTGAGAGAAGAAAAAGCAGCACTGAGTAGCTGTTTTCATCTTGCTGGAAACTGCAAGATGCAAATAGTTCCACCAGGATTGGAGCTGAACCCTGATTTCCTCTGGCTCTCCACTCTCCAGATTATGTGATGCTAAAACCTCAAACTTACTGGCATTATGCTGCACGCTGATATATTGCTGCCTCTACTGTTTGTACAAAGACTTGTCATCAGTTTATACCGTAAGTACAAGAACAAATGGTTTTTCCCCTTGCTTCATGCCCAGGGATGGTGGCTGAGCAGTTTGTTCCTGATGGACCCCATCTGAAGCTGTACAACTACGAGAAGAAGCGCTGGGATCACTTGATGAACTGGCAACATGCCACCATGTACCTCTTCTATGGCATTTCAGGGCTGGTGGACATCGTGGCGCACGGGACCAATGCGCTGCCAGCAGCCATGGACAGGATGATGCTTTCCTTAGCAGTCTTTATTGAAGGTCAGTTTACCTCTCCCTGCAGGAATGCACATGAATTCTGTGGATGGGGACTGATCACTGGTCTGGAAATCTCAAATTGGTCTGGGAGTTGGGTGTTTTACTCCCTGAAACACTTCGGAGGGATCACAAAAAGATCGGTCTTGGCCCTCCTTACAGCTTTATCTCCAGCCCAGGTCATGGTCCCTCATTCTAGAGGTGTATCTGTGCTTTCCTAACTGGCTCAGACAGCAACAGAAATGTTATGAAAATAGCAACGAAAGCTATTTTTGAGTAAGTGTTTAGTAGCTCAGGCATGTGTTTGATGTAGGTACTGACATGGTACACAACTAGTTAGCTAAAGCCAGCATGAGTAAATGTGATACTGGCAGAAAGAGAAATGCCAGAAATGTTTCACTGTTTTCTAAAAGCAGATGCAGGGAAATTGCAAGGGAAGAAAAGACCTTAAACTGAACACGATTTATTCCAGGTTTTCTCTTCTGCTACCATCTTCATGGGAGAGCCATGCTGGATGTTCATGTTCATCAGTTACTGCTTTTTGCTATCTTTGGAGCTGCTGCCTGCATATTCCTGGAGGTTTTCTTCCGTGGCAGTATTGTGCTAGAGATGCTCCGGACAAGCCTCTGCATATTACAAGGCAGCTGGTTCTGGCAGGTAGGTCACTTTTCTGCCTTAGGAATTTCTTCCTCACCAAAATCAGTCATTTAACCCTTTGCAAATGTTTCACAGGTGATATACATGTCTTTTAAACACAGACCTCAAAAGACTTAGAGAAAATAAATTCCTTTAAAGAGATATAGAAAAAAAAATCGTCCTTTAAAGAGATGAAAGTATTTCTCATATCCATTTTACAGCAGAAGAAGCAGCAGCCATTTTACTTCAATTGCCTTTCATTTGAATCAATAAAAAAGCTAAGGTGTTTTTCTTGAGCTCTCCATGTTATAGAGTTCTCTGATCCCTGTAAGATCCTGTTTCAAATTTGCCAGCCAAATGGCAGTGATTTTAGAGCATGGAAATATATGTTGTTCTTTACAAAGAGGGTCTCCACTGTCAGCTGCTGGAGCAGTGAGCAGATGCCCAGTGTAGTACTGGACAGGTGAGGCAAAGGCCCCATTGACACTGCCAGGCTCAAAAGGTGCTTAAGCTACAGATTCTCATTAGGAGACTGGGTGATATAAAGCCTCCTGCTTTTCTAGTGCTCTGGGAGCTGAGCAGAAAAAAGAACAGCCAAAATTTTGGTATTTCAGGGATGTGGCTCCCAAAAGGACTCTTCAAAATGTAGCTTCCATGTCCTCACTTACTTGTGGGTCTATCCAATAACAGATATTTGATAGTGACCCTTTCCCTGCTGTCAGAACAAGAAGAGATTTAAGGAGTTGCTGTGAGTTTGTAACAGAAAAAGGAGCACTAATGCCGATGTGTGTTTCATCTTATAGTGGAGAATTGAGGTCACTCCAATGATTTTTCTTTCCAGCATGTCTAGACTGGCTTCCCTTTTTTCTATGCTGGCCAGACATGATGAATAAAAACGTTTGCTGTTTCTTAGGAGAACTGGACACTCAGCACCAAATCAAATATTTAAATGCTTGCTCTGGCATGAAGACAGACCTCGGAATTGGCTGTATTTTTCTATAAGGGAACTCAAGAATGTGGTGCTGCAGCACTTGCTGCTTTATTTTCTTGTTTGTAAACTTTCTGTTGGTGATTTAAGAAGCTTTACACAGGAGGAATAGATGCAACCATTTATTGATTGTTTTCTGCCTAGCCTAATTTTAGAACACGTTATTTCTTTAGCTCTAGAGACAATGTGGGTTTTGTTTCAAAGTAAAAACTGAAGTACTAAAAATAGAAGAAATTTAAGTGTGGCTTTTTTCACACCCGCATCAGACTTCAACCATCTGTGTGACTGAAAACCACACACTGGCTGCAGCACAGGAAATTTGTAAAAGGTAAAGGGACTTTCTTTCTGCATCATCAACACCCTCATTCATTGAATTCTCTGCATGGAAATGCAAAATGCACTCCCCTCCTTCTTCTTCTCCTCTTCCCAGTTTCTAAATTCTCAGCTACACTGCTGAGTGATGACTTTGAGGAGTATTTAGCAGTACAGAGGGTTGGTGTTTGTCATGCAAACTGTGTAGCCATAGGATTAATTGTTTTCCCATCTTATGCACAAGTATGAATTTGATCTTTCCCAGCTCTGAATAAACAAATCAGCTATATATTTCACATGAACTTACAGTCTTGCATGAGGAATCTCCATTATTATGCCATTTCTGGCCTTTCCCTTGGATGGCCCAGAAGAAATAGACTTGTGGCTCCCTTTTATTTGTTCATTGATAATTTACCTTCCCAGCCATGCAACATATTCCCAGATGCTGCTGGGAAGAATCAGGGCAGTGCAAATGGCCAGGCAGGTTTTCTGATCCATGAGGTGATTTCAGTTTGGAGCACACAGGGCTGAACACCAGCCCCTCTCCTTACAGTGCATAATTGTGATTGTTGCAGGGCTGGGTTATTGGGCAGGCTCCTTAATTTGCTGGGCAAGAGCAGTGAGTCTCTGGGACTGGCTCTGCATCTTCAAAGGCATTTCTGCACAGAGCTGCGTAAAGTGATCCATCACACGTGAGAGTGACTACAAAAATTGTTTTCAATAATAAACACAGAAATAAGAAACACTATAAGAAAATGAGATGTCTGCCTTGTGACGGGTAGCATAAAACATGATATGGCATAGGATGCTCATCAAATGACATGTACTAAGTATCTTTTCTTTTACTACAGATTGGGTTTGTCCTTTATCCTCCAAATGGGAGCCCAGAGTGGAATCTGACAGATCATACTAATATGATGTTCCTGACCATGTGCTACTGCTGGCATTATGCCTTTGCCTTTCTTATACTTGCAGTGAATTACACAATTGTCAGCTGGTAAGGTACTTCAAACACTAAAACTTTGGTGACTTGTCTATTAAGTCTAGTAATAGCTTTATTTTAGAAAAGTTTCACTGACAAATGAAAAAGTTTCTATGAAGGAATTAATTGTCTTGCAAGGTAAAATAAAAATAGTTATTAGTAATGAATGAAAAGCACATGACATTGCTTTAGTAGAAAGGGGAAAAACACATCCATAAATAGAGCTCTGATATCATAATACTTCCCACATAAAATGAGCTCCAATAGTCTTCCACATTTGCAAGTGCATATAAAGTCAGAAGCAGGAGATTTTTTACCTGCAGAATCTTGCCTCCCACTGCTCATCTCTGCTAATTTTAAGTGGCTTAGTTAGCAGGCTTCATGAGTTACTTTGAAGATTATTACACAGAATTCCTTGCTAGAAATTTCCTGTCATCAAACCTGATTTCTTTTTCACTAGTCATTTTCACCCCCTAATCTCTACAGTTAGCCCTTTTCCTTGCCGCCCAGTGCTAATTCTGACAAAATTCTAATTGCAGTGTTAATTTGGCTGTAAAAATACCTCTGCCATCAGATCACAGATTGTGATCACCTTCTGTCCATGGGATCTTACCAAGCCTTTGCCTGCTGTGTCCTAAACATGCTTCTCACCCCTTGCTTTATCCATACCATCCCAATAGCCCTATTTAATAATGTTAAATACGTAGTTCTCCCAGCCTTGTTTTGCACTGAGGTGCCAGTTCTTTTTGTATCTCAGTCTGAAAGGCACCAGCACTCTAGGCTGGGTAACTGGTTTGCTGTGTAAAGAAGGGCAGCTCTTGAGAATGTGGCAGCAATCTCACGTCCCTTCTGGGTGCTGGGACCAGTGGCTGCTGCAGCATCAGACAAGGCCTCAGAGGAGGCTGATCATGGCATACTGGCAGAGTTTCCCTCTGAGGGTAGTTTGGCCAGACTCTCTCTTTTTCACAGCTTATGATCCCTTCCCAAGTGAACACAGCAATTGTTCTTGTGCCTGCACAACACTGAACCTTCTGGAGGGTTCACTGAGGTTTGTTAAAGTGCTCTGTGATATGCCCATAAAAACAAGTGCTTGCAAGCTGTACAGTCAGGAGGCGTCAGTAAAGGCAGCCCTTTCTAGCCATAGAATCATAGAATGAGTCATCCTAACTCACTGATGAGATGCAAGAGTTAAACAGGTTTTTACCATGTAAAAAATGGTCAGATGAGCCTTTGAGTTACTATTGACAACTTTTTTTGTTGTTTCCAGGGCGGTCTGTTCTAAGGTTAAACAGTGCCAGTCCATGGAAATGGGGTTACTGAAAACATCTGAACGAGACCATGAGTCAGAAGAAGAAATTTAGTATGAGTATGGCTTGATCAGTTTGTTCACTCCAACCATTAGGCTAATTTATACCTCATTTGTATATTTGTTTGCCATCTTATTCATTCTTTATTACAACTGGCTTTACAAATATCAATGCCCTATGATGTCTACATCTACACATTTGGTGGTTTGTTTGTTTGTTTGTTTGTTTGTGGTGGTTGTTGGTTTTTTTTGTTTTGGGTTTTTTTTTTTTGGTTTTTTTTTTTTTTTTTTTGAGGGTAAGCTTGATATTGATTCATGGTGGTTGAACTAGTACGTTGCTCATCACATGCTTCACAGAAAATCAGACTAGTATTACACAGACTTGAAGTGGATGAGGTGGCACAATGAAGTCTGTATGTTTGCCTTATTAGAAGCTAAGCAAAATGTTTTTCAGCCACTGCTGGACATAGAGTTTCCATAATTAGGGTATCTAAATATGTGTGTTGGTTGCCCTGCAAGCACCTGTGGATAAGTGCCTGTGCAGACCTGGAAAACAGTAAAATAAGATAAAGAAACCACAGTCTTGCAGCTATAACAACTTTGTGTCTCTGCTTGTGGCTCTATGTTAAACAGAAAGAATTTCTCACTGTGAACTCGTTGAGTGGTTCACTGAAGCGTGTGTGGTGCGTTCACCCCCCCAGAGACACCACCAAGCCTGGCAGGAGGACCAAAGATGGGTATGATCATAAAAACCGATGCAGTTGTTCATGCTTGTGCCTATACAATTCTGTCTCTCTGCTAGCCTTTGAACTCTGCAAGGCAGTGGAAGTGACTCTGCCTTCCCTTGGTGCCTGGAACAATTTCTTTTCCAGAAAGGCTGAGGGGTGTCCAGTCAGGCAGCACCTAACTGCAAAACCAGTTTCTTTCCCAAAGCTATTTCCTTTCCTTTGGTGGAATTTGGTGGTTTTCTGCAGGATTCATAGCAGACACATGACCCACCCCCTGAGTCAGGAGTGGGCAATTCTGCTCTGCGGGCAGGATGGGATGGTTTTGCATCCCTTTCCCTGTGTCACCCCTTCAGTCACCAGGCAGCCTGCACAGTGCTACACAGTGAGCTGTGGGAGATGTTGCCTTCATAGCAGCTCCATACTCAGCTACCAACACCAGTGAGGCAATTAAAAAATAACACTGCTTTTAATTGCATTTATTTTCTTCATACAAACTGATCTAGTGAAAAGTACAGTGTTCATGATCAATGGCAGCAAACTGATTGCTTCAAAAAGCTAGCTAATAAAATAGTTTGTACCTTGAAGTGATCCCAAGACCCAAAAAACCCGTTAAAACCTTTTTCTAAAACTACTTTACCTTCAATGCAACATAAATAACATTTACGTCACTTTTAAGACCTACCTTTTATCTCCCCTTTTTCAAGGAGCACCTTTCTTAGGTGGACATGCTATTAATGCTGAATTTTAGTCTGTCAGCTTTGTCAGTGCCTTTTCAAAATCAGTGGTGTTTATTCTGAAGGATATTGTCAGAAGCTACTTTGTTTCTCACAGGCAGGAACAGTGCAAATTTCTTCACTGCTTTTCTTGATAAATATATTTAATACCATGCAAATATTAAGGTGCTATATCTCTAAACTAAAGGGATAACCTAAGCAGGAAGAAAAGCACAATTAACTTCCTGAGCTTTCATATATCTTCTTAGAAAACTTCAGTTGCTAATTTTTAAAATTATTATAGATGTTTTAGATGATTGATTGGAAGATTTGGGCAAAATGTTTCAGAGAAGTTGGCTTAAATAAAGTATTGTGAAGTAACACCTGTAACCAGGTGTCAGATTATCCAGATGAATCTTCTTTGGAAAGCAAGAGTAGTTGGCTCACAAACATTTCTGCATTTACAAGTGTCAAAGAGGACATTGCACATTGCTAGCCAAAGATCACTGCTTTTCTTAGCAATTGTTGGCTCTTTCTTAATGCCTTTCTCTGAAGGCTCCTGGAGATTTTGGCAAGAGAGATTAGTAAAGCCTGTCTTGGGACATTCTTGCAGGATAGGTATTGGTATGGTATATGTGTAGCTCTGTGTCTCAGCTTTACAGTGGTTTTCCTACAAACTCTGAAATAATTGTATTTACTCCACTCCGCAAATCTAAGACTTGAGTTTGATTACTGTGGTTCCATTAAAATCAGATTTTCTGCAGAAGGAAGATCCATTAGCTTCCTTGAGGATCTTGCCCGTTAATTGCAGCAGGGATACATTTGCCAAATGTATCCCTGTTACTATCTTACCTTCAATGCGCCACATCACAGTTGTCTCTAAATTGTGGGGATTTTTTTAAAGGGCAGATTCTTTTTCCTGTTAGAATGGTTGAGCTACAAAGCTTCTGTAGTGCTGGGCAGAGAAGATGATGGTTGTGCATCAAAGAGGACTTGGGGATTTTCACAAAAGTCGGTCTCAATGCGCCAAAATCTGTTGATGAAGTGAACCTCATGGGTGAGCTGTGCCTGTGCAAGGTGCTTAGCAAAATCTCCTTTTGAAAAAACCTCCCTGCTTTTACAGAAGCAAAAAGTGACAGTACTTGAACTCACTGGCCAGAGAGTGGCTGCCTGACACCGTAACTCCTGTGGGGAGGAGCCTGGGGACTCTGCTCTGTCCTTACCCACATCCAGCAGTGGCTGTAGAACTGGGTCTTTGGAGAAAACTTGAGCAGGATTTGACCTGCTGAGAGGTATCACCTACACCTCCCTCTGTGAATATCTTGTAAATGATCACAGAATTGGATGAATAAGCCCACACACAGGCCTGCTGGTTTTGGTGCAACCCTGCTCAGCAAAGATGCCTCTAAAGAAGCCCAACCTGGAGGCTGATGCAGACTGTGACACAGAACAGTAGGGCAGGCTTTGTGCAAAAAGCTCTCTCCTCACATTAGAAAAGGTGGCATTGCATTATCAAGCTTGGAGAAATGCAAGGGAAAATAGATTCTGAAGTCTCAAAGGAACAGTAGTCTTTTGAAATTAGTTTTTAATACTTACAGTACATGCAAAGTGAGTGTCATAGTGGGGATTTGTGCCTGACAAATTTATGGTGCCACAAAGGAAAGAAACACCCGGTTTCAGAGCGGGGTTTTGCTACATGGAACACCTGACAAATCCTCCTGTGTTCAAAAGAGAACCCCAGGAACAGTAGGGAATCTATTACAATGAAAAAGGTACAGCCTTCATCATTTTACAAGCAATAGGTGTTGCCTGAGTTGAATGAGGAGAGGGAAGTCCGACAAGTTTACAAACACCACTCAGAAAAAGGAAGCTGCTCTCAAGAGAATTTAAATTATTTTTAAATATTGGTGCCTTTGAAAAACTATATGGTAGTTTGTACTAGACAAAATACACCTGTAATTTTATTTAAATAAAATTGATTTATTAATGTAAGATGTCTGTCATGTTTTTAGGGGAAAAAATATTACCATTTATGGGACAGGATGGGGTGGGATAAACAGGTTACTCTCATAACACATCCAGATATTTGAACAAGTTGCACTTTAATTCAAGAATGGTCAGTACTACTTGGTGTTTAGAAACTGTAATGTTTGTTCTATATTCCGTAAATAAATACTTTTTTCCCTTGTAACTAAACATAGCATGAACAAAGAGCAAATATGACAGCACAGAATTTGAATCCTCCAGGTTCACTCATGCCTAAAACTTAGGCACTGAAAAACTTCAGTGTATCCGGTACCTTAATGCCCTCACCCCAAATGTTTCAGTTCTCCAAACTACAGCAGTTGAGGGTAGGAGTTGCTGGTACAGAAGCTGGTGGAAGAAAACAGAACAGATTTATATCCAAAAAGCCCTTCAGCATGTGCAGTAGTGGAAGGGAGCCTAACTCCCAAGGACTAAGCAACAAAGAGCACATCTGTTAAAAGGGAGAAAGACAACTGGAAAGCTGCCGAAAAATTTGTCCTTAAAATCTATTCTAAGTACAATATGTGCTTGCTTAAAATATGTGGAAATAAAAAGCCTAATATTTGTTAAATAAGGAATAACATGTCCTCAGATGACTTTTTTTGAACACTAATTTCTATCTCTTTGCTAGGTAGCTGTTGCAGTTCATGGATTTCTGTATTTGATATACTTCTTAGAATGAAAGTATGTTTAGAAAAATAGATGAAAACCGTAATTATAAATACTACAACCATACTACTTAGCAATTTGGTTTGGAAAGGAAGCTCTCACCTATAGACCTCTGCCATTTACTGACAAAACACTCTGCCAGAGATGGCACCTAAGAGGTCAATGTAAGGGCACAGTAAGGGCATGAAATTAGAGCAGCAATGGTTTTGCCTACATGCCGTGGTTACCAGCCACTGCCTCCCCGAGGAGGAGAAAGAAGAAATGGAAAGCAGGTTGCAGATCTGTACAGCTGAATAGCAATTAAGCAACAAGAAATCACTCCCAGCACTCAGAAGAGCATGGGAGGGGCAGCTGTGTTCATGGTATACAGCATTCCAGTCTGCCTCCAGCGGTATTTACCAGGGGCAAGGTTCTCAGACTCATGGTGGGACTTTTATGACTCCTGTGCCACAGGAAACAGCAATGCCAATCTCCCGCTTCCAGTGGGAATGACAGTAGGAGTGAAAGCTTGCACTGCTTTGCTGGAATTTTACTGGTTTGTGACTCCGACTCAGATGCAGTTGACACGTAAAGAAAAAGTCAAAGATGGTGTTTACTGCTGGCACCACACTTTGTGCACACTTGAAAACAAAAAAGAAAGGAAATAAGAAACATCTGGCTCTAATTAAGGCTTAAGAGAAATGGAGGAAAGCAGAAGAAACACATCCAGTCACTCAAGAGCGATTTTATCTCTCTGCAGTTGCAGATACAAATTTGCAAGTGTTAAGATTTCCTTTCAGTTTGATTATTCTATCATATAAACATGGTTTAATATTTTCATAAATAAAAGTATACTATCTTTTAAGAGGTGTTCATTCATTTGTGTTGGTTTTGCCATCTGGTGCCTTAAGTAGTTTTTTTTTTCTGTGTGTTTTATATAAAATATTCATGTGATGTTAGAAATTCACAATCAGTTTAGCTCACAATCCTACTGCAACTTCCCAGCTGACAAACTGTACTCCATTTGCAAAGCTGGGCTTGCATCCAAAGACTTGGACTCTTAGTATTTCATATACCTAAACTCAATATTCTGGTCAAAGATATCCATGATGATGTTAGCCATGCAAAGGAAAGAAGCAGGGATGTTATTTCCATTGAACAGGAAGGGCAGTGTAAGTAACCATGAGAAAGAATTACGATTTCTTTCCTATTTTGTAATTTAAAAATATCTGCAATCATCTAGCAGCATTTCTATTAGCAAAGGACTCAGACCTGTGATTCAGAAGCTGAGTATGCTTTTAATATACTGCAAACCTCAGACTTAGCTTAGCACAGATGGATGTAGCTGAACTTAATGTCACTGAACTGTTCTGTGCCTCAGTTTTCCCATCTTCAAGATCCGAATTACACTTGGTTCTGCTTTGTCTGTAAGAGTCCTGCTCAGGAATGAGCATCTTCCTGCGTGTCTCTTAGATCCAGTTTTACATTCTTGTCCCTTTAAACAGCAGAAAAGCAAACATTTAACTGCTTATGGCAGGAGGCTGTAAAGTAATTAACATTTCAAGGGTCCTAAGCATTCTCTGTGAGCAGGATGAGGAGATGTTTCTGTCCAGCTGAGCATTGCTGCTGATCACAGCTTGACAGCAGTGGGAGAACTGGGCCATGCAGCCTTCAGGCTCCCAGGGCTTGCCTGGCCAACCCTACAAATACTTCCAAGCCCACGGGATTGGGATGCACACTGGGGCTGGACCTGGAGCTGTGCCACCCAGCCTCCACCCAGCCTCCACCCGGCCTCCACACACAGCTGCCCAGCCCCACAGAAGCCGAGCTGCCGCGCTGATGAAGCCTCCAGCATTCCCCAGCAATGCCCTCGGGGGAAACTGCAGTTTGGCATCTTAGGGAGTGAAAGGGCTCCGGTGGCCCCTGGGTGCTGTTTCCTCCCAGCCTCGGGCTCTCACCCATCACCTGAGTGCCACGGCCCCTGTGCCCTCCTCGTGTCTCTGCGCTGATCTCAGCACTGAGGATATTTTCCTTTTGCTGTTTTCCATCCTAATGAGAATAATATGGAGAGAGGAAAGATCTGGGACAAGAAACACGCTTGTGACACCAGGGCTACCACAGCCAGGCAGGCAGACCCCTCCCACAGCTGGGCACAGCTGTGCCCAGAGGGACAGCACGCAGCCCTGTCCCTCCTAAAGGTTTGTACCAACCTGTCACTGCTGTGGTGGCACAGCCTGGCTTTAACTAAAACCTCTGTGAGCAGACTATTAAGACATTCGGCTATCTGAAGAAGCACATTAATAATCTTGAGGCTCTCATTTGTAAAAATAATCTTAATTATTTCAGCATTTCCTTAGTCTTTCCTGTGACCTTAGGTGTTTTTTTCAATACAGAGTGTCTTGGTCACCTGACATGAGATATTTTTCATTTTCTATATGATTATTTTTAATTTTAATATGAGTATTATTATGAATACCTTGCAGATTGCCACCAAAGAGATTAAATACATATCTTACCTCACTCATTTTTATTCTTGATAAGAGGAAAAGACACCATAACAATCCGTAAGGCATTAAAGGAATTGTAGTCTGTAGTAGTATCAGTAGTATCTAATGGCTAGACCATTGTGCCACATCCCAAGAGATCAGAACCCTTTATCTTGACTGCATTATTTCTGTACATCCATGGCATATGATATCAGCTTTTTGAGTCCTGTTTTTTAAACTGAGATGGAATTGCTTTGGTAATTAAAAAAGCCAAACAAATCTCCTTTCCTCATTAGTGAAAAACACCATGTAAAAAGAAGGTACTGTCCCTACTTACACAACAGGACTTAATCCACTGAATGCCGATGACAAAAAAGACGTGTTTATTCCAACTCATTCTTAAAATAAGTCCATTTTCTTCTTCACTTTGACTGTGTTGACTTTCACCCTGTGCCAGCCTGCACCACCCCCCCAGGGGTACGTGCAGGTCTATTTTGAGGACCAGAGTCTGTCCCCAAGAGGTAATAATCACACATGTGCCAAAACTCTTTTTCCTAGGTAGAACGGAAAAGGTTAAAGTTTTATCAGTAGACAAGTAATTAATGGTTTATCACAAGAGTATGAATGTATAATAACCATTCTATAGGATTGCAGACAGCCTGCACTACAACAAACCCTCACTCCATTGGGACAGAATTTTGGTTGGAGTCACCTATTGTGTAGTGACTGTAACCTTTTTGGGTGCTTTGTATTTGGCAGCTCCTCAGGTTCAAAGCAGGTAAAAAATTATTCTACTCCATTTGAATTCTCTGGATTCTTTTTCCTTTCCTTAAATATTTCAGCATGACTGCTGACAAACATTATTAAATCCATGTAGCATGCTTCTCAGGTGGAAATATTTTTATTCTTACAATAATATTTAAAGAAGTACCCCAAACTTTGTATGCTGCTGTAAAGCAGAATAGGATGACAAGCAACCTCTGGAGTGTTTTTGTTGTAACATGCGTACACCACTCATGATTCCCTTTGTTATAGCTTTGAGAAATGTTTTGACATTTTCTCACTCTTCTGGTAGAAATTTGATTTATTTTTCAAAAGAGAAAAATAAACCTCTAGATGATCTAGTAAACTGCATTTTAAAAAGGAAATATTTACTTTGCAAATGCTTGTATGTTTGCATGCACATAGCACCCATTCATGTTTTCATTGCAATTTGCATTGCAGAAATATTTATTGAGAGTGTATCATAGATTTGCATTTTCTATATTTGAAAATCAGGTCAATGTACTCTTGTAAAGCATTTCCATGTGCAAACTTGGAGCAGAAAGCTGGTCAGTGCTTCCTCTCAGCAAAATACTCACTATATTGATGTGACAGAAAACTATGCATGGACCTATATTCAAAATTCATTGAAAGAATCAAATAATCCTGGCTGCTTGACCAGTAAAGAGTCAGACATGATTTAAGACCAAGAAGCCTGAAGAACAGTTTATATGAGGATTCATTCAGTTACATTTACTTCAAGGAATTTATCAGATGTTCGTAGGGATTGAACATACTGAGACTACTAACGGATATGTCAGTAACAATCCACCTTTGCTAATATCAGTGTCTGCTCAGACCTTTGTTTGACTTGATGGAGCGAAACCCAGATGAGATAAGAGTTAAGTCTCAGAGCATCACAGGCATTTAAATTACAGCTACTTCAGGGATGGAAAATACCTCCATGCCCATCTGGTGCATTGCTTGCTGATCATAGTGGTAGAGTTTCTTCTTTATTCAGACTTCAATCACAAGAATTAGCATCAACAGTTCTTGTGATGCCTGATTAAAACACCCTCAGTAGTTCATGGTGTCCTGGTATTATGTAAGAATCAAAGAATTTTATTTTAGAAATATAAACATGGTCAAAAATCAGTGGGATTCTTGACATGATTAATGTCTGCAGAACTTAAAAGACAAGAGGTTTTCTGAATCTTAAAATAAAACCAGAAGAACCCCATGATTTTAAGCCAGTGCCACAATTACTGGAGCCTGGTGAGTTAGCGCACATGTAGCAGGCATGACTGCATGGTCAGCTCAGGAATTTGCATTTGTGAAAGACAGATTTCCCAATGAAAAAAAAGGGAAAAAACTTCATGAGACCTTGAACAATAGGCTAAGAAAAGTTACCAGGAAGCTCTAAACAGAGGCACGGTTTCGCCTGGCATTAAAAGCTCCCACATTGTTACAGAGGAGTTCTTTCGGGGAATGCAAACATAACGCTGATGCCCTTTGCTGTCACCTCCCATTTGCTGCATGGGCTTCACGGCAGCTCTGTCTGCACCTCCGGGCGTAAATGCTGAGCTTTTTACCCCACAGCTGTCTGCTTTTCTGTTTTGTTGCTTTCAAAGGAGTGTCAGCCCAGGCTTCCTTTTCACCTTTCCCGTTCCTTGCACTCCTCTGCAGCCTGTGACCAACATTTCCCCAGCCAGCTCCAGAAGCAGCTACAGCCCTGTTCCCACCTGAGGTTGTCCCAGCCACTGCTCCTCCAGCGGCAGCCCAGGGTCCAGGCATTTGCAGGGCAGCCCTGTTCCCTCCCTGGTTTTGGGATCCTGGGTACCAGACGACCCAGCAAGCCTGCCTGGCTTGGCTGCTTTGGGTTTGTGCTCACCAAGCAAGGCAGAGGCTTGGAGCTGTGCTGCATGTTCCCCAGTGTCCTGTGGGGTGCCAGGCTCCCAGTCCAGAGCGGGAGGCTGAGCCCAGGGTCACTCCTGTGCCACAGGGCCCCATGAGCCACACGGAGTGCCTGGCTGATGGGACAGTGCTGCTGGGCAGTGGAGCAACCACTGCGTGATCAGACACCCAGCTCCCACAGATCCAGACGTTCCCCACGGCTGCTTAGGGCTGCACAAATATGGGCCACACAAATCAAAATTGCTGGAGGAGATTTCCTTTCCTTCCTGTAAGATTTCCAATGGAGAGACGATGTATTTAGAAAAGCCAATGTCTTTTCAGGACAGGCATTACCTAGCGACACTTAGATGTTATTCCACTATCATCAGAGACATCTGGCTGCAGTGGAGCTGAGACAGCCTGAAACACAACTGCTAAATAGCTATAATACAAGCAAAAGCTGAGCAAAGAGTGCCAAGAACAGAATTACCCCTGCCACATGGCACAGCCCTTACAGTTTGCAGTAATCTCCCAGTTAAATGAATCCCATTAAAGAATAAGAAGTTAAGCAATCTCCTCAGTTCAGTGAGAACATTAGAAATATACAATGACACGTGTTCCTGGCAGTGCTGTTTACTTTTGAATGTTCTGGCTTTACTCGGTTTGTCAGTGTCTCAAAACACAAGCATTAAAATGTCAGATCAAATGGCAGTCCTCAAATCCAGTTTTCTGCATTATTTGAAGCCATAGACTACACCTAGTGCATAGGTGTGCAATTTCCACTGTGAACCTTATTGGAAAGGATTCCAACACCATCCTTCACTCAGGGACCTGGTGAGATTGACTGTGAGGAAACGTTGTGGAGGTCCCCCAGATCTTGGATCCATCTTTCTAATACTGAGGTCCACCAACACCTTCCCTGTTGCAGTAGAATACCCCTTACCACTCAAGATTTGCCAGTCTCCTTTTTAAAAAACCTTAACACTTCCAGAGCTTGCTGTTCACAGGAAATACCATAATATATCCAGAAATTTCTAAGATCTGCAATTTCCCTGTTATTGCTTAGACTGTGCCTTTTTGTTTCCCAAAGCTGTGGCAGCCAGTTCAATGACAACATTGAAGAAAACCCACTATTTCTGCCGAAAGACAGAATAAAAATTGTCACCTGTCCTGAAGTGGGTATAGAGGCTATGGCTGAAGTTGGGGCATGAGGTTTTTCTGTTTTATCCTATAATGCCTGTCTTAAATCATAGCACCTTTATCTGATTCTTGGATGTGTGATTATCCATGTCCTTGTTATTGTTCCAGGCCCTTCAGCACTGGGAATCTGTGGCATTGTTTTGCGTTCTTGGTCCTGTGAATTCCTGCAGAAGTAATTTGGGTTTTTCATGGACTCAACAGTTTGAGTTTTGGTAGGCAGGATGCCCACACTCCTGCTCATTCAGTATCTGCAAAAAATTGTTCCCACCTACATTGTTTTGGGAATGCAAATTCATGTTTGGAAGCTTTGACCCCACGTTCATGCCATTGGTTTTAGGGGCAAGTGATATGAGTGAGGTTATGGGTCATATATATTTTTTAGCTGAGACTTCAAAATATCATATTTCTTTCTTTTTTTCATCAAATTAAATAGATACATTATTTTACATACCCATTAATGAAGATATATATATATAGACATGTCTTGATTCTTTATTTTCACAGGCCCTACAGAGCGCGTGGAACCTCCGTGCTTCTGTCTCAACAGTGGCAGCTGTCGGGACAGAGCCTGCCTGTGCCCAGAGGAGTGGGTGGGATCTCTTTGTCATATAGGTCAGTACAAGCCAGGCAGCATGGGCAGCTGGCACCATTTCTGGGAACCCCTCCACTTTGGGAGATCCCTGACCTTTCCTGCAGCCGTGACATGCTCAGCAGGGTCAGATCTATGAGCAGTACCACGGCTCTTCCGGCTTGGTGAGGCTGTATTTTTCACCCACTTCAAAGGAATAATACATCTGGGGAAGACATTACAGGTTTCAACAATATGTGGCCTGTTTCTAGCCAATTTGGCCCTTGTTTGAAGATCACAGTGACTTGAAAATCTGATCCAGATCTCAGTGACCAGTGTTGCCCTGTCTGGATTTGCCCTGTGTTTGAGGACACCATCCACCTCAGCACCCTGCAGGACAATGCCTGCGTTCAGCTCCTGCTGCCACTGGCACTGCTCTTGGATGAGTCAAATTTCCTGCACCTGGAATAGCACTGTCCTGGTTGACTCCCATTTCAGTCCCCTCTGCCACAACATGTTATCTCTGCACTGCCCTGTGCTGGGAGGCTGCCTGCTCCCTGAACTGCAGGATCTCCACAGCTGGTAAAATCCCCAGCTCCCTTTTTCCCCAGGCCAACAACGCATGATATGGCCAGTATGACACACAGATTCACTGTCGTGTGTCAGCTGTGCTTTTGTCAAATGATGTGACACGTTTGGATGTCAAAATATCTGCAGTGTACCCGGGGAAAATATGCTTGGTGAGAACTGATAGATAGATGGAAAGTTCAGACCTTCTATGTCACTTCCCTTATGACAGGATGGGCAGCACATCCAACAAACAATGATGGATTGAACGAGTTCATAACTGATTGAAACATTTGGGCAAGATGTTTCAGAGAAGTTGGCTTAAATAAAATAATCATGGCTGAGATTTCAGCACTGGAAACAAAGCATTATGATGATTCTGTAATTCCCTTCGTTCACTGCTCTAGTGTTCTGCATTTGATTTGCTGTGAATTGCCTTAAAGAATAGATTTTAGTAGTTATAGTTGTTAAAATACATGAGGTAAGGATATTTGGACAGACATAATTAACTTGAAATCATAACAACATTATTGAAATGACAAACACTGAATTGTTTTCCCAAGGAATGTTTATACTGTTCATCTGTCTGTTATTCCACTCTCTTGGCACTTTCTTTAACTTGCTGACCAGTTTCAATCGAATTTACTAGGTGGTTACACATCTGAAAGGTCTCAAATCTTGTAAGTTTTGCACATGTCAGTAATTGGGTACAGAAGACCAACCCTATAAATACCTCAAAGAGGAAAAGGAAAGGAGACTTATGCCATCAGTGAGGAGGTAGAGGCCACATGGCCAGTCAATCCAGTCTAGTCACTAAGATGCATAAACTACCCATGACATTTGTCTCCTCTTCACCATCTAACAAAATGGAGATGTATATTTTGTGTATTGAGAATATAAAGATGTATCTAAGAGGTGAGAGGGGCTAAGACGTGACGGAGCATAAAGAGCATGGGATCATAGTGCTGAAGGTGTTGAGAAAGGGTTGAAAGAAAGGGCAGTCAGGTGTTGGGAGTATGGAGGAGCTGATCCTGTTATTGCCAGGAAAAGAGAGCGTGGCATAGAGCACAGACAACTTTTGTAACCCAATTACTTTTGTTCCAACAATGAAGAAAAGTTTCCACTTGGCTCATAATTCATTGCTTTTCTACATTATGTCATGGTTATTTTCTTTAACAAATCATGACAAAAGGCCCCATTTTCTTCTTACTTGTGGTTTGTTCTGTTTGGGTGGTTTTTTTGTTTTGTTTTATTTTGTTTTAATCTGGAGCGACCCTAAGGAAGTTAAAATATTTGGAATAATTTGAGATTTGCATCAGTGGGAAAATTTTGTTTCAGATGGACTGTCTTTTTAAACTCTGAAACCAAGTAGTATAAGCATATAAACCAGCCCAAACCACTTTCAGATCAAGGCTTGAAAAACTAGAAAGAAAAAAGTAATGAATGCATATGTGTTCATAGCAACCTATTCTTGGCTTTCATCCATCAGAGGGAAGGCAGGATCATCACAAAGGTATTCAGATCCATGGGTCTAGAGTGGATTCATTCAAGACAGCTGAAAGACTTGGGATTTCTGTCACCTATGGTGATGAAGAGAGGCCACAGAGAACTGGAAAAAGGTCCATATTATGCTCACCTTTAAGAAAGGCAAGAAGGAGATCTGGAGGAACCACAAGCCAGTCAGGCTTACCTCAGGTGCTAAAAGCATTTTGGAACATATCCTCTTGGAGTCTATTTCCATGCATATGAGAGACCAGAAGATAATCAGGCACAGCATGGATTTACATGTAGGACCAATCCAACTGAATAGCTGTCTATGTAGACAACAGAAGAGTAACAAGATGCAATACACTTTGATTTTAGAGATGCCTTTGTTACCATGTCCCTCAGCATTCTTGTTTGGTAGGTGTCCTAGGCTGACTGTATGATGCTTTTATCCCCATTTCGTCTGTTTAGTCCAGAAATAAGTTTTGCACCTTTAAGACAGGATCTGAGAGCAAAGGGGGTAGAAGGTGAGACAAGCGATGGAACATCTGAGGCAGTTGTTTTCAAAACATAGAGATAACACCTTCAGCATTCCTGTTCCTGGACTCAGGGTTGTCTGCACAGACAGCGGAGAGCTCTCCTTTAGTTTTTTCCCCTCTTTTGTTTTTTGGCTCTTTTTTTTTTTTTTTTTTTTTTTTAATTAGCTGAGACTAAAGGTTTTTTTTGACTGTTCTGCTGTTGTTCGATCCGGGGACCCCAGGACCATCACCCGGAGAGGGGGGGACTCCCCCCAAGCGGCACTGCAACCGGGACGCCGGGCCCGAGCCTCGGAGAGAGAGAGACTGAGAGAAAAACCAAAGACACACCCACGGAAAAGACTTTTTCTGGGTTTGCCATCTCTTCAGAACGGCGAGAGGTTTTGTTGTGTAGTGTTGTCCATTCTTTGTGCTTGTGGGTGTTTTGTTTGTTAAATAAATAGTTTTTTCCACTTTTCTCCAAGGAGCTCTGTTTCCCGAACCAGCTGGGGGGAGGGGTGGCTTGGATGTGCTTTCTGGGGGAACCCCCTGAGGAGGTCTCCTCCCAGATTTGCCCTAAACTAAGACAGTAGGTGAAGACACATGGGTCAGATGAATGAACAACTCACTGGGCTGAAAATTACCTCCACAGCCCAGCTCAAAGGGTAGCAATCAGTGACTTGATCAGGATACTACAGAAGTAGAGCCACTTGCTGGTCAATAACAGGGCAGAGACATTCAGTGTCTTTATCCACGACCTGGACCATGACAGAGCAGGTCCTCTCAGAGAGTATGCCCACAGTGCTGAACATGGAGTGGGGCAGAGGCACTGCTGACACAGTCAATGGCACAGCTTAGGTGCAGGAGAACTTGAGAAACCAGAAGATCCTTCCAACAGAAACTTCACAGTGTCCAAGAAGAGTAAGTGCTGATCCCCGTGCCAGGGACATTGGTACAGAGCAGGAACTTGCTGGCTGAGGAGCAGGCCTGCTGGAAACTACCTGGGAATGACAGTGGATGCCAAGTTCAATATGAGCCATCAGTGTGTGGTTCTCTGCAAACAAGGTGGAAGAGCAGCTGTGTTATGTGGAGGGAGACAGGTTGATGGACACTTTTACCCTGCCCTTCCTGGCACTGCTGAGACACCACTGGGAAATAAAAGTTTAGTTTTGCCACATGCAAGCCAAGCCAACCAGACTTAGGGAAGCTCGGGGGGGGGGGGGGGGGGGTGACGNNNGGTGTCGGGGGGGGGGGGGGGCGTTCAGCAGGATGCAGTGAGGTCAGTGAGGGGCTTTGGACAGGTGGCCTGCAGGAAGCATGGGAGGGAGCTGAGCTTGTTCATTGTGCTGAAGAGGAGACTGAGGGCAGGGCTAACACCAGCCTCCAGCTGAGAGGGAGTTGCAAAGACCATCAAACCCAAACCTTCTCAGTAACAGCAGAAGGCAAAGCAAGACACAGTAGTGATAAACTGCAGTGTGAGATGGTGAGATTGAGCATGAAGAGAAATGCTTGGATTTAGAAAGGTAGCATGCCACTGCAGCATGCCTCCCAGTGAGGGTGTGGAGCCTCTGTTTGGGCTAGATGCCCTCCAAAGGTTCCTGCCACCAGAATTTTGAGACACCTTGTCCTGCTAAGCAGCTTCTGGGAAGCAAGGCTCAGGTATGGTGCTGTAAGCAGACCTCATCTTTGCAGCATCATGTATCCTCATCTGTTCATAATATTTTGTGTAGAAGGAAAGTGTCATTGTAAAATGGGAAACTGAGACCCTGTAGAAAGCAAGATCCACAGAAAGCTAAGTAACTTGACATGGAAGCCTGTGCCCGAACACAAAGAACACTCCAGGTTTCCTAAGCCCCCTCATGATCCTGACCATAAATATGCTTTGAGTCAGTCCTGCTAATGGGACATAGTTAGCTGAAATGTGACCTGAATTAGAAAAAGTTAGCAAAACCAGGATGTTGCAAGTCATAAGATGAAGCAAAATTTTCTGCCTGTGTGCTGCAATATTTTTTCCAAGTGTTTGCAGCTTTGTGAGGTAAATTTATGTTAAGTTATAGCAGTATGGTACATGAGAATGTAATAGGCTGCTCTGTTGGGTCGGGCCGGGGTTCACTGAGCTCTTTGTGCTGCCTTTAGATGTTGCCAGTATCAGCTGTGGGGTCTGGGGTGGTCAGCCTGTCCCAGTCCAGAAGACAGCAGGGCAGAGACTTCCTGCACCAAAATTCATATCCAACCCATCATAGTTTAGAGTCACCGAAGGACTGTTCCCCGCTAATTGTTCAAAAGTGTGCTTTTTTGCCCCCTGCTGTATTCTGTGGCATTAGGTTACCAAATCTGATTTCTGCTTGGGTATTAAGACACCAAAGATGAGGCTTTACAATATTTTATACATTTGATAGGGCTTAAACAGTGAAAATAGAAGAGATGGCAAAAAGTGTGGGCTTTTAAGACTTCACTGACTTCAAAAATATCACTTGTGGCAGCTTAGAAGCTTGGGTTTAGACAAGATTTACCTAACTCCTTTGATTTCATTTAGGGCAAAGGATTCAATGAGCTTCTATTGTCTCAGTACTATTTTATTTTTGAAAACTGATCCTTACACTAAAAATATTTAATCTAGATACATATTATTTTTTTCTTTCTGTGCAGTTAATTTTTGTGACAATAGTACTGAGACAGTGAATATTTCTGAAACTAATATAAAAACCTTACTTTTGAATGGATTATAGTGGGTTAATATGGCCACTCCAAAGAGAAATGTGCACCTGATACTGTGAATGGTATATGTTTCTTTCCTTTTGCTCCCATTCCCCAAAGTAAATGTAAGGTTTGTGAAAGATGTCGGATTATTAGACCAGATGAGAGGTTTGTGTTGGAAGCCAGAACTCCATAGCTCAGGCAGCAGCACCACAAACTTTTCTGCAGAGCTTTCTGCCCCAAATGCAGAGAATTTCAGGTACCCATGCTGAGATGGATCCATGCCTGTCTGGGGCTGGGAGGAGAGCCAGGGTCCTGAACAGCCTTTTATTAGAAAAACAATCTGTTTGTATGCTACTATTTAGCATTAGGATTCAGGATGCTTTCCATCAGCCTTGGTTCCATGAACTGTCTCAGCTTTCAGAGACTTTGTAGAGGAATAAATGTTGCATGGCTGGTCCACACGTCCTTTGCATTTCTTTCATGACATATAAACTGTGTTTTTCAGGACATGGTAAAAATCTTTCTGACAGCTCAGAGGTGATGCCAGTGCCTCCCAATTAGGAGATGTGTTTCTGCAGCTCTAACATAACTAAAGCCTGTCTGACTTTGACATAAAGAATGTCAGCCACTCTGACAGGACTGTGTACATGAATGTAAACCACATGTTCCAAAAAGAGCAATAAATAGCTAAATAATTGATGTTCACTTGTAACACTGCAAGACAGAATTTTACAAGCAAACAGAAAATAACACTGGATAGGGTGTCACACCCACAGAACAGTTTCAAATCCCAGTGAGGTCATGTGAATATGTGAGAGCTTCAATACTAAATGCATATCTGCCTGCTTTTACAAAATTACAGGTAATGCTTCAATAGAAATCTGGATGTGCTCCAGAAAAAGAAAAATTCCTACTTTAAAGCCTCCCCAAATTCTGAATTGTAATGAAAATCTGGACTTCTTAGCATCACAGGTAATCTTAAATTACTATTTAAACAGTTCCCAAGGTTCTGCATCATCCTGGGAGGAAAAAAAAAAAAAAGGGAGTGGGAATAGAAAATCAGGGCAGGAAATATGTTCCTCAAAACTTCACAGAAAGCAAAATAAATTACCAAAGCCTACTCCAGTGGCATTCTTGGCATGTGCCTGCTTCGCAGACAGCTTGAATTTCCAACGGTGATCGTTTTATTTTGCTTAGGTTTGCCTGAACACAGGATCCCATTTTATATTTCTTAACTGGCCTGCAGTTTCCTCAGTCAGGTTCCCAGGTCACAGCAAATGCCACTGAGTGGAGTCAATGCTGACTCAGGGTACCAAATCAGTGAGAACGTGCAAGGGATCAGGAGAAGGTTGGCATGAGGGTGATACTGATACCAACATGGCCAGAAGGATTAAGAGTGAAGCCTTTCCATTCCATCAACGTTTCCACCCATCAAGAATCCAAATTCCAACCCTCTTGTATGAATGTTATGCCTAAAATCCATAAAATCCATAACCCCCTAAGTCTAGCTCTAAGGCTTAGCCCTTCTGTATCTGCAAAACACAGAGAGCTGAACATGACTAAGCACATTACAGTGACTGCTTCCCTTCTGCCACTTCTGTGTTTCATTTCCTTATCACTAGTCCCAATTGGAAAAAAAAAAAAAAAAAGAAAAAAAAGAGAAAAAATACACCAGGTAAAATCCCTTTAAATAGGAGAAATCCCTTTCCTTGCACATTTTTGCTTGACTACTGTACCTTCAACCCAGTGCTTCATCTGCTTGGATCCTTTCCTGAGAAACCCTTGAGCTCAATATTACATTTTTCCAGTACATAACCTTCACTAAATGGTTCAAGGGAATAAATAATATTAGCAGTAGCTATTTCTAGTGCCAGTAATGTGTGACATATGGTTTTTCTGCTGCCATCGGTAATGTGGGGTTTTGTTGGGAGCTGTGATGTCGGGCTGCCATCTAGTGAGCTGAGGAGAGGGAGGAGGAGGTGTTAACGCTGGTGATCCAGAGCCCAGGTTTAAAAGGGTTTGATTACTTGTAAATAAAAATATTTACTTTGAATCCAAGGTCATTCTAAAAGTCAGAAGCAAGAACAGTGAACATGGGCTTTCATGATGTACTGTTGGTCCATCATGCCTACGCAGATATTTTCAAGTCAAATAATATTATCTCCAGTAAGTATAAATGCAAATTTCCTTTCTCCCTATGCAACATATTCACTTTTCTTACCTACCATTCCAAGCTTTATCAATGTTTCAAGGCTTCAAGAAAGAATTAATCTTGATTTTGGTAGCTTCCCAACACAAATAATTTGAAAACAATTCAGTTATTGAAGCAATTCAATAGTTATTCATTGACAGGATTAAGAAACAGATGACTTGACCCGATGACTGGCAGATTTTCTGTCTCTTATTGTTATCTAGCTATACCCTTCATATATCATATAGCCAATGACTCAACTTTTTTTGTGCTAGACTCTTAAGATGCTACAGACATTTACTCTCTATTCATTCAGTGCTAACTAACTCAAACTGGATCCAGCCAGTGCTTATAGTAATTCTTATTAGCACCTCCAGCAGCAGAATATTTTATTGGTTTGGGTTTTTTTTTACATTTATACCAAGCTGACACTCTGTATAATGTACTGAAGTGAGGATAATGTCCTCGGTGCAGGTCATAAGCCTTTGTTGAGAGGCATGATTGCTCCAGAGGACATTTCTCAAGTTCCTTTGATGGCCTTTCAAAAAATCCTGTTGTGGTTATTTAAGGAACAATGAAAGGTGTACAGAAGTTTATAGACTCAGAACTCAGTGACCTCAAGACAAAGCAGAGGTCCTGCTGCTACTTCATGGCAAGGTGTGGAGAACAATGGGGCCAGGCTGTTCTTCAAGGTGTGCACTTTTGGGATGAGTGCCCACAGCGTCAAGTGGCAATATGGGAAATTCCAGTTACATAAGAGAATATTTTTCCCCTTAACACTGTTCAAACATGAGCAGTTTTCTGAGGGAGGTTGTAGATATTCAAAGTGAGCCCCCGAGCAGCCTGGTTTCAGCCCCTGCTGGGCTAGGGGACCTCCAGGGCTTCCTTCCAACCCAAGACACTCTAAGATTTCATTAAAACAATCTCTTGGGAGAATTTGCAAACACCACATACTTGACATTAACATAAACATTTTAGACGGCCAATTACTTGTATATTGTTATTTTTATTTTATTACTTGTATATTTTTATTTTGTGTGAGAATGTTCTGAAGTGGTGACACTTTTTCCTTTTCTCATTTTGTTTCTGCTGAATGACATTTTCATCACAGGCTGAAACTGTGAGCTCCAGCAAGGTTTCAGTTATTGCAGGTAACCCTCAAATCCTCACCTCCGTGCCAGACCGACTGACCAGACAGAATATCACTGCTGCTGCAACCATTGCAGTGCAGATTATGAAAAAGCCAAATGTTTCAGAAGACTTTCAGGTGAGTATTATTAGGACTAAAATAAGACTTGTGGGGCTTAATATTTGGGATACCAATTCTGTCCCCCCTCTACCAGTCGAAAAGACATTCTTTCTCTTAACTCTATATAATGCTACAAACAAATGCATTAATTTTGTCATTTAGCAGAGTTATTTAAGTGTCCTCGAGCACGTACCTGTGGAATCACTGCTGGGTCTGTTCTCAGAGCTGAGTGTAAATTTACCAGCTGTTTAGATGTATATCTGAAATTTTAATATGAGCATCATTTAATGTTTAAATTGATAATTTAATCCTTACGAACTAAAATAATAAAAGTGTGGTATTATGAACCCACTGGCACAAAGTTTTTGCTCTCTTGAATGGCTGCCTTTACTTTTCTACTCTGTTGTGTACTTTCAAGCAATGCTTGTTAAGTGTTCCTACTTTGCCCATTCAGTGTGTACACATGGAGTGATTTATTCAATGGCATTTAAATATTGCCTTTTTTTTCCTGCTTGTCTCAGGCATCTGTGGCAGTAATGGCTACAGTGAGTCAACCCTTGGATGCCAACAAAACAGAATTCATTCACAATAATCTTGTCAATGCTACAACCAGGTAACTTTAGCTCTTGCCATTTTCTTTAGATGTAAGTGAACAGCATTTCCCCTTCTGGTTCAGGATGAAAGCAGTTCATGAGCAACTCAAAATGTTTTTGGCATTCAACTCCAATGTGTAATTTCCAATTTACACCAATATAAACATTGCTGGATTCTTCTGCTTTAGAGAAAAGATGGGGATAGGAAATGAGGAGCACTTCCCAGTGGAGAACTAAACCAGAGCAGAAGCTCAGAAATGGAACCTGTAGCTGTATAATAACAAATAATAATAACTTTCATCCCACTCATTCTTTTGATCTTTCACAAAAACATGGGAGGAATTTTCTTTGACTGGCAATATCTCACAGTCCAATGTTGCAATCCAGTCTGCTACACTGAAATTAAGTTCCTCTATGATTCTGTTTTTGGCACAGAGAAGTTAAGTCCTGTGGGTTGTTGGATTTACCTGGACCCAGCAGTATGAACCATAGATCCTAACTCATACACTGCTAATTGTTGCAGATACAGCATTGGGAAAGTGTCAGTCAACAAAACTAGAAACACAGGAAAATATTCCTCGTCTTGGTGATCTCAGTATGGAAGTTCAGATATTGTTCAATATTTTAAGTAACAGTAAGTTCTTTCTTCTTTTGAAAACTGCAGCTGGAAAAATTTTTAATGAATAAGCACTGAAAATCTTCTTTGGGGGAAAAAACCCTTAGCTGGTTGCTTTTTATGCATGCTGATGCCTGGTACAAGAAATGCACATGTCAAATGGGCTGGATAATCTTATTTATAGAAGAAAGCAAACATACATGCAATGGCTGGAATGGTTTTGGTGTTTTTCAGTTGTTTTGTTTTCTAAAATTGAGAGCTTGTTGAAATTTTGACCACACCTGTATAACCATTGTGATCAAGAACAAGTACATAGTTTCTTTGCCTGAAATCTGTAGACATCAACCATTTCAACTAAAACTACTACTGCTGTCAGGTGTCAGCCAGGACATCCACATCCTAACACCTGCAAATTGGATTCCTCACTTGGGATTTTTCCAGATGTCCATTACTTACACTCTCCAGTGCTTGGAGAATAAATTGGTATTGACCAGGAGAGATAAAAATAAAAGGTTATAGTTCCTCTGCTTCAATTGCTTCAGAAGCTGGAGGGTGTGGGAGAGCTGAGCTTCAAACACATGCATTTTTCTGCCATCACAAGGCACCTGAAACCAGCAGGCTTGTCCTCAGTTTCTCAGTGTGGTGTCAGTAACACTGAGACATCACAACAGTAAAACAAAGATGAAGTTAGTAGAGCACTTAGACATCATAACACTGAACATCATTTGAATACAAGCCCACAGGGAAATGAATAATTCAGTCCTCTCACCAGACTTAGAAAAAGATGTGAAGAGATAAACCAAGTAACCTCACACACCCAGCACTGACAGTAAAAAATCACTGAATAACTCATTATCTGGTCACTGCCATTTCTGTTCACTGTTTCAGACAACAATACTGTGGAAGAAACAGTGTGATAATGTAATTAAAGCCTTTCTCATAATGCCAGTATAACATAACACTCCCCTCAAGACAGACAGATATTGAATGCACAGTTTGTCTTAAAAAAAATCCCAACAGAATTCTTCAATATTAAGTGCACATTTGTAATATTTTGTAGATATACAGTTACATTAGTCTCACCTGATGATCAAATCAGTCTCTCTTGATCTTAAATCAAAAGCATAACATCAATGACAAAGTCTATTATATAATCCAGGATTTTGCTTCCTCACTAAAAGTTACAATTAAGATGAGTGATTTAAATCACATAGATAAACTCTAATTTGCTAGAAGTGTGAAAAAAAAACGCAGTCAAAAAGTGGGATCTGAAGGCAAAAAGCCAGGGAGTCTCTTATCTTCTGCTTCCCACTAAGAGTAAATGTCCCTGGTGTGACTATTTCTTATGTAGTGTTATTAAAAGTCTGGCCATTTGGACTGTGTGCATATACTGGGATTTAGGATATTGTTTTCCTCATTTACCTGTATTTTCCCCCAGAAATGATATTAAGAGAAGGGTAATAACTATTTTCACACTCCACCTCAGCAAAAATTGAAGATGTCTCTTGACATTTATGGGAAGAGCAGCTGTTGTCTACTACTTATATGGATTCTAAAAAAAAAAAGAAATCTAAATAAAAATCTGTAAATGCTGAATGTGTGCAACAGCACAGTGTGGGCTTCTCCAAAAGCACCAGCTTCTCTGATATCTGCTATCTATACCTACTTTTCTCTTTGCCTTGCAAAGGTTCATCAGACAGGCACAGAGCTGGATTTGTCCTGTACCAACATGACAAACTCTTCCAGTCCAGAGTTTATCAGAGTTTGGAGTCAAAAATGAAATCATCTCTGGCAACACTGATGGTGGAGTAGCGAGCAGTGTTGAAATAACCTTCACTTCCAAGGGAAGAAACACCACGGCCAGCTTGAACCAGAGGCTGCCCTGACCCTACCACGCTCTTCAGGACTCAGGGGAAGAGACTCGACAGAGAGGGCTTGGGGATTTTTTCTTTGATTTTTGGCAATAAGCAATTGACAGAATTTGTTGGATGTATAAGAGACATGAGTGAAGAGTGTTTAGATAATATGGCATAGAAAATATTCTTCAACTTCTGCATGTAACAGCTGATATTATTGACTCTGTACTGCTAAACTAGGACATTTGCAAGCAAAACTGTATTCCATAAAAAGTTATAGGTATGCCAGAGAGGATTTTCCCTAGGGTACATTTCTCCTATATCAAGAGTGAAAAACAAGGGGTCTCTGGATGACAGTCTTTCTCTCTATAAGACTACAAAAATCCTGGAAAACAAGAAAAAGTCACCATGACTGGCATAGACCAATACACATATTAATGTGGGGAATGTTCATTTTTCACGCTATCTTTCAACTCCTACTTCCACTTGAAATCACTGAGTGCTTTGACTTCCTCCACCAGGAACTGATTCCAGATGTTACTGATTTCTTGCAGGAAATGCTCTTATGTGAGTGTCCATTTGCCGAAACTCCTGAATTTTAAGATAATGTGTATTCATGTTTGGCATGGTTTCTCCAGAAAACAGTAGTTTGGCTTATTCTTACAATATTTAGCAAAGCTTTGAAGCTCAAATACATGCATATGACAGATCAGTAATTATCACCATAGAACCATACAGCTAAGTGATCCAGGAAATGTCTCATTTCTAAGAAAATTACTGAAACAAACTTATAATTGATTTTTTTACTCCTACTTTTATTCATAATTTTTAATGGAACTACCTAATACTGTGAATGGTTGTGTTCACTTCCTCTTTGCACTCCAAGCTTCTTGTCGCTCATTGAAAAGTAGTTCTAATTGCAGTACCCTGCAGAAGGGTGCTGTGTGAAAATGACTGCATTTGATGTGTGACTGCATGAGCACTGATGTGCTGCAGGACGGGAGGGATGGGTCACAGCATTTATTTTTTTTGCTTCCTGTTCCAGTGTGGATTCAGCTCTGCTTGGCAGTAACACAGTCCTACCAAAACCTGAAACCTGTTGTTTGGCTTACACATAATTCAACTGGCAGTTGTTTAGTGCTTAGTCAGTGGGAGCCTGAATCCTAATTACCTGAATAATTCACAGAAATTGGCAATCTTGACTGAGAAATGCACATAAAGTAAGTTTAAAATGCCAAATTATGCTGTTCCTGATATCATTCATAGGGTTTACTGGAAACCTATATATCACTTAGTAGCTGTTGGCTCCCCTTTCAAAACCAAATCACTGTCAGTTCACACTGTTTGCTGGTGCCTATCTCTGTGTTTCTGCAGCCACTTTTTCTCCTTGCAATCCCAATCCCTAGTACGACACATCCCAACTGCAGCTGCATGGCCATGCCTGTGTCTTTTGGGATTACACTGTAAGTGATGCAGGTGTAATCACACCGCTAATTCTGCTGTTCTGATGGGAGGGCATTTTTCTTTCTTGAATTGGAAGAGTTCAATTTTTTTGTTTGTTTGGTTGTTTCTAAGACCAGCATGGCAATATAAGGGTATAGGTGCACTCAGCTAGAATGCACAGGAGTTTAAGCTGTCCCCATGTACTTGTTTCTGCTCTGTGGCAGATTGGGCAAATTGGGCAAGTTGTCCCCAAGATGCTGAATAGCCAAATGTATTGGCAAGTCCTGGCTTCCTCTGACATGCCCTGTGGCTGTGGCCACCTGCTTGTGCAGCTCCATAGCAGGGAAGGGCTGGCCTAATTCATTCGCCTTGTTCAGCTGTTGTAGCCTCCAGCTCTGTACCCCCATTGCTGCAGCTAGTGGTAAAATGAGGGTTTGTCTAAAGGCTAAAGTGCCCCGAGATGAACAGTTGAGTTGCCTGGAATCTGGGCTACCTGTGGCACTGCCTTGTGCTGGGTAAATAACTCAGGGAATTTAGCATTAACTACTCCCTGTGCCTATATGTTTATAAAAGCATTTCCTCTGTAAATATTAAGCTTTCAACCATAAAGTTTTATACAGTCCTCTTCTACTAAGAAGACTATTTAGGAATGACTGTCTGTTTCTGACATTTGTTATTCTTTCAGTATTTATTTCAGCTTCTCTAAACAAAACACACCCTGGATAAAATCACATATCTGTGGTCACTAACTTCAGCATGCCAGCATTTCAGAGTTAGTTTTTACTGTCTTCACAGAACAGCATTTCTGTATTTGTACTATTTACTTGTTTCTGTATTTCCCTTTATGTTATGTGTGTCCTTTTTGCACAAAGTGACTGTATTCTAAATAAGATTCCCATCTGTTTATGCAAATACAATAGCATTTTCTGTTTCACTGGATACATTTACATTTACTTGCTGCTTCATTGTCACTATACAAACATAGACTGGTTTCAATTCATAATTGTTTGTAACATCTTACCTTAGACGAAGAAGTCACAATTCAGAATGCTCACCAGTATGAAAAGTTAAAAGCTGCTTTGCCCAGTCTGTGTCACCTTGCATTTTAACATGAATAATTTAATCTGCTATTTTGATGAATATTTGATTAGCATTGTTAAATCTCTTTGCGGTGTTCTTCACAAGCTTCTCTAGTTTTGGTGTCCAGAATAATTCTGTGGGACCTAAAACTTCTGGCAGTGGCTAGCAATAATCATAACTTTACTAAAACATTCTTGTTTGTATGTGCAACCAGAAACAGAAACTTTAAAAAGAAATTTATCTCTTTTAATCTCGTATAACCTAAACAGTTGGTTTTCTAGGCATTTCAGATAAAATACAAATATGCAAAGCCTTTGCATTTTATTTCTTACACTGTTGTTGGATTGTCCATGGCTGGTCTGGTTATTACCATTTTGTTTCAAATACTCACCAGGTAAGAGGAAAGATGTTAAACTGCAAGTATTTTACACTAAGTTACAATATTCTGTTCTGTATGTATTTGAGGAAAACAATTAAAAGTAGCCAGTTTAAAACATATGGCAATATTATTGATTAGCAAATAATATATTTAAAAATAGTTAAATCACACAGCATGGCTTGAGACTTGCTGACACCTCCGTTACTACCCTGGCCAGGCACTGACAACACAGACTCAGAGCGGTATGATTGCTGCACAGATCTGTGATACACATCGAGCTTTTCAGTTCACAAACTCACTTAATACTAGCTTTAAAAATGTGTCAGTGTTCCACCAGCTGCAGGACCTTCTCCCATACCCTGGTATTACAATGTGTAAACAGCTATCTTTTTTCTAGCCAGTAGCTACTTGTGCTACTGTTTTATTGTGTATGACTTAACACAAACACAACTGCAGCAAATTTCCTTGATGGATGTGCCTGTGATTAATGGTGTCCTGTGAATCCCCTCTGAACAATGAGAACAATGAGCAAAGTCATGCCAGCAGAGTTGTAGTTATAATAGACTAATGCATGTTTCTCATCCTGCTTGCACTAATGTAGATTTGGAGCAATCCCATCAAGGTTCATGTTTTTAAGACTGCAGGAGCTTCTAGACTCTACCTTTTAAATGCATTTATTTATGATAATATTATATATATATATATACACACACGTAAAAATGCACATTTTTATATATGCATACATATACTATATATAATATATATAATGCCAAGGGAGATGGTGGAGTCACTGTCCCTGGTGGTGTTTAAGTAAAGACTGGACATGGCACTCAGTTCTGCACAGTTGTACTTATGGCTGCTCAGAGCCATGAAGCCGCTGTCTGGACACTTCCTCGTAACCATGTCAGTAATTGGATGGGGTAAGATTTAAAGTTGTCCATACGGCAACTTTTACAGTACAGAGTACATTCAGGGGGAGTTGTAAAGATAGGAGATCAGCAGAGAGCAATTGGAATCAGTGTCTCTGGGTTAGTGCCACGTGATTTAATAATCTCCTGTTGCTGTTCACACTACTGGTATAACCTGAGCTGGTTTTCACTGTCCTGATAAAACACTGAAACTGATAGCCTGGTCACTGGCACAGCAACACAGGCCTGTTGGGTTGTGAGAAGATTTCAGTAGGAGGAATTTTCACAGTAATCAAGCATTCAACAAGCTGCTTCTGCCAACTAAGTAAAAAATCTTTCAGTTATGGTTATTGCATATACGCACTTAAATTCCTAATTTAGAGATTTCCAGCCAGAGCCTTGAATACATCTAAAAGCAATGAGTGACTAATATTGTTTGTTATATATTATTTATTAATAAGCAAAGAACACATTCTAAAGTCCGTACAGTAGTTAGCAGCAACATTGCAAACTGAAAGGAAACTACCTGCAGAATGGAAAAATTCAGACAGAGGTAAAGTGAAAATCTCAGCCTGTTTCAAGAAACTCTTCTAATACAGCATACAGGAACACCTGTCCTTTCCATGTTGTGTTTTGAGCTTTTTTTATTCTGATGGCACCCACCAAGCAGTTTTCAGTCCTCATTGTTCCATAACTATGTCTTGCATTTGTAGAGGCAATTCCTCTGAAACATTCAGGATTTGGACTGCAAGTGCAGGCCGGAAAATGTTCAGCAAAAGCTGCCTGGCTATGTGGCGCTGTGCTCCCTGCATATGTATTTGCATGACAGCACAGCATTGTGTGCTTCAGTGTGTCCTGTGACAATTTACACAGGTCCAAACCAGCATAATTCTGACTCACTTTTGGAGCTCCTTTGAGAGCACAGTAAATGCATGGCAAACTGGAAGATGTCTATTAGGGATGAAGAAGGAACGGACTTTAAGGAGCATGTTTATTACCCAGACAAGAAGCTGTGCATGAGGTTCCTCCCCATGAGATGTGCTCCTAGTGTGAACTGGTAAGCAGGAGATGTGGAAGACAAGAAGTGAGGCAAAGGCATTGAGGAGGAAAACCTGACCGTCAAGCTTCTTGGAGGGAAAAAGTTACACTCTGCATCAATGTGGTAAGAAATGTAATGGTGTTTGGTACAAAATGTTCCTAAATTAGCTTCTCACTGCTGACCAGAGGGTAGGGTTGCACAGCTGTGATAAGGGAGCCCACTACAGCCCAGGAGGGAGCTTGCTCTTCCATCACTGGTGTTGGCTCAGGAAGCTCTGTTGAAGCTCTTTGATGGCAAAAAACAGCAAGTCACGGACATGAGCTGTCCTCAGCAGAATAGTGCTCACAATCCTCAGTCCTGCCTTTTGTCTAGGCTACAGAAAACCCACTTAACTTAGTACAAGGCAGGTGAAACATAGATCTTAAAATCTATGGAATTTAGGAGGCAAGAAGCTATTTGTGTGGAATGGAGGTATGCCTGTGCAACCAAAAAACAAATTGCTAAAGTCTCTCTTATTAAATAGCAATCCCTGCCATAGTAACACTTGGAGCTACTTACAGAGAAGGAAAAGCTCTAAATTACCAGCAGGAAGAATTCTAAGTTCACATATTATTACAGCACTTGCTATCCCATGTCTTTTGTGATGGCTTATTATTAATAAAATTCTAGATAGTATTGTATTGTTGGTACACTATTTTGTACATTTAAGTACTCCAAAGAAATAAAACTCTTCACTCAAACAAGATATTCACTAGAAGGAAACATTTCCTCCTTACTAAGGATTTAGGTAACTGGATCTACATCTGCCTTGAATCCTTCTGCAAGACTGTGCAGTCCCCTGTGAGTTGAAATGCAAACTGCAGACACCCTTAGCCCAACTGATACTCCACCCCTTCACTAAGTGCATAACTACGTTTCAGTACCTACATTTAATCCTCACATGTATTTGAAATCTGGCCATAATAACTATATTCCTATTTGCCCTGTGTTTTTGGCATAGGTATTCATTGGAGTGCCCACATACCAAAGCAGGTTAGCAGGCTTACAACATACCTTGGTGATAGTGGATGATATGAAATAAAGGCAGACTTGTTCAGGACATGTGAACACAACCCCCCTTCCAGATGGTGGTCATGTTATGATACTCATTTAGGGCATGTGGACTTCTAACTTGAGATTGTTTGAAAATGAAACAGGGGATAACCCTGTTCTTCTGAAGTTGTCCCTATTTTTTCTTCAACCTTTGTCCATTAGGTCTCCTCCTATTACTCTTTACTATAAAATATATCCTAAAGATAAACATGCATGTGCCGGCCAGATGTCTATTTGGTTAGTTATACTGCACCTTATTATTTCTCTGTGTAGTTTGTTTGATACATTGTTTTGCATTCCGCAGAGGAAGAGAAGCATGATTGAAAGCCCTCATTTCTCAAGGAAAGGCTGCCTTTCAGAGCTAAGCTGACATGACCTAGAAAGCACTGAAGGGGCTTCCAGGATGGAAAGTGGAATATTATTTTGTTTTGCTTTGGTATTCTGAATAATGTGTCCAACGTATCTTTTGAAACTACTTCTCTTTATATTCAAAGTTGCTGGCTTGCAGCACTGGACCAAAATCAGAATTTCAGTGTGCAAAAGCCCATGTTGTGGTCATTCCTCTTGACAGTAGCGCTCGCACTCCTGTTTAATATCTTGGTCTTCATCAGGATCAGTATCTCTGTGATATGGAAGAAGAGCACGCATTTGATAAAGTGAGATGGTACAGGACTCCTTGTATCTTTCAGCAAATTTATTCCTCAATCTGTTGTCACCAGCTCAGACTTTCTCGTCACAAACTTGGATTTTTGACAAAATCTTTTATTTTAAAGAAATGTATACTTTAAGCTTGCAGAAAATGAGTTCCATTTGTTATAATGGGTCAGACTTTGCTCAGTGCATACCAATGAACATATTTCAGGCTTTGTCCCCCTTTTTGGATTGCAATGTCACTCAACTTGACTTCAATGACAGTTATTCCCAATTTAAATCCCTCAGCACAGCCAAACACCATGGCAGTTCTTGAGTAGCTTGAAAGAGATTTATGTGCTCAGTTTTACATCAACACTCAGTGTATTGTCACAGGCTGTATGTCACAAACCCTCAGTGTACACTGTGTTATTTAAAAAGGGATTGCTTTAATTTTTATTAATTCCGTGGCACTGATCCATTCAACAAAACCTTGTACCATTTCTTCATTTCTTTATGCACAATTTCCATGGTTGGAGCAAACAAAATACCTTATCTTTGAGTCTGTTCAGGCTTGAGAGAAACTGGATATTCAAACCTCACAGGCAGCTAATTCTTATATTGAAAATTAAGTGCATTTTGATGAATTTATAAGCATTCTAAAAAACGTACAATTGCTAACATGCTAATTTTCAATTGCCTCGGTAAATATCACTTTTTAAATTAAAAACAGATACATCCAAGCTGCATACTCCAAACACAGATTAGCCTGATAAATTTGGTTACATTTATTTTTCTAGATTTCTTCTCTGAATGATACATCAAAGAAATGTATGGAAGTGTGTCTTCTCAACTCATCTTAATAATATCTTTCTGCAATATAGCCCTGAATAAATAGAAAGTTTAATGCTCAAATAGATATTAAATGAGAACATATTCAGAAAGATTTAATCACTTTTTGTGTGTGTGGGCTTCTAGGAATAAAAAGGATTCATTAATGAAAAATATGATTAGCACTGTATTGTGGTAGTGCCCAGGATCACCTGGACGATTGGCTACCTCATGTTAATAAATCATGAAAAAACAAGTCTTGCTTTCAACTTTCTGTTTTGCATTTTGAATGCTAGCCAGGTAAAGCATTTAGAAATTCTGAGACTAATAATTGAGATTTAAAAACAAAAATCGGATTTATTTGTTCTACATCTTGATATAGGGTGGGAACTTGTCAGAAAGCAGTTATAGGGATTCAGATTTTTTGTTCAGAAATGGATGCTTATCTGTCACACATAAAACTTTTACAAATCAAGGTGGGATTTGATTTCAAGGTCAGCACTGAAAAGACTGTTCTGTCTGGGTGGCTTCTCTTATACCAAATCATATATAAAATTATTTTCAGAAAGAACAGCAGGCAAAAACTCTTCTGCATTAGTTGTTGGAAAGAGTCCCAGGGAAGTAACAAGAGCTTCATGGTTTGAGGCCTTTCACAGTGATACTGAAAAAAAGCCTTCAGGAAAGTGTCTGCCTCTTCTTTCCCCCCACAGCCCTGCAGGATTCTTGGCCTTGTATTCCTATAAATATGTCGCTTCATTAAAGGCATACGAAGTACTTGGAGTAATGTATTCTTCATATTATGCCCCTGGCTATTTTCTATAAAACGACTAATTGGAAATATGTGAAAATCCACACATCCCCAAACATTAAGTTGTTTATTATCAGTTTGACCTATTGAAAACTGAGTGCCTGTACACCAGTGATGATCAGATCTGAAAACACTGTGCAAAAAGTCCTGAGGTGATCATACCACACTGATGGAGAGATTATGCCCGGGATTTAAATTTGAAATAATGGACAGGAAACAACAGAGCTCCATTTTATTTAAAACCATAAGCCTTTTTTTTTTGACTCAGGATTCTCCTGGTTAATCCTTGAAATGAGAATTTAGAAAACCTGTAGAGAAATGTTAGTCTTTATTCCCTTTGTGTGAGTCTGACTGAAGTGCTGATAGGCCACACCACATTTAATGCTTATGGCATCCTCAGCCAGGTCTTACCTTCATCCTATCCACATGAGGGTAATAATATGATCCTGAGACAGGCTCCTGAGACATGGTAACTAATCCATTACAATGTGCAAATGAGGCGTCTATAGTTGGGAATTCTCTAAATGGAATAGTTTTTCTATTGAAAGTACTCCTTTTATTTCAAGTTATTGATGTAATTGTTAGCAGTTACCAAAAATAATTTTATGGTTGTTTTTCAAATCAAGTCACATTGACTAATCTTTGCTGGTTTTAACAGCAAAATACTTACTCCACAATTTCATTTCCTCTTCAGGACTCCAGATTTGTATTCTGTACACTTTCAGAACACCACTCTTCAAGAAAAGAGGCTAACACTGAACATGTCTTGTTTAATATAAAACATTTTCAGCATAACCCCAAGCCCCATCAAATTATGCATTTTATGGCTTTTTTTTTTTTCATTTCATCTAGGGAATCCTAATTTCAGAAATGGAACAAAGTAAAATGATCTTTTTCAGGTTATATCCTAAACTGTTACAGGAACAATAGTTCAGCTCTTATCTACACGTGGAATTTATTTATCTTCATAGTGTAGTGAACTTTGGTATTGTTTGTGATATGTGGGCTATAGGGATCACAAAGTTTCTTGTTAACGCTTTGGAAATGTACTCCTTCGGAAACATACTCCATACTGCTTTGATAAAGAAATGGTTTGGAGAAGGACTGAATCATCAGTACGAAGGTGTGCAATACGAGTGGCAGAAAGTATAATGGATGGAAAAGTCCAGGTTTCCACAACTTTCCTGTATTTTTTAAAGCAAGGATTTTTTTTCATTGAAAATACCCAAATTGCTTCTAAATATTTTGTAGCAGTTAACAAAGCCTCCTGAACCATGCCCCTCCTCTTCCTTGAAATGTTTAGAATTAATATTGGTATCATGTTCATCTTTTGTCACTTCCTTCTCAAATTTCCACCTCCATTTTCAATCTTCTTACTCCTAGTTGAAGCCTCCTCTGGGCAGGGACAGAGGTCTCAGCAAGGACAAATACTACAAAAATCGAACAACTCTTACATTTTTCTTGTCCCGATAGGGAGCACTATTTGGAAGCTTTACTTTTTGACATATTAAGGGAAATGTGTCTTTTCACAGGCATCTTTAACGCCAGGAAATAACTAAGAACAGTTGTGCTTTAGGTAGCTCTGCATAGGCACCTTTCTCATAAGCACCAGCTCAGCGTGGCTTCACTGCTAAATGAAGGCAGGCAGCAGAAGCCTCAACTATCCCAGAGTAACACGAGGTCCAGTTCCAGTAGCTTCGGGAAGTGGCACCCTTAGGAATCCATTCCCGCACCTTCGATTGACGTAACTCAGGAAACTAGCTGCAGATTCATGTTTTTCTCTCTTAGGGGGACAAGCTCTGAATGCATGACAGGACAGTGTGAGTGTGAGTGACGGTGCGATGGTAATGAACACCTGGACGTGACCATTCAAGGATGAATGGCTCCTGCGTGTGGGTATCTAACAAATACAGGGGAATTTTACGGCCCCTTTACTTCTCTGAGCACCGCGAGCCTACGAAGGCCAAGGCTCGAATCTCGAAGCCAACCCTGTGTCAGAGCGCGGCCGCGCTGGGGCAGCGCTGAGGTAGCACAGCCGCCAGCCAGCGGCCGCCATGTCGGCCGGCAGGGGGCGGGGCCGCGCGCGGCGGGGTGCGCACGCGCACNGCTCGCGCAGGCCCGGCCTCGCTCCGGCCCCTTCTCTCTGCCCTGCCACGTACGGGCGGCGGTGGCTGTGCCCGGGCTCGCGCGGAGCTGGACCGGGGGCCTGCACCGGCGGGACGGCGAAGAACCTAAAGTAAGAGAGCGGGGGCTGCTCCCGGGGGCAGCCGCGCGTGGCGGGAAGGAGGGAGAGAGAGGCAGCTTTAGGCTTGGGGTGAGCCGACCACCCCCTCCTCCCCCCTCCATGGTTCCCCGGTGCCAGGGGCGAGGCGGCCCCTGGCGGAGGGGCCGGGAGACCCCTGGCGTCCCCCCGGCCGCGGCTGAGGGAGGCGGAGAGCGCCCGCGGCCTCCTGGGCCCGGGGGAGCGGGAGATCCCGGGACCCCTCCGTCCGCACGGCCGGGTGTTCCCGGGTCTCCCAGCCGCTCTTCCTTGGGAGCCACGGGAGCTGCCGCCTCCTCATTGCCAGGCAGGGAATGGCTGTGACTTCTGTTCCCCTTTGGGCCGGGCCTGCCCGTTTGGGAACTGGGGAAAACCGAAAACAGCTCTTCTCCTTTCTGCTCCCTCGCTTCACCCCCCCGGCTGTCTTTGGAAAACTCATGGTTCTCTCTGGAGTGCCGTCTAGGAGGCAGTCCTGCTTGTCTGTGTTTCTGTCGGCGTCACCCTGATCCTTAGCCCCGTTTTGACAGGAAAAATTAAAGTAGGAGTGTCTGTCCTTCCCTTGCCTAGGCGAGGCTGTTTTTCTCTGCTGCTGTGCAAAAAGGCTGGGCAAGTACAACGTGATGCTGAGATGCTGGTTTTAGAGGGGATCCTGAAGTGACTGGCCTAGATTGGACAGTCCCTGTCTACATGCCGCGCCTAGATTAGTGCATGATGTGAACAGAAAGTGAGCCAGGAGGGGAGGAAAAGTCTGTGCCTACAAAATGCAAGTGGTACACCAGGAAGGTTAGAAAGATGTCAGTGTGCTTCTTATGGGAAGCAATCTTTAATCTGAAACATGGAGACGTAAATGTTTTTTGGTTGGTTGATTTACGCCCTGCCCCAGGAAAGTAGACACACACTGATTTTGTTAAAAAGTTCATTAGTGTGCATTCTGGATGTGTTGTCTGAAAAACTCTCTCAATGGAGTCATCCATTCAGCTCTGTCACAGTAAGGGGAAAAAGCTTTAGTGCTGTGTAACTCAGTAATATGAACATTTCACATAATTTTTTGTAACACTTGCAAGTAGCTGCAGTGTTTAGAATCTGTGTCTTTGAATCTGAACACCTTCAAGCAGAACAGAGAACACCTGGACTGAAAAAAGTGCATTTAAATATTTTCCTGCTTCCTTTTCATAGCCATTGATGGACAGCAGGGTTCTGTGAGTAATGCTGATAAATAAGGCATTACAGTAGCTCCTTTCCTTGCATAAAGATACAAATGATACATTCAATCTGTTGAAAGGCCACAGGAGTTCAGCTGTGTCCAGCAAAATGTGTATGTTTAGGACTTACAGTCGAGGTTCAGTTCTTACTGTTAACAGTTTCTGAGTAGCATAAAGTGTAATGCTGAAGAAGCAAAACTAGTGCCCAGCTCTAATGTTTAAACAACATGAGGGGGTAGCTAAATGAACTCTTTGATTAAACCACTCTTAGATGCATTATCTATATCCCATATTTGTCCAGTGCAGTAAACTTACCTGGAGCTGCAGCAGGTCTGGGGTGAAAGGGGCACTATCTTCATGCCTTAGTCATTTCAGAAAATGCAAGTGAGGCATCAGAAAAGCAGTCTCTTCCTGTTCCCCTGCTGAGTGTGTCACAACAGTCTCTCACTGTCAGGAGCAGGCACAACCCTTTTCCATTTCATACCCAGGATGAGGGGAGTAGCTTGCCAGCCTCTGAGAACCATAGGAGTGACTTTGTGTCTTCTCTGGGGTTTGCTTGTTCTCTGCCTTCATCCTGTATGTTCCAGTTTACTTCCAGTTGAGTTGAAAGAGGAGTGCTGGGAAGCCCAGCTTTATGTGGATAAGGGAAACCTACTTTTTTTTCTCTGGTTAGCAGTGAATTATCTAAAAATCAGATTATGGATGTTTGAAATTGGCTGTGCATATGAGGGAAGGAGAGTTGCCAGTAGGGTACATCCATGGGGTCAGAGGGAGGAGCCAAGCATGTTCCCTGTTGGAGTGTTCTGTATGCTAAATCATCTCTTGGAGACTGTTGTGGAAAGGAATACATTACTGTTAGGAATTCCTACATGCCATTAGAAAATTTTGAAAAAATAATCTTCTATTATGAAATTAAAAGTCTTGTTTAAGATCTGTTTCAGATGAATGCAAATTCTACACAAAAGTGTAAATCTGATTGTTGCATTATGGATAAAGCAAGAGCTTTTTTCATTGGATGTACTCACTGAGACGTTCTAAAGTGAAAGATTGATGTGAATTGTGTTATTCTAGGGAAGTGTGACTGTAAATATGTTCATTTTCTGATGCAGCTTACTGTTCTCTGGCACTGATAGTGCATGGCGGCTTATCCTAACTCTATCCTGAAGTGAGGTGGGAAAACTGTCCAATAATCCAGCATCACTAAGACAGACAAGGTAATGATAAATGTATATGTTTGGATAGGAGATGAAAGGTAACCTGTGGGTCAATATTGTTTTATTTTTTAATGCTTAAATTAAAAAAATCCCAGCAACTAATCAACTTGTGCAAAACCCTATGCTTTTAAATCTAATTTAAAGTTAATTAGACTGTTGATGTGCCTGCAGTCAAGGCTCCTATGTTGCAAAACCTGAATAATGCATTAGTGAGCATTAACAATACTATAAACCTCACAGTTTCATCACAGTGCCTCAGCAGCAACGTGGCTCTGTTAATTGCAGGTCCCTTTTCCCTGCAATTAGCCTCTATCCACCTACCTCCTCTTATGTGTGATGAGGAGAGTGACTTTTGTTCTGTAATTGCTTGTATCTTTTTGGGCTAAACAAAGGGATTTGCCTGAAATCTTGCTTTATATTAAATTAATTACCAACTCCCCTCCCTCCCCCACCGCCCCCCAGAAATTCAATTGCAACCGAAGGATAGCATCATACTGCATCTTTTTAATGCAAAACATTGTCATTGAAACAGTAGAGTTAAATATATACAGATGCATCAAAGAATGTATTAGAGGCTTTAGCTGAGTGTCTTGTTTCTGGTAGGAGAGAATTAATTTTCAGTGCAGTACTTTAAAAATAGACTGACTATAGCAAAATCCATTTTTCTCATAAGGCATTGTGTTATAACATCCTTAAAGGTAAGGGAAAAATAGCTGCATATGTCTGAGAGTTCTTGCACAAGAGAACGAACAACATACTTTCCTGCATGTGGCTTCAGAAATCTTGATTTGGATATGAGCTGCCTACATTTTAAGATCTCCAGTAATGGTACTTCAAATGTTAAGATAACTGCTTCTTCAGTTGCTCCTCATTCCAGATCTATTGTTTTGGCCCTGTCCAGAGCAGTGAAAATAGGAGGGGACATTTGACTAACTACCTGTATCTCTTGTTTGTGGGTTTTTTTTTTTTCTTCTCATTCCTCTTTTAAGTAACTTCACTGTAGTTTCAGATTTTTAAATGTAAGGCCTTTGTGTTTTTAAATGAGAGATGCTTCATACAAAGTGGTTATTTTAAAATTTTCTTACATAAAATGTTAAAGATATAACAGAAGTATATGCTGTGTGCTGCTAGGACTCAATATGGTTTTGTTGGACTTCCTATTAAGTTGGAGCAGTTCTTCACCTCTTAAAACGCTGAGAGTAACAGGCTCTTCTGACCATGTGTTGAGCCCAATGAGTAGCTAATGTGTGGTCTATTGAGCTGCTTTTAAAAGTCTAAACCCTTGGTTAAAATACCCCAATCACAATTTTTAAAAATTAAAAAATTATGTGTCTTCCTTTCTGGAGAGGAACCCTCAGAGAGTTCTGATCATCCATGTGATAAAACCAGTGTTTAGCTCTGCACTTACTTGTTCAGGAAATAATACATGATTCAGCTTGATCCGCTTAGTAAAGCCACCTTACAGCCTGAAATCTTTGACATAAGATATTTGTTCTGGTAGTCTTTTATTAAATGAAAAAAAAAGCCATTTGTTCTTTTTTATGATTGGGGGGCATGTAAAAGTAATCGAGTAAGGTGATAATGTAAAGCTTCAGAGCTGTCACATAGATTAAAATAACTAACAGTTCAGTTTTCCAAAATGTTCTTTGTGTTTTGCTAACAGGTCTGCAGGCGATAAGAAATCCACCATGAATGGGCAGCTGGACTTAAGTGGGAAACTGATTATCAAAGCTCAGCTTGGGGAAGATATTAGGAGAATCCCTATTCATAATGAAGATATCACCTATGATGAATTGGTGCTAATGATGCAAAGAGTTTTTAGAGGAAAACTTCTGAGCAATGATGAAGTCACAATAAAATATAAAGATGAAGGTAAGGTTTAATTACTGCTGTTGAGGTTTAATTGACTACTGTTGCTCTGATACGGTTTGTCTATGGATGGGAACTTTGAAATTCACCTTTCAGAATTGTCCAGTGTCATGGGCAAATGCAAGTGATTTCTTGTGAAATCTTTTTAATCGGACAATAGAAGCTGTATCTCTTGTTATGCTCTCGTAACAGCATTTCCTCCATTTTTTTTCTGAAATATTTCCTCAGTTTTTTCTCTCTGAAAGTGCACTTTTTGCTGTAGCAAGAAGTTGATTGCAGGTTTCTCTTCTCTTCATGCATTTAAACATTTTTTTGAGTTTTCCGTGGGCTTGAAGGTGAAAAGAGAATAAACGTGTATGACCTAACAAAAGCTGTTATAAGACTGAAAACTTGATTTATAAGGTAGTAATTCTTGATTATGTTTCCCTCCATCAGTAAAGATTAGAAAAAAGTTTTAACTTGAAATATGTATTAAAAGTTATCTTTCTTCTGTGGGACCATTTGAATCTGTTGTACATTGGTTGTCCCAAAGAAAATATTGATCCTTAGTGTTAAAACAAACATAACCTTAAGGACTTCCACAGAATGAAGAGATGCATAGAAACAGAAAGTTGAGATTGGAGGGTTTTTCCTCTTTAAATGTCAATGGGGTGTGGATCAGTTTTTTTGGGTTTTTTTTGAGACAGAGGGGTGGTGTTCATAAAATGAAACTTGGAATGAAGAGATAAAATCCAAAGTCTCTTAAAGACTGATAGTTACGCTGTTGCACAGTAAAAAGTGCCAAGTTACTGAAGCATCCAGGTTCATTTTTCTTAATAGTCCTAGGAAACTTCTGTGCTGCCTAAAATGTCAACTTTTGTTGATATATCTAAGCAATAAAATTTCACTTTGAATAACCCTGAGACAATTTTTTGAGGTTCATAAAGCTTTTGAGATGCTGCATATCAGAATTGTAAGTGGTGTAGGTCTTGGGTCTTGACCAATAGGTTGGGTCTTGATCTCTAGTGAGAAGGAGCTCAGTGGATTTGTGGTGGTTTCGTTTTCCCTCTTACCAGATTTTTTTTTTTTTTTCTGAAATGATAAAGGTGAAAGGAGACTGGATGCTTTTTCATTAGGTTAAGGCTTCTAGTTACTTCGGTTTATTGCATTCTTACCTCTGCTTTAAGTATGGTCCTCTGGGATTTTCAAAATAAGATAATGGTGTATGATGGAGACAGTAATTACAGTTTCATTCTTTGATGGCCTTTCACAGTCTAGAGACTTCCTGCTTTTACTTTTCGCTTTCTTTGTCTCAGAATTGTATTGGGTTTGGTCAGGGTTTGGTAGTGGGGGTTGCTACAAGGGAGGCCAAAGCCAGGCAGCTCCAGAACAGACATGCCACTGGCCAAGGCTGAATCAGTCAGAAATCGTGGTAATGGCTCTGTGGTAACATATTTAAAAAGGAAAAAAATAGTTATGGCACAGATGTAGTTTTGGCCAGAGAAGAGAGGAGCAAGAATATGTGAGAGGAACAGCTCTGCAGATACCAAGCTCAGTGGAGAAGGAGGGGAAAGGAGATGTTCCAGGCAGCAGAGCAGGGATTCCCCTGGAGCCCGTGGTGCTGACCATGATGAGGCAGAATATGCCCCTGCAGCTCACCGAGGTCCATGGAAGTGCAGAGATCCACTTGCAGCCTGTGGAGGAGCCTCACACCAGAGCAGGTGGATGCCTGAGAAGAGGCTGTGACCCTGTGGGAGGCCTGTGCTGGAACAGGCTCCTGGCAGGGACCTGCAGACCCATGGAAAGAGGAGCCCATGCTCAAGCAGGTTTCTTGGTAAGACTTGTGACCCTGCGCGGGGCCCATGCTGGAGCAGGCTGTTCTTGAAGGACTGCACCCTATAGAAAAGTGACCCACGTTGGAGCAGTTTCTTAAGAACTGTTGCCAGTGGGATGCACTCAAATTGGAGAAGTTTGTGGAGGACTTTCTCGTGGGAGACACCCCAGGCTGGAGCAGCGGAAGGACACATCTGCCTGAGCAGTGGCAGAAACCATAACTTTCATTCCCTGTGCCCCTGTAGCACTGGAAAGGAAGGAGGGGTTGAAAGGTGATTTTAAGATTGTTTTATTTTTCATTATCCTGCTCTGATTTTGACTGGTAATAAATTCAGTTAATTTCCCCAAGCTGAGTGTGTTTTGCCCATGACCATAATTTGTGAACTCTCCCTGGCCTTATCTCATATCTTGTCCTTTCACTGTATGTTCTCTGCCCTGGCTGTTTGTGGAGGGGAGTGATGGAGTGGCTTTGGTTGGTACCTGGCATCCAGCCAGGGCCAACCCACCACATTGATTCTACTCCTATTCCAGTGTGATTTCAGTGTATGTTTTCCTAGCTGATCATCGCTACTAAAAACAAATAAATGTCCTTAATATCAGAGGTAGTTGCAAGTGATCAAGGAAAAAGTTAACAAGACTTCTGTTTGCTTGTCATATGAGAGCTGTGATATCCTTAAATTCATTTCAACCAAGCTGAGATGCTTCTTTAAATCTTTTTCAGTCCTTAGATGCATTGAAATATATACATTTTAGCTATTTCTCTTTTGTTATTTATCCCCCCAGACCTGCAGGAATGCAGGATCTGTTACGAGGAGATATCTTAAACTGGTCTAACTATGTCCACTACTTCCACAACCTCCATCTTCTCCCACAGTTTTTCATTGGTCAAAGAATTCTTCATCTCCTCCTCCATATTCCTACATTATATTTGGGTTATGTGGTGATTTTATTAATTACCAGAGAAAAGAAGCCTCAGGTTGAATACTGCTTTGTGAAGTCAAATTTCATATTCAAGATTTCAAACTCCTGAGCTAAGGAAATTGCTCTGCTAGATGTGAAACAATTTTCATGTCCTAGTTAAAGTTCTTGAACACACAAAACCCAATGTCAGATAAAAAAACCCCAACCCCAAACAAACTAATGAGGACTATCAGCAGTGAATTTGTATGAATTAGAGAGTAAAATTGCATGTTAAGCACACCATGTTACTGAGTTACACATGCTAAAAGGCCCTATAGAGCCAATAACAGGAACTTTACTTTTTTTTTTTGTTATGCTTGAATTTAAAACAGGGGATGTAATGTGAGATTGGTCTTCTTGCTCTTGTTCTTCATTATCTTATAATAGAAGTTGGCTCTGTATCAGAGCCAATAATGGATTGTTTACTCATACTGCATGTATTCATGCTGCTGTGCTAGTCAGTAATCTCTCAGCCTTTGGTAATTTTACCAGACTAAAGGAAAACTACATTTTGATGTAGTGTGGTTTTTTGTTTGTGAGGGTTTTGTTTTGTTTTCAAAAATGGAGTAAATGAGAAATAAAAAGGTAGATAAATCTAGTAGATAATGAAGCTTAGTAGTAGAAGAAACAGCTGGCAGGCCCAAGAAATGAGGCAGATTTTTAATGTCATGGAGGTTGAAATGCATCATAGTGATGCAGCATTAATGCTAAAATACCTTGCAGTCCCGTGGTTAGTTAAGGGAGTCACTAGTTTATAGAAAAATAAAAAAATTGTAATTGGCATAGCCGAGAATGTGATGCATGGGAAAATACAGAGAGGGAAAGCTTTGTCCCTTGTAAAAATGAGAAAGATAAGTTCTTAAAATAACAAGATTAGTTGAGAAAGTAAAGGAAGGTCTGTTTTATTTTCCAGCGAAAAATAATTAACATTGTGTAATTCTGTCTGTGTCATGGTAACAGGAATTAAGCTTCATTGACATTCCTTAAGATGAAAAGTTCTTTTGCTAAATCTAATATACATAAATTGTCAGACATTTCTATGGCTTGACATATACCTTATGAATCCTATAATAACTTGATGGCTGTCGATAGGAATCATAGAACTGACTTTATGCATCTAACAAGATTCTGTACTTGGTCCTTCTCAGCCTTTTTTTTCTGCTAACAATTTAAAATAGAAAATTTATTCATTATTCCTAGTGCCTTCAACCCAAAGGTTAAAATAGGTGATGGAGAATTAAGGTGGAATGATCCCAGTTTTTTGGGTGACATTAATCCATGTAAGCCATGTGTATTGATGGGCATTTTCATTTCACTGTGCAGGATAGACTGTTAAGAACATGCATCTTTGTTCAGGCACTGAATCTGAGTGTTGACCAGTATGACAGAAGAGCATCAAAAGGATAATTTGCCAGTGGATTGCTAGGAGAAGTAATTATCATTTATTGTGTTACCAGGATAATAAGGAATAGAAGAGCTTTTTGTTAAGACACCAGTGGAATTTGGTATCAGCATTTAGGAAAGGTTACTAAAAAGCTGGAGAAAGTGTTTGAGTTGCAGGGAATACACACCTCATCCCACTCCCCTTTACTGCCAAAGAGAAAAAAAAAAAAATCTGTTTAACTTTGGTAAAGTCTGATTGTCTTGAGTCCTGTTATGGATCATAATGGTGAACAGGGACACTGATCCTCCTCTTGCTGGCACTGGTGAGGTGGCACCGGTGAGGGTGCATGCCTGTGCTCACTTTTAATGTGTGCACTCCAGGACAAAAAGACTTGGAAAAGCTCCAGAAGGTCCAGCAGGGTGTGGTGAGGACAGGGAGGGGCTTTTTGCAGGTGGCCTTCAGGGAGCGTGGGAGGGAGCTGGGCTTGTTCACTGTGCTGCAGAGGAGACTGAGGGCAGAGTTCAGAGCAGCGTCCAGTGGAATGGGAGTTGCAAAGACCATTGAATGTGAACCATTTGCTGTAGCACCACATGACAGCAGCCAGAAATTGCACTTTGAGAGGCTGAGCTGAGTTTTGGCCAGGAGAGCAGTATGTCACTGGAGCAGGATGCCTGGTAGGGTTTGGAGCCCTCCTTTCTGGAGACTTTCCAGTCTCTACTCAGAGAATCCATGGCTGATACTGCTATCAACAGATGTCTTCTGAGATTGTGAAAGTGAAAACAGGACATAAAAAAATCTTTGGAGGCAACTGTATTTCTTTCAGGAAGACTTGAAAATTATTTTATATACCATCACTTTCTTAGTATTTGTAACTTTGTTAGAAAGCACCTTCGTTGAAGACTGACAGGCTCTGTGAGGTGTTATTAATAATATTATACTTCAGAAAACCTTCTGTTGCAGAGGTGTTACTTGTAGTCAGGGATGACAAAATTAGAATATGTAATTCTTCAAATTCTGAGCTGTTTTTGACTTGAAATCATGTGTTTTATGACTATTCATACTGAAGCATTAATTTATTTGAAAATTTTAACTGTAACTTATATACGGTTTGCCCTTGTCACCAATGTGTAAGGAATTTATATACACTCAGAATTTTTAGGCAGTAATCTGTGATGGAAAACATGTTCCTGTGTCTGTCCACAAAGCCCGTGTGCTATGGAGTTTTGTGGAGGAACTTGGGCAGCCTGGAGTTGGCTTTGTTCCAAGCTGTGTGTCATTTGCCTAAACACTCTTGCTTTTCAAGTTGAAACTTCAGTAGATGGTGTTTTAACTCTGTTCCCAGTTATCAAACTGCTCTGGCAGGAAGTGTTCCTGCTATCCCTGGTGCCAATACATGTTTTCCTGATAATGTGCTCCCTCTTTGCTTTGCACTGCTTAGCTTGGGTTACTTTAAGCTATGAATAACCTGTTGAATATGTTAAACACCAGAAAATCTGTGCTGCCAAAGACAATAGTCTTGTTTTAGTTGTGATGTTGTTGAGTAAGCAAAGATGTTAATGTAGCTTTCCTTGATTCAACTTAAAAATCGTGAGAGAGCAGACTTAATGAGAACTTGGTATCTCTTTTGAGGATTAATATGATTAAAGGTGATCAGTGCTTTGTGAATAGCTCTTTGTATCTTAAGAGTAAGTGGTCCCATCCAGTTCTAATATAGTTCCTGTGACTGATGGCAATGTGCAAGTTCATTAGGATACTCTGATATGTGAATGGAAGAAATCCATGCCTAAGAGTTGTGACTTTGTGTCAAATTCCTGTTTGAGAGGTTTTCTTCTGACTACTTTGGCATTTTTATGCCTTCATACTTGTGTGTTAAAGCTGAGAGAGAGCTTTACCATTCACTTCTACACATGAGCTTTGTTTTTCAGCAAGGGAATGGTAATAGTCCTGCAACTCATGTTCTGAATATAACCTGAAGAAATGTTCTAGACATTTGAAATTTTGTTTTTTAAAATTGAGTTGGGTTTGGCTTGTGCCATTTATCTGACTCCTATCTGTACATGAACAGCACGGTTCTGGAGCCACTTGGCGTAGGCATTTCACTTTTAACTGGTAGCATCATTCTTCCTGGTGTTGGACTTTGTGAACCATTAGCTCTAATATTTCATCCTGTATGTAAACATAAAAGAATGATGAGCTATATGGAATATCAAAGGGCTAATGTCAGAAGATTCCCTTTTGGAGCCAGTCATGCTTCTCTCTTACCTTCTGTGCATGATTTCTCTGCACACTGATTCTTGCACTAATATAATAAACATTTTTTCTAGTGACCTCACAGTCAAATAAGGAAAGTTATTTGAGTAAGGAAGGAACACTTCTGCCCTAATGTGAAGGTCAGTAATCATAGGCTATGATTTTAATGTAACTTTTTCTTGTTCTTTTCAGATGGAGATCTTATAACAATTTTTGATAGCTCAGATCTCTCCTTTGCAATTCAATGCAGTAGGATACTTAAGCTGACATTGTTTGGTAAGTATAGAAAACTGTATTTTTAAATTTCTTTTAAATAATACTTATTAAAATTCAGGCAGTGGGCATCACTGGGTGGTACAAAAAACTTTACTTTGTCACCTCTGAAGGTGAGGAAAATGCAATCAGTAAGAAAACTGCTGTATTAATACAGGATATCTGTTTTCTCTTGATGATTTTCATGAGACTTTGGAACTTAATGGAAGCTGAAACTACTGCTTTTTATGAGATTTCTCGAAGTATTTGGCATGTGTGCATATACATGTGATCAGTGGTTCTTTCTTCCTTAGTGCTCTTTCCATGTTGACCTTCCACTCTCTAGCATTGTGGGGTTTTCTTCACAGATGCATGAGAATTTGAAGCTGTCAATTATCTTGCAGTGTTACTGGTACACTGCTCCAAACTAGTGTTAGTTGCTTGAAGCTGAACAGATCTTAACATTTATCCTTTATTTAGCCTTTGTGTAAAAGTTCCTTATTTTCAAGCTACTGTAACTTAGCATGTGGTTCCGAGGAGTAGTACCTGCCTTTAACTTGGGCACTGACCTTATTCATGAAGTGCAGCAGTGTGTGCTGCATTGGTTCTAAAGGGACAGCTTTCCAGAACCACTGCATCATTCAGGGTACATTCATGGAAATGAGCAAACAGTGCAGACACTTACTGTGGACTTCGCTTTGGTACTGCAGCTTTTGCTGAACTGAGATTATATTAAAGAAGCACTAAGCTCTAGAGTGAGGTCAGTCTGTGTGGACTAAACTTTGTCACTCAACTCTACAAACGATGATGATGATGCTACAAGCAAGTAAAAGTTGGAATTTTTTTCTGTCATCTTAAACTGATGTCAAAACTGGATGTTACTACAGTCTTTAAGTTTATCTAATTGCTGTTTTGCAGTGAATGGACAACCAAGACCCCTAGAATCTAACCAGGTGAAATACCTGCGCCGAGAGCTGATAGAACTTCGCAATAAAGTCAATCGTTTACTGGACTGTTTAGAACCACCAGCGGAACCAGGGGTTTCCACTAATCTGCCTGAGAGTGGTAGGCAGCCTGGCAAAGAGTTGTTTGCTTTGATTTGGAGAGTGGTGTGCTGTTTAACAAAGCGAAACATGGATCATTCTTAATTGTTGCTTGATGGCCCAGAACTTAATTTTTAATGTTTTAGTTATTGCAGAGAGAGAATTTTTGTTCGAAGTATCTGGAGTAAAGCACTGAACTAACTTGGGAATGAAACTTCAGAATCCAAGGTTTTGTTGCAATGCACAAAAACACTGTAACTAACACCTATAAACCCCACCAATGTCTTGAGAGGGCTTTTAGCCAAATTAATAGTTTGTTTTTGCTGAAGAGTTCTTGCTCGCAGCTGAGAAGTCCTTCTGCTTACTTTGGGCTAGCTCTGGTGCTTATCTTGTGTTGCTAAGCAAGTTTGATTCACTAAAACAGTAAGAAGTGAATTCAGCAAAAATTATATCCACTTTTTTTGCCAGGTTAGGAAATTGAATCCACACATTGTGAGCTCAGACCAGCATCAGAGCTGTCTCAGGGTAAGCAGCACGAGGGTGCAGGTAGGGGTGGGAAAGGATTTTTGGGGGAGGGCAAAACGGGAAAGAAAGTCTTATTTTCACAGTTTTGAGGTCTTGATCTCCTAGCTTAGGGCAGCTGTACTGCAAATATGGTATCTCTGTGTGCTTAACTACAGAGTTTGGGTAAGCTGGACGCAGAAAATAATGACACAAAGTCATGAAGTACAGTTCTCTGAGTAAAGAGGTGAACCAAGACCATCAGCCTGCCTTTTAGGAAATGTTGCTTTTGTATTTGCACCTTGAAATTTTACTGCTTTTGTTGCTTAAAAAAATCCCGGCCCTGTTCTTACAATGTGTGCAATTACTAGTATCAGTGGAATACCATGGATTCTGGTTCCAAACTATTTGGAAGGAGGTTAGAGTGATGATCTGAGAGTGCAAACAAAACTAGCTAGTCTGTATCTATCTGTAGTTGTTTGTTTTTAACAAAATGTAGCACTATTAGGTAAGGCATTTCTGAGCAATTCAGTTACATGTATAGTTGCAAAGATCTCAACTTCACCTGTCAGCTTAGGAAAAATTAGTGGAGAAAGGTAGAGTACAAACCAGAAACTGCAGTTGATAAAACACCATAATAAGTTGGAACTATCCTGTATGTTTTCCTAATTTTGAATTCTTTGTAGGCAATTCATTTGTTTGAAGCAGGAGTTCTGTGCCTTTGAAGTTCAGAACACGATAGATGATATTGATACTCCACAGTGTTAGCATATCTTTAAGTAACTGTGAAAGAAATCTAAGCTTTGTGATCCATCACAATTTCAGATACATCAGTGATTCTTCACTGTTACCCTGACATGCACATTTTGAATCAAATTTATAGTTAACTTTCTGAAGCTCCTCGAGTGTGCGATGTTAAGGTTGCTGTAGTGCAATGTGTGTGTGTGCTGATGTTTCAGTTCGGGAGAGCTGGTAACTGGGCGTTTTGCTTTGTAGATGCTGTAGATGGTAGGGACGAAAAGCCTGCTGCTGCTGACGCTAATGTTAAGCCTTCCACTCAAGTTATAGCAGCGAGCATGTCTGCATTCGATCCGCTAAAGAACCAGGATGAAATCAGCAAGAATGTCATGTCAGCCTTTGGCTTGACAGATGATCAGGTGTCAGGTAAGGATGTGGCTGGTGAAAAGGAAAGCTAAACCTGTTCATAATTAATGACTCCAGTTTTGATTTGTAACAAACCATTTGTATGTTGGATGTATTAAGCTGTGTTCTGTGTTCGCTATTTCTTTTCAGAACTCTAAACTTGCTATGTTAAGGTGTTGTGTCTGTGTGCTAACTTTTGTATACAAAATACTGACATGTTGCTGTTGATTTTAGCATTGTGTTTTAGCTTGGTGTAGAGAATGGCTTCAATTTTTTTAAGAATTTGAATTACTTAATGCTATTGTGTAGACTAACTTAATTGGTATCTGTCAGTGATAGAAGAACCCACTGCTCTGCTTTAGGGTTTGATCTTGCTGTTCATGTTCTGGCTTGTGCTTCTGCTGTTAGGGTCAGTCAGAATGTGTTGTATGATCCCACCTTTTCTCTGTTCCATTTTAGAAGTAAATAGAGTCAACTTTTTTACTGCTAACAGAAAGGAATAACATACTTGTCTGAATTATATTTATTTCTGAAGAGCTGGAGGGCTGTTGGCCCTAGTAGTGGAATGCTAAGCATATGAAAACAGATCATACTGAACTGTATACCATCAGCTTGAGACAGGATAACTGAAGCTAGAAAAGCAAAGTAGAATGTGATAAGGAGTGTGATGCAGAACATACAGAAGTGATTTTGCGCAGAACCTGTGCAGGCCTGGCAAGGTTTAATGGTGCATTGAAACATGAAAATGAATCTGCTGTTAGCTAACAGGATTTGCTGTACTCTAAACTCCAGAGCAAGTGAGCTTTATATGATGTGTGAAGTAATGATACAGATGAGCAAACCAGGAGCAGCTGGAGCTCATTCCTCCAGTGTGGCTGCCATGGCAGAAGTGTGGAGTAAAAGGAATAGATCTTCACTGTGTGACTGTGACTGTGCAGGATCCAAAGTTGTACCCAGAGATAGTGGTTGACTTCAGTGTGAGGTACTGGTCTGTGGGTCAGGCCTATTGTGTGATCTCTTCCTCCATGGTACATATTGAGTATTGTCACAGCATGGTTCTTTCACAAGCAAGAAAAAGGTGTGATGGTACTTGAAAACTTTCAGTGGGCTATCTGAACAAGTAAGCAATAGCAAGTGAAGCACAACTGGCTGAAAACTTGAGCTAATTTTTAAATGAGTGGTTTTATCAGTGTCAGTTATGTTTTGATCAGTGATACTTCAGTATTTGTGTCTCCATAATTCTTCTGAGAGAGTGAACTGACTTGACCTTTCTTTGAACGTACAAAGAACTCCACAGAGGACCATTTAAGCAGGGTATAAGAAATTCCATTTTTAAAGCTGTAATCCTGCAGTTATGTATGTAAATGCAAATCAAGAAGTAGGCAGATTTAAGTAACTTTCCCCTAATAAGGTTAACATGAAAACACAATTAGGGGCTTGTTGGATGCGTATTTTTATTGTATAAATATAACTATCTTAAAATTGCGAGTGAATTGGCAGCAGTTCTAGTACTTGTGCTTAACTTTAAGCATGTATTTGAAACTAGTGTCTCATAGCATTCATACAGTTGGAAAAATCCAGGTTTAGCTCCCTTGTTTCTAACAAATATTTTTCATTAAATTGTGGTATATTTGTTCACATGTGTGTTTCAGAACTTCTTACTAATGTAGAGAAAATCTTGAATTCCCTGTTTCCATGATGTCTTTGGGTGTCAGCTGGAATATTTTCAGAATTAGCAGAGCAGACAATTGCTTTTAGATTGAAGCCTGCCATATCCTGTCTGGGAGTGTGATTTTAACACCTCTTTGGAGGTTTTCTGTTCACATGCCATTTGGTTATCAGTAAAACACTTTGTGGCCTGGTCCGTGTGGTTCACAGTAAGACACTATCCATTTGGATAGTTCAATGCAACCTTTCACCTTTCCTCCAGTTAAGAAAAAATAGGTAAGTTCATGTTGTGTCCAAATGTGGCAACTCTTCAGTGTATGTGTGTGCAAGGTTAACACTTGAAGCTGTTGAAAAAATATGCTGTCGTGGTGGGTTTTATCTCACACATGAGTCAGGTTCCTCAAAAGAATGAAATCTGAGTGATCTAGGGAAAATTCCCTGCCCCTTCCCTTCCCCCCCCCCNATGAAAGTTTAGATGTGCAAATATATGCTTAGTTTTAGCTTGGGTATGACACACATATAAATCTGAAGTGGAAAAAAACGTTAAAAACATTGTAAGGGCTGGATCTTGTATTAGAATTTTTTAATTTCAACTCTGTGTTCATTTCACATAATGTATTTTGTTCTTGCTCCTCCAGGACCACCCAGTGCCCCTGCAGAAGAGCGATCAGGAACGCCGGACAGCATCGCTTCTTCCTCTTCTGCAGCCCATCCCCCTGGGGTTCAGGCGCAGCAGCCCCCCTACCCCAGCACGCAGCCACAGACGGGGCAGGTGGAAGGTAAGCAGCGTGCTTTTCTACTGTCCAGGATCTGAAGGGTGGTGTCTGATTCTGCCTTCAGTTAGCAGACTCAGAATGGATACCAAACTGTAAATCGATGAGTGCCCCCCTAGGCAAAACAGCTTTTGTCCTCGCTGCCCGTGCTGTTCAGTACAGAAACAGCAGGTGGAGCAGTGGCTCTGTTTGAAAGGGCGGGTGTGTAACGAGAGAATTTTCATGGTACTGTTTCCTGCTTGCATCTGTGCTCCTGTCATACACTGTGTTGTGTCGAGCTTTTACTCAACGAAGAGTTTGTGAACTCGTCTACTGTGTGTTAAAACTGTTGCTTACTCATCATTTCTATCTAACAGACTGGAGCCAGTATTTCATTGCTTCCTTTTTGTGTGTGGCTCTGTTCTAGTCTAGTTAAACCTTGTAACTACCTTAAATGCATGGTAGTTCCTTATAGAGAGCTCAGCTGGCTCCTTTTAAATTTTAATATCTTAACTCTGGTATTCAGATTTGTTAGCACTATGCCCTTTAATATGCTATCTGACTTCTCAAAATTAACCTATTCAGAGGTTTCCTACATTTTGGCATCATTTTTTCTGTTGCTGTTTTCTAAGTGCACTGAGCCTTCAGACTTGCACACTTCTGGATTAAACTGTCTGTGAAATAACCTGCTTTAGTACTTATTCCTGCTTGTGAAGAATAATAGAAAGTTGTTTCTGTGCTGGTGTAGGTACAAGTGAGATGCCTCTCATGCTTGCTTTACTGATGTAATGCTCAGACACTTATGAGATGGTGGTCACAGTATACGTAGTCACTTGGATTGTCTTGCTTGAAGGGAATAAGTAATGTTTTGATCAAGCAGAGTATTTGAACAGCTGGTAGTTATGTGTAATATTTTAAGAGGTATGAATACTGTTGGTTGCAGTGGAGCTTATGAAACACTTCTTTTGCTGCTTTCAGCTTTTTTTGGCTTATTAGTCAAGTGTTACAGCAAGAAATCTCTTTGTAGCTTAAAGTTAGGCATTTATGTATAGAAGTTACTTTTGCAAAAAAGGTCTCAAGGTTCTTCTGTTGGCAGCGAGAAAATGTAATGTTCAGAAACCATATTCTCAGCTACCAAACTTGCATTTTATGAGTTTAGTTTTTTTGCTTTAGTTTAATACAGTAAGGTAAGAAGTTTTAAGTGTTGCTGTTAAACTAGAACTGAAACAAAGAAGTGAAACACTTAAAAATACTAGCAACACTAGTTTGGAATCCTGTATGGCTGCTAACACCAAGGAAGGGGAAAAGTATTTGTTTCAGTAAAACTCATCTTGGGAAAGAAGCTATCTAGGCTCATGTATCAGAGTACATGTAGTGATTTTTCTAAACTTGGATCAAGGAAAGTATAGTGTGACTGTACTAATTATAAAGGGTTTGTTCTGTAGTTTTATGTAATTTTTATTATTGCTACTGCAATCTTTTAAGTATTGATTATATTTTCTTCACCTGTGGTTCAGTCTTTGGGAAGAAATCAGAAGTAACTTTTGTCTTTGTTCATTAGAAATACTAGGAGCATTGCTTTTGATGTGCATTGTGTGCATGTGGTAAGCAGCAGTCTCTCACCAAAGCTGGGCAAATGCAAGTGCGATTATCACCTTTATTCCAAAGTGTTCATAGACTTTCCTTTGAAACATGGAGTAGTTTTCCATACTTCACTGAGGTTTGATAGCACCTCAGTCCACTGGAAATTTGGGCTTATGCTGTCCCCACAGAGCCATAACCCAGCCAGAACTTTGGATAGATTTTTATTGTTAGGTTTTCAACAGGATGGACTCATATAAATGGCACTGCTGGTGAAGAGCAGGTTCTGTTAGAAACTAGTTTTGAAACCAGCTTGAAATGATTAGTTCACTTCTTGAAAAACCCAAAACACCCTAAGTTCTGCTTCCCCCACACACTTTCTTAGTATTTTGAAGATATAGGTAAACTGGTGGTGCCAGTCATGTGTCAGTCATTCTGGTGTATCAGGGGTTATTTTTTAATGACATTCTCTGCCAGTAAATGGTGTGATGATTGATTGATTATTAGGTTGTTACGTGTGAATATCAAGTCACCTCACTTCTGTGTGCTGCTTCTGCTGAAGGGCTGCCTCCCTTGAGAAGTTTTCAGCATTCACTAATTTGAATTAAATCAATCCAGCAAAGATGTTCTAGTACAGTGCTGTGTCTTGTGGCCTGTGCTTTTCTATCACTAAATTCAGTCCTGAACACACACAAGAACCAATTATATACAGATGCGGAGGCTTTTTTAGTCTTTGCTGAAATACATGTAAAATATCAGTCCCATAAGCACTTCATGATCTTCTAGGGAAAAGAATGTTGTGTGAATAGATGTAAATGGTCTTTATTCTGAATCAGACTAAAAGTCTTTTTCAATGCACAGGAACAATGGTGAATGCTGGCAGACCCTCTGCTGCAATAAGCACTGCTAAGTACTAAACCAGACACCAATGCTGTAGCTCATCTAGTTTTCAGAATAAAAATCCAGGGAGAGAGAAAGAAGACTCTGTGTCTGAGGACCCATAGGATCCCTGCCTGTATTCATGACTGTAAATTAAGAATGTTTTCTTTAATGGCACTGGAACACCTCTCTGTTCCTCACTAATGCCTCAGCCCTAGAGAAGACAGCAAGCCTTCTCAGAAACCTTTGGTAAAACTCCATGCTGTTTCTTTGCTATCCCTTTACCTGGCATTTCCAGCAGGTGCCAGTGTGGTCTCTCTGTTAGCCTGTAGGGAATTATCCCAAGACAGGCAGTCTGCTGGTTATTCTCCCAGAACTTCCCCATGTCAAATGAGTTTAAGAAAACGCGCTTTCTGAGTTTCTGATTCTTAATTATCAAGGTAACAGGCTTAAATTCTCTTCAATCCTTGTGTTTAACACTCTCATCATCCCACAATAATTGCACAGCAAATAATATTTATAATATTTTAAGTGACTGCATCAATATAAAGTATTTTAAACACCTTAGTGTGAATGTAAAATACTGTTCCTTTCAGCTGCAAATAATGCAGATAAAAGAAAAAATAAAGGAGGTACTTCAAATCAGTGTGGACAGGGGTTTGTTTTGGAGGACTTGAAGCAGAGTTGAGTTGCTTTGGTCTTGGTGCAGCTCCGAAGATAAAGTTTACAGTCTATTTATACAGTCTGCTGGTCTTTGCAAAATGAATAATAGTACAGTAACACTTCATAATAGTAAAGTTTCCATGTCTGCTTCAGTTCAGCTAAGCTTTAGTTTTGGCAGATAATTGATTTTCTTCTTTGACTGTGACTTACTAGATTGTAAAACAGCAGAAGCATAAAGCCTCAACAGGACCCATAAGTTGTCTAAACAAATATTCTGCCTCTTCTGGCCAAGAAATTGAAAACAGTGAATGTAGGAAAAATAAGCATTGACTTGGACTACCCAAGCTTAAGAATGTATGGTTTTATTTGTGCTTCGGGTGTATATTGCTGGGTCTCTTAAGAATAACTTGGCGATGCTAAGAGATGAATGACTTATCTGGAAAATGTGGTCAGCATAAATAATGTACCACTCTGCTTACAGTACTTGGTTACAGAAATGGCCTTAAAAACCTAATCTAAACAGACAATCTGAGGACATGTTGAACTTTTGAAGTACCTTAATTTACAGTGTAAGTTCTGGAGCAGTTATGAAGATGTTTAAAGATTCCTGGTCTGTTACCTACCAGAGTATTGCTAACTAAGGTACATAGCTTCTGGCAGCCTCTGAAAATGTGTAATAGTAAGCTTCACATACTGAATTAAAACTCTTTAGACAAATGTTATTTAGTCATAACATGTTTAAGAAACTAAAATGTGTACTTTGATGTCATTGGGTTTGTTTCTGTGACATTAAACTGTCAGGGTATTGTTCGCTGTAATGCACCGGGGTACTGGGCTTCAATGAAATGCGTTTTTAATCCCTAGGTCAGATGTATCAGCAGTACCAGCAGCCTGGTTACCCTGCTCAGCAGCCGCAGGCTCAGCCCCAGCAGCAGTACGGCGTGCAGTACCCAGGTAAGCAGCTCTGCAACACCAGCTCAGCTGCAGGACCTCTCCTGCAGTGCCTGACCCTGTGGGGCAAGTCGGGGTGCTGAGCTGCCCAGGGGCCTGTGTTCCTTAGGGGAACTGACACAGTCCAGAAATTGCCAGGAAGAGAACACTGTAGCTGTTCATGCTGTTAATATGTAGTCAAGGTTCTGCTGTCTCAGTCCTACTTGATTGTGACCAAAGGCAGACATCATTACTAAGCAGCAGAATGCCTTGTTAGAAAGGCAGGCAAAATGAATAATCTGACGGATGAGCAGCCTTCAGGATTATTTTCTGCAGGCATGGGATTGTAGCAAATAAGTGACTAAACATCCCAATTTAGCTTCCTTAAAAATTGAAGGTGTCTAAAGATAGCCCCTATTTCTTGCACCTAGAATGATCTCCATGTACAAAATTTACTGGTGTAAACATTGTAGTTGTCATTCAGTAAATCCTTTGCTTATTACATGTAAATCCCAGAAAAACTTTGAAGTGATAGTTTTTCTTTTTTACTTTTTGATTTTGCTGATATCTTAAGTAAAGGTGCCAGTAGACTTTTAGCAGAGGAATATTTTAGTGCACCTGTGGTTTATGTGCAGTGAAATATGGAAAGCTGGCTTTGGTGTATACCCAAAATAAACTTGCCCTCAGAACTTTCAGTTCCTTCCTTTAGAAGCAGCTGGCATATACTAGGAATGATAATCCAGATGAGGTTTAGGGATGAACCTGTACGAGTAGATTCTCTAACAAATTGCATTTTGTTTAATACTTTCATTCAGGAAATGATACAAAGCATTTATCATTCGTTGTTTTTAAAAATCCTCCTTGAACTAAACAAAAGACTCCCATTAAGTGACTCAGAGCCAGTGTGACCTTTTCTTGGTGCACAGTGGAAGTGCATCAGTTTTTATATAGATAAGAAGATTTGCAGAGCTCACAAAGAAATTCCATGCTTAGCTTGGATAAGAACCCTAGAATACTTGGACTAAAGGTTTGTGCCTCAGACCTTGTTCCTGTGTGAGCTGGTTGGTTTGAGTGTCTAAACGGTATCTTGTTCTCTGCAGTTTTCTCCCCGCCACATTTGTAATTAGAATACAGCGGCAGATGTGCTGAGGTCTAATTTCTGAAGTAGCAAGCCTGGTGGAAGTAGAAGGGTTTGTCTGACTCTAGGCTTAAAAACTGAGTGGGGAAACAAAGGAATTCCAATCTGCTTTTTAAACATATCCTACCATCATCTAATCCATTATTTTGCTGAGGCTTCTGTGAAAACTGTAGTGCAATGTAAGTTTTGCTTTCCAATCAACATCACTGTCAAGTATGAAAGAAAAGCCACCAAAAACTTAATGGGGCACTTCTGTTTCTCATAACTTAGTTCACAGTTAACCTAATCTTCAGAAACTGGGTTTTTTTTGAGAACCTATTGACAGCAGCCTTGGAAGATGTGGAGTCATAGGATCTTTTTGTTTTTGTTGCTTTAGTTCTCATGAGTATTGTCTCCTTTCAAACCCATGCCTCCCAAAGAGCAGGATCCCTTCCCACTCTTGTAGACCTACTAGGCAACAGTGGCTATTTATACATGGGTGTAAAAATGGACCCTTCTGAGGTTTGTCTCATGAGTAAATTTTGATCCCACTTTCAAGGTGAGTTTACTCCAGTGTATTCTTACCCTTACTCTTTCCATTGAGGGCTGTGTACGTTTAATAATTTGTGTGTCTGGTGTTTAATGCTGACAGGATTCCAGTCACTGGAGAGGTTTCATTGCAAGTAGCTGCAGGTGTGTTTCATGATGGATAAAAGTAGCTATGTCTTCATGAAAGGACTTTGTTCCATTTTAAATTTTTTGAGAAGATAAATTCCCTTTGGAAGCTGGTTTTACACAGAAAAATCAAGTTTGGGACATGTGTAAATGGAAGTTTTGTGCTAAAGTATTCTGTTCTACACAACTCTTTAATATTTAATGCTAAAGAACTGCAAACACCTATGATTTAACCAAAGGTATGACTTATATTAAACTCTGAGAGTATTTTCATGACAGTTTAATTTGGAGGTTTTATTTGGGAAAAGGGTTGAATTTTGCCTCATTTGCCAATGAAGACTTTAATTTTTTGTGTGATATTAAGGAAAAGACTACTTGTCTTTTTTTTATTTCTGTCAGTCACAGGAAAACTGTTTTATGATAACTGTTGTCAGTGTGCTGTGCTGCCACGGTGTGCACCAAAACCCCAGCCGTGCGCTTATGTGAAAGGCAGGAAAACCCGCAGTTCACGCTTGGTTTGCCTTTTCTGTGCTTCCTGCATCGTTTTGCGTTTGTCACTGTGAACATGAAAAAGAAAAGGTCTTTCAGCAGGCACGCACGGTTCTCTAGTGTCTCTCACCCCACCTTGCTCTCTGCCTTTCCAGCAGGCTACAGCCAGCAGCAGCCCCCGTCGCAGCAAGCCCAGCAGTTCCCAGCCTACAGCCAGGCGGCTGCCCCGGCCCCGGCCGCCGCCTTCCCGGGGCAGGCGCAGCAGCTGCCGGGGCAGCAGCCGCCGCAGTACCCGGCGGGCAGCTTCCCCCCGCAGCCCTACACCACGCAGGCCTCCCAGCCCGCCGCCTACAGCGGCTCCCAGGCAGCGCCGGGCACCTTCCAGCCGCGGCCCGGCTTCACCCCCCCGCCCGGCAGCACCATGACTCCCCCGCCCAGCGGGCCCAACCCCTACGCCCGCAGCCGTCCGCCCTTCGGGCCGCAGGGCTACACCCAGCCCGGGCCCGGCTACCGCTAAGGAGGTGCCCCTGAAGACAGCGACTGACACGTGCGATTCCATCCCGACAGACTCCAGGATTTTTAATTGAGATTCCAAAACTGTAATGAGGCAAAACTATAGCTGTTAATTAAATTCCGCTGGGGGGAGGGAAATGACCAAATCTTTCCTGCTTTAAATTGTATTCGCTTCCTAGTTTAATTTGGGGCTGGGTGGCTTTTGGAAAACACTACTTAAATGTCTGTAAAGTGATTGACATTCTAGCTTGCCTTGTCCAAAGGATATGAAGATACTAGTTGGAAGTTTAGCCCACTTATCAGGCTTGTTTTTACTAATACCATGATGTACTAAATTAGATTCATTCTGGAGGTCAAACTAGATATGATGTATTATAAATTGTAATGTTCACATGGAAAAACTAATAAAAACCCTGAATCTATTAAATGGCTGATCTTTATTTTAGAAGTTAGGTAATACTGAACAAGACAACTGTGCCAAGACCTGTGTGCGGGCTGGATGCAAGGACTGCATGGTAAAGAGCAGCGATGCTGGGGTTTGTAGAAGGAGAGGCAGATTTCTGGGTGTGTAAATGGAGAAATGCTGGGACTGCAGTTGGGCTTTGACAGAAGTTTCACAGCAGGGGGTGGTTTTGTGCCACTTTGTCAAGTGACCCTTTTACCAGGTAGTGAGGAACCAATCCATAAAGGCTTAAAGCCTCTTATCAATTTTGCTTTAATAAGGTGTGGGAGAGAATTAATTTATTATTTGAAAATTTAAACCAAATGTGGATCTTTAAAAAATAACTCTTAAATCCTCCCCCAACTTTCCATAGGTTCTTTGCCACCCAGAAGAACTTGGGAGTGCAATCCTAGTGACTCAGTTTTGAGCCAAGAAAAAGCAGATCAAGGGCTGTAATGAATTCAATAGACCATATTACAGCAGAGGGCAAGACATTCTTCCAGTTAATATTTTCCGTTTTACAGATTCTAGGAATATGTAAAACTAAGTAAGGAATAAAAAACAAACTGGAGCAAGCTGCTTGAACTCTCTTAAAGACAAATTAGAAAGTTGTGTGAAACTATTCCTACCTTCAGCATCCTTAAATAGTGCTGTGTCCACAGCTACCCAGTAAGCTGTGGCTGTACCTCCTCCTGTTTGTGCTCTCAGCCTTAACACACCCCATGTTGATCACACCATTTAACAGGGGCTTGGTTCCAGCAAGCAGTTTGTTCTGAATAACAGCATTTACCACAGAAACTTAAGTCTTGTTTTCATGTAAAACACTTGAAAAACCACATGGTTAAAAAATATTTTATTAGGAGTACAGTGTACCTGCAATGTACTTTATAAGGTATTTTCTGTAAATGACTACTATATATATCTGGGTGTTCCTGTTCGTATTTCTTTAATACATTAGTAAGGTAATGAATAACACCTTTAAAAAAACCTACATCTCTTTATTTAGTTCATAAATGTTCAAGCAGTTACAACAAAGTAGCTTTGGGAGAGGTTTTAATCAAAATAACTGTAAAGCAGTTTTAAATTCAGTTATCACTAATCCCCCTTTGTCCCCAACAAAAAATATTTTAAACCAGGATTTTTCTTTTTAAATAAACCTGATCATGCTGTTATAACTAGTTCATTCTTTTTCCTCTTTCATTTGTCTTTCCAAGTCCCCTTGCACGGTACATACATTTGGCTTTTGAACCAGTAAGTGTCGGGCTCTGAAAACTACATTTTCCTGAAAAACTCCAGCCATGGAGGCCAGCTTTGTTTTTCATTCCATGTACATATGTACCTGTCCACTTCAATTTGAGAACACCAACCCCCCCCCCCTTGCCAGCCACCGCCAGGCTCATGAACATGGCTTTGGCTGATGCTGAACCATTTGAAAACAAACATGGAAGAAAACCCCACTGAACTTGATCATTTAAAGCTGCACATACAGCAACCTACCTCGGCATTTTGGCAGGAGCATAAACTGTTTGTATGTGTAAGGAGAAAGTGCTTCAAGTTTACTGGCTGCAGGATATTAAAAATTATAGGATCTTTTCTATAATTTACAACTGGGAGATGTTACAGATGGATTAGGATGGGTAGCTTATGGCACTTGCACTACAGGACCAGTGAATATTTAAAAACTAACGCACATTGCATTCCGTGACCAACTCTGGCATATCTGTGCCTTAAACATTTATTACAACATTGTGATAAATAATATACACACTGTATCTTTTAAAATACCATATAAACCATACCTCAAGAATAGGGAGCCAGCTTCCCTATACATTATCCTACAACATGTCCCTAGCCTGTGTTTCTTTTTTATTCTAAAAACAAATTTGTAACACTGGATAACTACAGTAAGCAGCCTACACTATTACACAACTAATGCAGTATTGGCATTAGACTTGTATAAGCCTCGCACGTCAGCCAACACTGAAGTGCCAGGCGCACCGTAAGCGTTGCCTTCCTGGAGCCTGCGCTGGGCAGTCGGGCAGGGGTGGCACGGGCTGGGCCTTTGCACCACGACTTCGTGTGGCATCTACCACTTGCCAGGTATCGATGTGCCACACTCGTACCAGCGGACGTAGTTTATCTGAGTCTCCCCGCCTATTTTCCCAAATTTGACAGGTTCCTGACGAACCGCCCTGAAAAATCCTGAAACAAAGAAGAGAATTTTCCATGAAGCCCTCAGGACAGTGTCATGCTTTGGTTCCCTGAGAAGTCTGCAGCTAACAATTCAGTGAGTGGCTGAAGTCGTCACCAAGCTGTTAACGCGCCTGTTTGCTGCCCCTACACCCATTATCACTCTGCAATTTGCCCACTCGACTCAAAGCAAAAGCGTTTGGGGTGGTGGCACAGAGGTGAAGCCTGGCTCCCCTCGAGATCTCAGCACCTTGCCGTGGGTGGTGCTGGCTGGGCACAGCCTCTGTCCCCTCCATCCCTGCTCTGGCCTTGCTGGGCTCTTAGAACAGGAGGCTGCTCCACATTGCAAAGTCACAGTGACAAATAGTCCCCACTGCGCAACCCTGACACTGCAGTGAGCCTCAAAAAAACCTGGCCACTGGGGATGCTTCACACCATCTCCCCATCCTTAAATGGGAAATCATCCTCCTGCTTTCACTCTGTTGTCTTTGACAACACACTTGCTTCCCATTCAAACAATTAAGTTATAAATTAAAATGAGGAATTGGGGCTCCATCCAACCTGGCCATAAGGAATGTATGTGTGGCTAGAGCAGGCATGTGTTCACATGGACATGTGGACACACACACACACACAAAATACTGTTCTGCAGCTGAGAGACAGCATTGACCGTGATTCCCTCACAGCACTTCAGGCCAAATATGTGTAGTTAGTTCAGAAATCAACCTGCTGCAGCCAGAACAATTGGTCTGTTGGTCTGTTCTTTCCTCTGTTCAGTTCATTTGCTAGAAATACAAGTTACTGAAACTTGTTACTGAGGTGTTTTGTTTGCTTGTTTTGTTGTTTGGTTTGGCATAAAAATGAGTGTAGCTCATGAATTTGCTCAAATCCAGTTGCTGAAATCAAATTGGTTTTGAGTGTCTTTTAAACGGAGGTACCAAGGTTGTTAGTTAAAAGTTTTTGTAAAATAATCAAATATTTTAAGAAATCTTAATCTGGTACAACTGAGAAGTTTGCTGTCCCGGCAATGCAAATTGGATTCTAACCATCTCTTACAGAAAATATCTTTTCAAATGGGCAGCACTGACTGGGAAGGGAAAAGGTAGGAATATTCTTTAGAAGAAACTCACAAACCACATAAACAAACACCCTTCAGACCGTTAAACTACTTTGTTTTTTGGAAAAACTTGTGAAAGACTTAGGAACTTCACGTTCATCTGCCACACCTACCTTAACACGTTTCTGGACTCTTGTGGGGTGTTTTGTAAATGAAGCACAGGAAGGTTTGGTCAACATGCTGATATTGTACTGAAAACAGTTTTGCTGTTTTCCTCAGTAAAATGTTCCATGACACGCTCAGCACACGTGCATGTACCAGTACAGCCCGCACTCTTACCCCACAAGGAGCAGAACACCTCACCCTGGCACTGCTGCCAAGCAGCAAGGCAGGAGTTCAGCTGACACAAGTACAAATTTCTTACGCTTCCGCCTCAGCAATGTGTGCAAAATAGCCAGGCAGGTCACAGCTGTGTTTAGCACATCCAGTCCAGTGTCCACTTAGACCAGACTGGAATTTTGGGCACCCAGTTGCAATCAGTACACACAGAATTATTGCAGCATGAATTATATTTTCCAGACATAAGTTTTCAGTTTCTCATTAGTACCAAACAAGGTATTTAATGCCCAACTGATTGTGTACTGTGCTTTAAATCAACCTTGCTAGTTTGAACATACTACTTAATGCCTCTCTGCAAACTCAAATCTGTGGTTGGGTTTAAATTTGTAATACCAACCGTGAATAATTTGTTGGGCTGTTTTAAACAGGAGAGAGGCTGTTTGCTACCCAACAGAATCCAAATCATAACCGTCTTAATAAGTCATCATTCACTGTCAAAAACATCTTGACCCTCTCCTGCCTGCAAAGCTGGCAGCTCCTTTCATAGCCCACCCCAGCGGTGGGCATTGAACCCACTGTCAGGAAAAAGAAACACACAAACAAAGGAATTGCCAAGGTTTGCTACAGAGATAGGTGTTAGGAATTACCATCTTTAACTGGTAGATCTTCTTGCTGTCCAGTCCTTCCATCTAAGAATGAGTCTACAAATTGGCAGTGATCTTCTCCATGGCCCCTCTGGTCTCCTATGTTATAAAATTGTCCTGAAAGCAAAGAAGCAGCAAAGTTTAGTGAAAGCTATTTCCAAAAACCACCAGAGGTAGTGGGCTGTGCTCTTGCTTCTGTGGGGAAGCCAAGGTGAACACTGTGATTCTTTCCCTCTCAGGCCCTGTAGCTGTAATTTGAACATGAGATGCAGGCTCCAAGTGCTCATGGCTAAGGCAATAGTGCCCCACTCCTGGCCAAAATCTATGCCTGGACGTAATTTTTCCCTCTCCTTAGATTTCATATGGTAAGGGAAATTCTGTTACTACCCAGAACCTCATCAAAAAGCAAGTTTTGGTAGTGATTTGATTGGAAGGTAGGTCTGATTCCCTGTCAGGAAGCCCCCAGCACCTTCAGAGATGTTTTTATAGACTACCTCCTAACACAGCCAAGGCCTGTCTTACAAATCATCGTATTTTTACAACGTGTATGTGCAAGTGATAGCCCTTAACATATAGACGACCTCGGATAGTAAGTACTTATCCAGAGCATGGAGTGTGCCCGTGTATTTACTTGCAGGATTGCTTAACAGGACACTTGACTGCAACTGAGTAGAAATCAAGGTCTCAAGGGTCCCATGCAGCGTGTGCTGATGTTACAGGCTGTGCTTATCCTGTTAACAGGCACAGTGAAGGAGCTTTGACAGATGTTTTTACTCACTGATTTGATTTGCAAGACATTAGTAAAATTCAGTCTAGAAGATGGAGGAGAGCATGCTACATTCTCTTCCCAAGCCTGGGATGGAAATATTTGTAAACTGACCATTATTTCTAATCTCCTTTCACAGCACTTAGTTCTCAATATAATCAACCTTTGGTTGTGATGTTGAAACGAAAGGTGAGAGCATTTAGAAATAGGCTCAGCATGCAGGTATAAGCTAGGGAGAAAGTCCAGTTACTCATAAGATACTGGGTGTCCTGGAGCCTTGAATCGATGCCAGTCTGGCCATTTGAGAGATGGTGGGATGGCTTATAATACTGCTCCCAAAGAGCAATTAAAAGAGCAGACTACCAATAAACTCTCTCTAATGTTTTTGTGATCTGAGCAATACTTTGCCAAAATGTCTCGCCTCCAGTTGATGCCCTCTGTGCATGTGGCTCTTCTTTAGCTTTACAAAATTATTTATTGCTATCTAGCTTTGGCTGCAGGCATGTTTTTTTTTCCAGAGGAGAACTGGTCAGAGGGAGTTCCTCTCAGCAATTTTTTTCTCTGAAATTAAGAACATTCAGGCTGCCCAAAAAAGCCCTTTTTTTTCCCCCACAGCTGTTGAAGGTCACACATAGAATTTATTTTTTTCTTCCCCTCAATAAGTACTTATTTTTAGGTGGCCTGCTTTTCTGGAATGCCTACAGTGACTGCTCTGGAGGACTGTTAAATGAGGTCAGCAGTAGATGCTGGTTTATAGTACAGTCCTGGCATTTGTAACAGAGATCAGTTTTTCTCTATAAGACACAGAATAAATCAGATATTTTAATGGCTAACACCAGAACAGTAACTTTCAGATACATACATACTCTTCTGGCCCACAGCTTAAACCTATGCATAACTGAAACAATTGCTCTTCATAAATTAGCAGCATTCTCAGTGACTATTACATTTCTACTGCTCAATTATTTCCATAATAAAAGAACACACTTCAAACCATCTAGCTAACAAATAACTGGTTTTCTGTTTTGGGGATAGCAATTCTAGCACAAAGAAACTTTTTTCCCCCAGTATTCCCTTGTGACTGGCCTTACAATCTTACATACAAACTTTGTTTTATACATTATGAATTCCACGGCGCTAGAAGAACAAATTCATGATAACAACCAGCATGCAAAGATACAGTTGTTGCCTGCCTTATACGACAGCATTTGGACAATGCACCCAAGTTTCGAGGTAATTACACTGCTTCAACAGCAAAGCTTTAGAAGATTTCTCAGTGTGCCATGGAATTCAGAGCTCAGTGCAGCCCTGCAGTGCTGGCACACAGGGTCCAGCTGCCTGGTGCTTGCAGGGACACTTCTGCCGGCCCTGGGGGCACGGCCAGGCGAGGTGACCGTGAAACACATCAGAATAGAGCTTGGCTTCAAACAGGAAAACTTCTCACTCGCACACAGAGGCCTCACTTAGTGAACAGGGGGAAAAGCAGCTTTCCTTCTACATAAATATTTCACTTCTTTTAAATATTGTGACAACTGGTCAGCACTGGTTGTAACAATTCAAGTGCAAGAACCAGGCTTAGCAAGTATAATGAATACAGTGTGTCTACCTCATCTTTTTCCAGCGAGGTTAAACCACTACCCTTCCAGCAAGAACAAAAACAATCTAAAGAAAATAGTAAAATGGGCTCCTGATATGAAACTTTTCTTCTCAGATTGGAGTAGCTTTCACTGCAGTTTTAATTCACTTGATTTAGGGCTGAAGTCTAGTCCTGCTAGATTAGCACTGCTATTTCCTCTGCTGGCTGATTTGGGACACATCATGCCCCATTGCCAGTGCTTGTCATTTGATCACAGCTGGTTAGTACAGCAACACTTGAATGAATGATACCTCTGTTCAAAACATTCTCTTTTATTCACATAATTGCTAAGATATTATTTACATACAGAGTATTGTACTTACTATTAATGACAAGGGTTTCCTTCCTTATCTGCTCATCAGAGAACAGTGCTGGATGCAAGGCAAGGAAGCTTAAAATTATGGCAGCATGGGCTGCCCTACAGTCCCCTGCTCTTTTCCTTCCGTATTTTCCTTCCCACAGAGCCCAGAGCCCTGCTCCTGGGAGGTGCTGAGCTCAGAGACAGGGCAACTTTAGGTTATGAAAGTGGATTCTCCCAGCCACAGTTTCTCCTAGCTAATTCGATGTGATGTGTTGAACACACTTGCCTGACCTGCACCCAAAAGGCATTTCCCACCCACAATTTATGATCCTCTGTGTGCTCAGATGCCATGCTAATGCCATTGTCACAGAGCTGTCTGTGATAAGACACCTCACACAGAAGAAAGCCAGGAGCTTGGGATGGATTATAAAAAGTTAAAATATTTCTTACTGTAGTAAATATAGCTTGCACAAGCTGCACGAGACACAAAGATCTCCTATCAACTAACTGAAAAACAATTTTCATGGCACAGCATGTGTCACCTGATTCAGGTCTTAAACACATCACACCCTATTTGCCTTAAGACACATAACAAAACTTGAGAGTGTAAGGACAGGAGATTTCCCTTAGTAATAAAATGTAATATGAGGAAAACGAAAAGGTGGGGAAAAAAGATCATAAGCAAAAATGGGGAATGTGAACGCAAAACATAACTGTCAAAGCCAGTGAGTAAAACCTGTTGACTAGAGTTAAAGTCATATATTTATAAGCCTCCCAGTAACGAAGTAACCTGATGTTTACCTAAAGGGATGGGAATGACAGGTCTAATCCTGGTCTAAAATGAGGTCCTGATCCTCTAATTAATAATTATCCCAGGCTACCCTTTAAATACCAATTTGGCTGTTTTACGATATATGCTATTCACACTGATCTTTATCAGTTTTCTGATCCCCAGACCAAGAGGTACTTAAAATCAGATGATCACCACAGAGAGGCTCCTCTGGAGTCTGAAAGTTCAGTATCAAACATATCAAGGGTTACTGAGCACAAGCAGATTACTGTTTATGATTAATCTGTGGACTAAATTAAACACACCTGATCACACTTCAGCAGAGCTCATCTTGTTAAACATCTTAGTTTGGGAACCATAATATCCTTCAGGGATATATCATGTGGACAACACTGATTTGAATGTTTCTTACCTGTAAGTGAATCACTGAGGTATATCTTGTATCTCAACGAATTGCACAGCTGCACGCCTACAAACTTCTTATACCAAGTCCTCTTTACGTATTGTTTGCCTTTGCATTCTGAATATGTGTCCGAATTGAATGGGATCTCAGTCCAGATAGCATCTTTCCCCACTGCAGGAAAGGAAAAAAGAGTGAAGTATGATGCTGCATACAAAATTACACATGACAAATACTTTTGAATAACTAGAATTAGAAACTTTGATGAAGGAGAATGTACTATGACACCTGCATTTTGAACATGAGAAATATTTCAGGGAAGTACCAAAATATGCAGATATAATTGGTGCTGTGAACTCTTCTTGCTGTCATCTGATGCAGGTTTGTAATAAGCTCATTATAGGACCTTGTTAAGGGGACAATGTTTGCATTGGAAAAACTCTCATTTACAAAGTGTGGGATACAGTCACCATTCTTCAGTGCGTCCAAGCCAAGACAATCAAATTGCAACAAACTGTGTGTGATCTAACAAAAATACTTATAAAATGAAGTCCCATTAATTATGTGGAGAAAAATGGTGCCTCAGTGTTTGTCAAAGTGAAAGTGATGTCTATCACAAATGCAAAAAGCAGCCCAATTTGCTTGAGTGATCTCAGCTCTTCTTCAAAAGCTCAGTCCACCTTCCACTGAAGACTGCAAGAGTCTTGGAAGTGGCCTAAAGCAGAGCTAGATCAAGCCTTATGAAGCAGAATTTTTTCCTAAAACACAAAGACAGATAAATAGAATCCTCCAAGTTGTGCTCTGTTAACTCACTTAAAAAGTGCAGAGTAGCTTATTCATTTTGCAGAGCTTTCTTTGCTTTAGTGACAAGGCTGAGAAAATATGAGGCTGTCCTTGGCTCATTTGTGTACATTGGTTTGAAGCCATCCCAGCTGCCATGGGAGCTCCACATCACGTTGATTGCCTTATGCTCAGGTAAACAAGCAGCCTCACATGAATTCCTTAGCAGGGCATGGGTGGACGGAGTGAAATTATGTGTGAACGCTGTTTGATTCCAAAACTCATCCAGATAGTGCAGCAGAGCCACTCTCCTCATAAAATCCTGCTATCTCATTTCTGAAAAAATTGGTGATCAGATTTATATATAAAACACTTACTTGAAATTGGCTCACTCACTCTTGGGTCCGCTGGGGGAAGAAAACAAACATTCAATCAGACACTGTAAAATGAACGTTCCCAATAATTCGATGGAAAAGCATTGGTAAGTGATTTTTTACAGCTGACGTAAGCTGTAATTTGTGAAACAGAGAGAGTTTTGGAAGCAAAGTTAACTTTTGTATTAAATTAAATTAGAAGAAATATACTTCTTATGTGAAACTCCAGTATCAATGAGACTTTAATAATTTCACTTATGGGACAACACCAGCCAAGCAGAGTTCTAGTAAAAACAAGAATTCAGACCTGTAACCAGAAAAACCCAATTGTACTGTGTCTTATTAAAATTTAAATTTCAAAACCTAAATAATAAAAAGGACACATCTGTAATACTTGCCACAAAAAACTTGGCTTTGAAAGACCAGATGTGAGAAATGGATGTGTGCAATTAAGAAAAAATAAAACTGGAGGCTTAATTTGTCCAAAGTAAATAGGAGACAGAACATAAGCCTTGTCATTCATGAAAACTGCACTTGGCACAAAATTTTTTTTCACTTTTAACAATCTAGGATTACAAAGAGTGCATTCAGAGTTTTTAAATATGCGTGGCATAGTCTGAACTCCTCCCTGAGTAATTCTTTACTCAGCCAAAACTCTCATCCGTCAGTGACAGCACTAGTTGAGCACTATTAAATTATTACACCTGGCTCAAAACACAGATTGAGAAAGTCCCTTTAAAAAGGCCAAATCCATTCTGTGTTTTATGTGGTCCTTCAGTACTACCAAGCAATAAACACTTCTGCACAAAAGATGGTATCTTACTTGCATAAAGTCAACAAGTCAACTGTAGTTAACCTTGAAGGGAACTAGAATAGGGGAGAGGAAGAATAGGGAAAGCAAAAGCGTTCTGATTCTCACCTCTGAGTCAGAGAAAACTTGACTTGAGAACCAAACAGTGGCCAAAACAGGCTTGTTTGCACCTCTTTAAGAGTTTCACTGGAGAGTAAACAGGATGGAAGGGGACCTACTGGGTCACTGACTTTTCACAACAGCTCTTTCTTAATCCTTATTTCAGCCAAACAACATCACTGTTTACAGCAGCCTTATTGAACAGGTAGCAAAAGCACCTATGAACACACCAGCCCAAAGAAAAAACTAATGTTCCCCATCCAGAAGCTGTTAATGAGTTGGATCGATGCAAAAAGGTCAGGAATATAAATCTTAAGTGACTGAGCCCTCTCTAAGGATGAAGTCATTTTCTTTGCAAAGAATACAAGACAAACTCTCTGTGTTCCTCTGTGTTTTTCTCTTGCAGTCTGTCCATCTTATATCTTCACACAACAGAGTTCTGATCCCAGGCTGACCTTCCAGGCACTGCCATAACATGCTCAGTGGCAAAAAGCCAACCAGAAGACAGTAAAGAGCAAGACTGAATGCACAAAATGAAGTGAGAGTGCCTTTAATGAATCCCACAGACATGGATACTAAAGCTGCTGTAAATGATGGTCTGATCTTTGTAGGCTCTTACCTGATTCAGTGCTGAATGACACAACATTGCTACTTGGACCTTCACCAAGGGGGTTCCTAGGTTTCACGTGGAATTCATAACTGGGTAATCAAATAGAAGAGATGAAAATTTAGCAAACAGAGCATTCTTCCATGGTCTGGAGCAAGCAAGCAGCACACATATTGGTGCTACTCCCCTTCTGGAGAAGAACAAAAAAGATTTTTGTGGCAATTTCTTGCCGCAAAACCACTGAGATAGTTGTTTGTCTTAACTGTGTAAAACCTGGACTGAACACAAAATTAACCAATCCTTTTGATAATTCTTTGCACACGTACTATTAATATTTTATTTAATTCACCACTGACTTGTGTCTCTCCTCTCACACAGCAGTTTCAGTTCTGGCAAAGACAGCAAGTTCAGATGAGGTCTGAAGCAACCTGATAAGCAGAGACTGAGTAAAGGACATTGCTATTTATTTGTACTTTTTGCATTCTTAAGAACACAAACCTCCAGTTCAGTGCCTCTCAGGCCCACCAACAGTGACAGACAGGGCCAGTAGTGAAACACAGGGCAAGTCTTCCAGGACAGGAGCTCAGCCAAGGCAAAGATCCAGTTGCTTGAATGTATGTTAATAATCAGTATATGAAGCAATGACAAGACACCGTGCAGAGTCTCTTTTGTGTGTGTTTTTACTGATGTGGCACAACACCAGCCTGTGCTGTAGTTATCTCATGATCCCTTTTCATCAGTGTTGGGAACCAAACACAGTGCTGTGAAAACAGAACACGACTGAAGGGAAAAATCCAAACCAGCCTCCTCTTCTAAAGCCTCCCACACCTCTCAGTGCTTGATTAAGAGTGGAAGTGCCACGACATCTCATGCTCTGAGCACACACATGGTGAATCTCTCCTAACACAGAGCATCTCTTCATCAGTAACAGGGAGCCAAGGGACACCAGTCAAAGGGACTGTAGGCCTGGAAAATGGGCCCCAAGTTAGAGGCACTTTTACTCTAAACACAGAGCAAAATGAGAGTCCCAGAAGTGGACAATTAAACATTCAGCTCTTGACGCGTGAAGGATCATTTACCAATGATAATTTTGGTAGCTCATGACTGTAACGTAGCAATGTAATGTATGGCTAGAATTGTCTCCAAACAGCAATTTTCTAAAGAAAAAAAACTCCATACCACACTCTGCACGGTTGGAAATTTGTAAACTCCATTTGCAATTCCCCAGAAGAATAATTCAATCCAAACTTTGGATTACCTCTCATTCTTCCTTGGCTCCTGCAAAACCTGAGCAGTTCACTAATTAACCTCAGTGGAGTATTCATGAAGTACCAAGCAACTGTTTTCCATCCACTGTACTTCTAAGACAATATTTAACTTTAAAATTGCTTACTTAAGCAATTGCCTTTGTTTCTAGGTTTTTCTTTTCTTTTTAAGGGAAATACTTACATACACTGGTATTCTGAACAGATGCATTGTGGATATTACTAAGAGAAACATAGGCTTGTTTTGAACTGAAAAAAGTCTTTATAGAGAAACCTTGACATTTATTTAAACATGCTGCAAGAGCATTTGGAACTACCCATATTACCCCACAGTAGGAGGGAGACATTAATAATCAATTTAAGAAAGGAATAAATCTTCGTTTTCAACTTCAAATTGTTTAAACAAAGACATGCTTTTAAAAACAGGATCTGAGCAGTGTTAGTATTCATACTGGGCATGTGGCACAGTAACTTTTGGTCAAGAAGTATTCTTATCTGGTAGGAAAGGTCACAATATAGGGAACTGGAGCAGAGCAGCTGGAGATCCTTTCTGAAGAATCACTGAAGCATAAACAAAGATTTCCTAATATGTTGAGTGTCTTAAAGTAATAGCAAGATGATACATTTTTGAAAATGTAGTAATTAATCCACAGCTAGAGATAAAATACTCCAAAGAAGTTTTCCCGCTTCTTTCACACCAGGAACACCTTATCTAGAGATACACTTGTAATTAGGATCATCAAGATGGAATGTTCTATTGCCTTATGGGCAGTTTATGGTTTGATCTCATGGGTGATAATCTGTGTCTGTCCCTTTGTATGTATTTTTCTGAGTTTTGAACAAATATATTGTTGTCATGAGCTGATATGCCCAACTTTGGGCTGCATTAGGCAACATTCTTTATAGGAATCAGTCCTGTTCCCAAAAATCTTTAGTCGATGAACTTGGACCCATCAACTCCCTAATTCCAAAAAGACAAAAACAAGAACTGAAGATTATTTTCCAAGCACTGTTTTTCAAATTGTGGTTTAGAGATCACTCAGTTCTCTGCAAAAGACCAAACCACAGCTTGGAAAATATGGGCAAAATTTAAATAAAGAACTAAAATCTACAGATAGAGATTTCAGCTTATGTAAACATATAAAGAAAATTGGAGAAAAGGCAAGTAATAAAGAAATAACCAAAGCTGAGCTCAGTCAGTTAGGGAAGCCTCTTATTAATAGTGTTAAAGGAAATTTTAGAAACTAAAATACATGCAGTTCTACATTCTGTGGTATGTGTTTTTACAAGCATCACAGGCTCCTTTCCTCTGCCAATATCAATCCTAAAACAATACCAGTGGCTCCCACAGTACAAAAATAACAAACAACCACTTTCAGAGATGAAGAGAATTAGCCAGTTGACAGAGCATTGAAAAGAAGAGAAAGGAAACATCGGACTGGGATCACAAGAAGACAGAGTTTACATATCTAACTGTAATTTTAAAGCTATGCTGTGGCTGCCTTAAGAGAAGACAATCTAAAGTCTCCCTTTTGTGTGTCACGTAGAAGACCTGAAAAATAGAAATAAAATGGTGAAAAAAGGGTGCCATCTGCACTGTTATGCACTCCTATAGAAACCACAAGGAAGGGGAAAAATGCTTAGAGTTTCAAGAAGTACGTATGGCAAAATAAATAAAGGGAAATAGGAAAGCTATAGAATGATTATCCCATGTCTGCTGCTTAGTTAGATTTATCTAACGAGAGACTGGAGTCTAAATTCTATATTTATATCTGCCTGCCTAATATACCAAAACTCTGCTACCCTATGTAAGCAGCAATCTAATGCATCACATCTTTAATATCTATAAGATTGCTATCCTACAAACTTCTGGAGATCAAGCCTTCAAAATCCTCCCAAATATGTAAGACAGTAAAAGTCCTTGTGCAGATTAAATGGACTTGACTCACAGTAATTACTACTTGGGGTGTATTTTTCCAGCATAGGAAATCGCTATACCACATGGAACTCTGGCAAATGCAGCTACTCCTGCATTTTTCAGATCATGCAAAAGGAGAAGATTGAAGATAGCAGAACTGAACATAAGTGAAGAGAGATTTTCACCATAATAGGAGAACTGGAGCAGCTGAGTACAGCCCTGGGATTTCAAGTCTATTGCTGCGGAGATGCTGGTGTTGGATGGCAGCTGTTCAGGGCTTGGTGCACAGAGGTCCTCTGTCTCTGCAGAGTCTGCTTAGATGGCAGTGTGATCAGGAAAGAAAGAAAAGGAAAGGGAAAGAAAGAGAAAGAGAGAAAGAAAGAGAAAGAGAGAAAAAGAGAGAGAAAGAAAGCAACAGAAAGAAAAGAAGAAAGAGAACGAAAGAAAGAGAAAGAGA
>WEKY01001294.1:0-16887 GCA_013390045.1 Picathartes gymnocephalus
GTGATCATGTATTAAGAAACTTAGGCTTAACTAGTTGTTCTGATCTACCTATAACAGTACATCAGTGCTGTTAACTCCCACTAATTAAATATACTAGATGCCTTTAAATCAGATTAATAGTATTGATGTGTAGGACTACCAATTTATCTAAATTCTAAACTCATTTAATTGGTTCCATTTTTTCTTTTGAGTGGGACTTAATTAAAATCTTGACCCTTAAGGCTCCCTATATGGAGAAATCTCAGTCTCACTGTGATTTAGAAGATTAATTAAGCCTCACAATGCCTGTGAGATCTTTCAAAGACAACTCTTCTCATTTCCCAGCAGAGTCACAGCTAAGACAAACTGTTCAACTTAGAATGATACAGTAAATTGGATGGAGAGCCCTGAATAGAATCTAGGAATACTGGTCTTCAGTTTGTTTCCTAGCATTTGAATTTCCTGTTATGTGTTAAAATGCATATTTAATGCCTACCAGCATTAAATGGAAATGATACAAACAGTTGAAAAACATTTGGGTTTAATTAGAGAACAAGCAGAGGAACTGAAAACACAGCTCCAGTGCACAAACCACAATTCAGGGAAAATGCCAGCTCCCTAACATTCTGCCTCTGCCAACTCCGCCAGAAGAACTGCTTTCTGTGGATAGCATCTTGCTACTACTGACTGCTTGGAAACACTGAAATTCAGTACTTCAATTTTAAAAACACCCTAAATTTTGTTTCCCAAAAAATTTGCTCTGCAACGCAGTAGCTGGGGCAAATCAGCATACAGAGACAAGAAGATAATTGCCACATCTTTGTAAATTTGGAAATCTTAAAGCCATCGTAACAATACACAGCCAGAACCCTGAAAAAAAATGAGGGCAGTAACCAAACTTTTACTCATCTAGCACACTGTAACCCACTCCATACTTGATTAATAAATACTAACCTCAAATTCTGCTAGAGCACTGTCTATGTTCTTATTCAGTTCTTCAAAATTCTCAGCATTCTTCCTCAATTCTTCTGCAGTCACAATATCCCCCCGCTTTTTGTAGCTTTCTACTTCTTTATGATAACCTTCAAGAGTTTTCTTAAACTGAGAACACCTGAGGTAAAGACAGCTAAGATAATATGATGTTGTATTTCATTACTTTTCAGGTTTCAATTATTTCACTAATTACAACAGGCACTGTCACATGAAATCTGATCTCAATGCTAGTGTAAACACAGATGCCAGTGAAAGCTCACTAATCGCTTCTATCAGTACTATGCAGTTCACAGGATTAGAAATCAAAGCTCATTTTCAAACCTCACAATTGATTTAATTTACTTACATTTGCTACCTCTACTACCTGGAGAAAATAAAGGAAGATTGAAAACGATGTAACAAAACTATGTGTACTGCTGTACTAATCAATATAATAACATAAAATTATGACTATTCTGGACCAATCCTCCATTCCTCCTTTCCGATCTATACAAGGATAAGGATACTCAAATCTACCCTCATCAACAGTATTTTTCAGAAATCTTCATAATACTACAAGCTAGATTTATTCCTTACTTTCTCAGATTCCAAATTTTCATTCTTTGAAATTATCTCTCTTCTACTGATAGTGAGATTTTTGTTTTCTTTAAAAATAGCCAGTGAAAAAAAATTAGTTAACACCATACCTTTCAATCAGTGCCCTTTCCACCTGAATCCTCCTGTCAGTCAACAGATTTTTACTGCTTTCAAATATTTTCTTAATCTCATCAGGCCAATGGAAAACTGTGCTGTTCAGGTTTATGTCATCATCTAAAATAATAAAAAAAAATTCACCTTTAAGAAAATACCTTTTAACCAATGATTTAATAGAATGGTTATTATATTATAGAATGGTTACCAACAAGCAGAATAGTTGAACTATGTTTAGGAATAAGCAAAGAAGCTGGTGGCTGGATTATCTTCAATGCAAAGAAACTCTTCCGTAAAACAAGTCTGATTGACAGCAAAACTGTAAAATCCAGTTAAGAATGTGAACTTCTCTGAATAAGATAGGCAGAGACAGTTCATAAGAACAGTTATTCCCGAGTATCAGTTCCACTCCACTATACAGAGAGAGACCACTCCTAACTAAATGCATATTATACCTACATAAGATGGATAAATGTTTAAACCATTTCTAGTCCTCAATCTGTAAATGCTGAGTTATTCACATAAGACAGAGCATCACAACTACAAGATGAGCAGACATCTTCTTCATATTTGTCTGTTTGTTCAGTGCACTTAACTCATTATAATTAATGTAGGACACATGCTTATAAACCCAGCTACAGAGAAAATGTAATTATGAAATACTGAAATTGCAAACACTCCTGTCCAAAATGTAACAGAAAATTGTCCTGGCTTCCATAGGCATCCTAATTTTCATCATAAATGAAGTCTAATAAACATGACATGTAATTATTTCTATCACTGTCTGATCCAAAAGTGTATTCTGCTTAAGGAAACAGTATCACTCTGACACTAAAATCTGCATTTTTCTGCATTTTTTTTTGCATTCATTTAACTGACCTTCCTTTTTAGGTGCAGCAAATAACAGACTGCATCTGTGAATTACATTCTTGCTTTGAATAAAAATGCAAACTAAAAGTAACTTCTACAGATGTATCTTCAGTCTTAGAGAACAACTTTTATATTAACTAAGAAGAGCAAATCATGACAGCAAAACAATTAAAGCCCTGTTCTGATCTAATCCTCAGCTGCAGAGATGCAAGTTCTCACACTTTCTACATGCTCTCATAGAGCCTTTGGCACGTGGCTTTTTGGATGACTTTTCTCTGGAGAATTTTTATTTAGTTACATAGAGGTGTAACATCATTTGGCCAGATTACATAACATTGACCTGATAATTCCTAAAACACATTAAAAAGCCCTGTCTATGCTGTGTGCCATTCCTCTACCATTCCTTGCTGCACTGGTACATTTTGGCCCCTATTGAATTTTTTTATTTCTTTTCTGTCTCTTTTGGAACTTTCCATTGACATCCTAGAAGATGCAACATTTAGGCATGCAGAGTCCATAATCTATAAATAAATATTCTCATATGGAAATTTTATATTCTGTAGTTAAGACATACCAGAGAGATCAGCATAGTCCATGAGGATTTGCAGTCTGCGTGCTGCTTTGATGAGATCTTTTTGCAGTTTAACAACAGTAACTTCACTGGACTTCTTTAAGAATGCATCATATTCCACTAACTGTTCAGTGTTCTGAGGCACCTCACTCATTCTCTTTGCAATAAAGTTATACTCATCACAAATTCTTCAACAAAAAGAGAATAGACATATCACTGGGATTGTAAGTGAAGAGAGAGGAAAGATCTTGTAAAATGATTTTGTCTTTGAAACAAAAATATTAAATTTCTTCATAAATTGAACTCTTTTTTTAATGTGAGTTCTAGCCAATGCTCCCTGTTCAGCCAGGCTGGCCTTCCTGCATTTGTCTGGTCAGCACTAAAAAACCCAGTAGATGAACAAAGGCATCTCATCCACAGATATACAGCATCAATCCAGGCAGACAGCAAGATCCATCCATGCAAACAACAGGTACCTTTGGTTTAACTGTCTGTTTTCCATTACTTCAAATTCAATCAATGTGTCTTTGAGATTTTGGGTCCGATTGCAGAGTTCCTCATTCAGTTGTAAAGCATCCAGACAGAACATGGCCAGAGGAACAGTGATATCCATAGAAGCAATCTCTCTTTTCAGTTTTGTGAAGCTGTCAATCTTCTAAACTCAGAAAATAATACATCTGTTATTTTTCCTAAAATTCTATAGCTGAAAAATCTGACACAACTAATAGTTTCCATCCAACAAACTGGGTCATTTATTCCAAACAGAAGAAGGAAAACTCATTTTTATCTTTCCAGATAAAAATGTGCTCTTATCCACAGATTCCAGGGCTGAAAGCTTTGCACAGTAATCTGCCATAGTAGGGAAGACCCCAAGCTGCCTAAGGAAGCATTTAGCCATATGCTAACTCAGGGGTGCAAAGAGAAGAGTAGACAGGGCTGACTGAGAACAAGACATTCAAACAACAAGCAAGCTGCAGATTGACCAAGCACTCTGGGCAGCCTTTCTGCTAAAAAAGAACAACAAAACTCACAAAAGAAGGTTATAAAGAAACCTCCTCCTACATTTGCACAGCAGCCCTACAGTAAAGGGTTATGTAAATTGAGCACTCTCTAGTAATTCCAAGGGTAAAATAAGTGATTTGTTCTTTAGGCAATAAGTTAGGAAGTCATGTGTGATGTGTTAGCTGCTGCATGGACATGCTGCAGTTGTCCATAACACATTACCTCAGTTAAAGCATCTAAAGAAGGACCTTTTTCCAAAAATTTTGTGACATCTTGGCGTGAATTGTTGTTCAAAAGATTGCTGTACTTCCTGTACACATTTAAATACCTTAAACACAGAAGACCACAAAAACAAACATAAGTTTCCGATGCAAAGTTTCTCTATAGAAAGAAAAAAATACACTCAAACTGTCTATTTACTCAAATGGACGGTGTTATGAAACTGAGGGTTTGGAAGGGCAATGGAGTTACCAGCCAAAACTTACTTCTTTGGACCAAGTATGTTGCTTTCAAAGATCTTTTCAAGTTTGTTTATATGCTCTAAGAACAACGATTCATGTGGCTTGACTGTATTAAGAGTGAGATCATCTCTTCGTAATTTGGGAAATAGAAGTTTCTCTACCTAAAGGAAATCATAGCAAGTACTGTAACAAGACACAGAATAGGAAAAATAAGGTATTCTATTACCCATTCATCCACCACATAAAAAAAATCATTATTTGGTAAAACAGTGCAATGTGAAAAGGCTCTGATCCATAATTAACACTTGGTTACTCACATCGTTTGCTTGTGAAAACTTTAGGAAAATGAAACCAGTGCTTCAATATAACTTGAATCTGAAAAATATCTTCTATAATCAAAAAGTGCACACAGTTCACCATTCACAATCCTCATCTTTATCTTCTATTTATCAGTCTTCAGCCTCATTCATGACTTTTTATATTATAGATAGTTTTTATTGATATTGTATTTTGTATGCAGTTAGAACTTAATCAGTACCTTTGGGAGTTCCTCGGAACTCTGCAGGATCTTGTGGAAGCAATGACTGATTAAATCCCAACATGCTCCCAAAGGTGGCTCGAAGACAATATCAGGTTCTTTCACACAGAGTTTGACTGTGAGTATCTGAGATAGGAAGAACTGCACTCCTTGATATGGCTCTTTAAAATCATTTCCCTCCTTTGGGGAAAGAAGAAAAAAATTTACAGAACAAAGAAGTGAACTATAGGAATAATAATTTTTAAACTGTCCAAACTCCCCAAATATCCTTACTACACAACACCAATAGGATCATCTTCCCTGATGTTTCAAATAAGATCTTATGGTGCTAACTCCTAAATGAATCCATAAAAGCCAGAATTAAGAAACTGGATTTAAGCCTAATTGCCTTCATTTTTCTCTTAAGTAACAGAAGTAAACCACTAATTATCATACAGAGCAAAATTTCTAAAAAAATAAATCTATAATATCTATTAGAAATAAAATCTAGAATCTAGTTTCAATTGCCTTGTATGGTTAACAAAAACTGCATTACCCTCAAACTGCCTTTACAATAATGGAGTCCTAATCCATGACGAGACTCCTAATGTGATGTTATAGTAATTAGAAAAATAAAAACAAACAAAACAAACAAAAAAAAGAGCCCATCCAAACCAACCCACAAGACACAACTAAAAAAATTAATTAGAAGTCCGACCATCAGCCACACAGTCATCATCCAGACGCAAGGCTTAGTGGCAAGGCTTAGTGCAAGTGATAATAAATTGCATTAAGTGTGATCCTCTGCAATGCAGTATTTAACCTACCATATTCACTAATTTTGTCTTATCGAGGTAGGTTCTGGGTGATCCTATATTTAAAAAATGCATTTCACCAAAATAGCAACTTTATGGTAGCCAAAACAGTGGTAAAAACTCCCACAGTGTAATGTTTATTGTTATACTTGCTTATTGTATTACTTGAAATAATACAGGGCACTCATTGGGTATAGACAAGGACATCACACGTACAAATCACCTCTGCCAAGGATTACACACGTGACTGTGCACACTTTCGTCTTTACAGGGGATTATTTATGTGCCTTCAGAGAAATACTGTAAATGGTTACAACCAAGAAAAATTAAACTAAAATCAAATCAAATCAAATCACGCTCACTCAAGACCAAGCTGAAAGCTGCTATAAAATGTTACTTGTAACCCTAGACCTTCCAAGGGATCATTCAAGTCAGCAGTTCTTGACTGTGCAAAAACTCCACTGAGGATACACAAGTCTTTGAAGGATACAGCCATTTTTCATGGAGGCAAGAGCCATTTGGGACATTTTAGCCTTCAAAGAGCACTAGATTTTATGGCTATATGAATTATCTCCATGTAAGACAGAAAACTATAGATATACCTGACAGCACATACCTTGTGGATCACGAAAAGTGCAAGAAGATCTTCTAAGGAGTTAATAACCATCTCACGCAATTGTAACGACATTAGAGCTGCCACAGAACTGAAATAGCTTTCAACTTTCTCAGAGGAATCAGAGTTTCTTTCAGGAGCAAAATGAAGCCACTGATTTCTCTGATCAATGAAAACAGATGCACAAGTTGGGATCCACCTACAGTGAAATAATATGGAGATAAAGTTTTTAAAGGCTTGTTAGTCTTACTTTCCTCCTTGCAATGAAATCTGAACTCAGAAATTACCCAAAGCATGAGTAAAATCCAAACGGCTACAAGAGAATTGATGATTAGATATCGAACAAAACGGTACCTTTCAGGACTTGGAGGAAACCTGAGTTTTAAAGCTAAGGATACTGGTTATAATGGATTACTATAATTTAAATTACTATTAATAGACAAAATAATAGTCAATTATATTGTTTTATTGATTACGAAACAATATTCAATTATTAGCATTGAATGACAAGTTGGGAAGCTATCTCAGGCAGCAGAATGCAAACACTTTCCATCATATATAGGATCTCTTTCTTAAATTGACTGATATCCATAATTTAAAAAAAAAAAAAATTTCCATCACCATTTTTACAGATATAGACTCCACTCCTCTCATGGTTAGAAACCTTCTGAATTCCAGTCTACATTTATGCATAGTTTAGCACCATTTGTTCCTGTACAAGCACTCTTGCAGTTCCAAAGGCTCTGACAGTATCCAGATGTTTATTCACCTCAGGGCTATTCACCCCTTTGTTTTGGCACCTTGTGGCTGGAACTAGTGTCATCTCAGACTAAGATCTGTTTTAAAAAGGGGCCTTCATGTAAGTCAGACCCTGAAATACTCTATTTATCTACAGCTACCACAGCTGGCACTGACTTGTTGTGAAGGACATCACGAGCTTCCACACAGTGCCTTTGAATGATGTCCTCGAACTCGGCAGGCAGCAGTGGCAGGTCCCCACAAAGCACCTCTGCAGTGCGAACAAACCGGACGTGGCTGTACCTAGGGAAGGGAAACACACAGGAGATCCTTATGGAATACTTTTTAAAAAAAAAAAAAAAAAAGAAACATCCATGAAATTTAGTCAGGAAGGCCTCAAGTGTATCATAAACACTAAAAATATAATTTCATTTATACCTATCATTCCATTGCTAACCTGTCCAACAAGAACATTTCTGACTGGGTTTTTTTATTAACAAACATAAAGGGTTTCACAAATTTTATTTGTACTTGATGTATTTAAAACTCTTTAATTCTTTGCTAAAATTTGTCTTGTCTTTTTCCTAGATTCATTAGTGTATCCAGTCATTAAAGAATATACAGAATGACACCTACTGCTTCTATTCCATATTAATAAGTATCTATCCTGACAACTCTATGAGGAAAAAAAGAAATTTCAGCAGCATGGCATATATCACAGTCTGTAACATACAAGCTTAAATTCCTGCAAATGTTTCTTAAATGCAAAACCAGCTCTCAGAATTACTAATTACCATATTTAACTTCCTACGATTACACATCTCAATTTTCAAAGGTCCCCAGGGCAAATTTCAACTACAGACATTCGAAGGATATTCAATTTTAAGAGTTACTTTTGTTCATATCAGCAACCAGGATGAGAATTCCAAATCACCATTTACTAGAGCACTGAATCTTAATTTAGGCATAGGACCTTTTAACGAAGGGGATGATCCTTTCACAGCATAAATTTATCCATCCTTCACTATGGACATGTTACACATGTTCATTCAGCAACTGCAGGAAACAACCATTGTATGCTGAAATTCTCAGAGGCTCAGAAAAAAGAATTATTTAGAAAACAGACATGTTTTGCCACTTTATTTCTAGTGGCTCTCCTAGGATCTCTGTAGCATATGTAGAGAAGTCAGCAGATGCACTCTCTAACCAAATAATTAAATAAAAACATGCTAAATTTCATTAAGAGCCTATGAACAAGCCATCTTACTGAGAAAGCCAGAGCTCTTGCAAAGTGGGCATCAATGAATTCACCATGAACAGATTGCTTTCATTCCAACTTTTTGTTTCTTTATAAGAGCTGTGCCATGGGACCGGTCCACAGACAATTCTCCGGGGAAAAGGACGTGGGGTGCTTTGAATAGAGAGTCTCTTCCTCTCAGCTGGATCCAACAAGACATAATCAACTAGAACAAATCACATATATCATGGTTAGACTGCATGTATAGCCAAAACCTACATTCAAAACCACTATATCTTCATAGTTTGGGAAGCTGTAGGATTCTGCACATTTAAAACTAACAGAGTCATACGGTTATTTGTATGTTTTTAGCATAAAATACAGCACAGTAACCAAATTACAAATTTGACTCTAAAATTATTTCAGAAAAAAAAAATAGAATTGGTCCTGATTCCAAAAATGGGAGGCAGGAGAAACAATTTTTCATTCCATCTCTCCACCTGATGGGATGTAGGGTTTCATAAATAGATATTTGTTGAAACTGGAATGCTATATAGCATGATCACAGGTTATTTTCTCTCAGAGACCTACTGTAGTTCTACTGACCCCAAAGGAATTCTCCATGGATGCTAAGAACAGATTCGAGATTTGCTTTCAATTTGCAGTAAATGTCTACACAGTTGGAACTGCTCAGAGATTGTGAGTCTTACCAATGGCTTTCATGAGGCCAATACGATAGTCTGTCTTAATCTCTTCTTTTAAACGTGCCAGGAATTTCTCCAGCTCTAGGCTAGGAAGAATGTGAGTTGGAATATGTTTTAAAATTTTATTCACCACTTCCTTATCCTGAGGTGCCAGCATGTCTTCCCGCACTCCATTATGTATGTAGTGACAGTACCGCTAAAAAATGTTTAAAAGATTATGCTTATTGTAGGAATTTTCTGACAGTTAATTATTATGAAGTATTTTTAGATTTTCTATTACTTAAGCCTTTTCTGTAATTGAAAGGTGCTTGAATAAAATGGATTTGGGATATCTATCTCTGTTCCTTTTAAAGCACTGACATCTTTACGATACTTCCATCTGTATTGATGTAAGCATATCAACCACTAGAACTTAGTGCAGCATATTAAATTACTGATCAAAAAAGTACTAGAGAACAACATAAGAGGTTAAGAATTTGGGAAGATACTTAACTTGCAAACCCTTTACAACAAAAATAAGATTAGCTACAAACAAATTAAAAAGGAGTTCACAGTATTTAACAGCAGTTTGTTATATTGAGTATTTACATCTCCTAATCCTCATGTGTCTTTTTTTCTCAGCTATTTTTTAGTAAACATTTTACAGAAATATTGCAGATGATTACTGCTGCTACTTTTACCTTAAAAAGAATTTGTATAAATACCTCTATATCCTCACTTGAAGGTGTCTTTTCTCGCTTACTTATCTCCTTCTCATGTAAATCCATGAGAGCAAATTGTTCTTCTGGGGTCAGTGGCTGGTTGTCTGTATAATTTATGACATGCAGTTCTGGTGTATGAGCAGGTACACTCAGGGAAATGCGATTCAAACTCTTTAACAAACAACTTTTGAAAAAAGCAATACAAGTTTAGTGAATAAAGAAGCAGTAATGTTTAAGGACAGATGACAAGAATTATATAAGCCACTTCTGCTACACTGAGGACAAGTATGACCTATGGAAATATTTCAATTATTCAATAAAAAAACTCTCATTAAAATTGTATAAGACAATATACTACTTTAACATAAAGGATGTAATCATGCAAACCTTACAACTGCCCAGTATCACTCAGACAGGCAGTATGTTATGAGTAGTGCTATCAGAGTCAAACCTACTAGCACAGTTATTTAGGTTGCCCAAGACCTCCATGTGTTTTCATGTGATTATCTTACTAAAATCTTGTGACACAAAAGCCAGTCTTGATGCACAGAGGTCCTTTTTGTAGGGACTTAACATTTCATGCTTGGATACTTAACCTAGTATCCAAGTAAAAAGAAATATAAAATCACAACTCAAACTAGACTGCCTGTAATAATCTGTGTCTTTATAACATTATAGTATATTACCTGTCAGAACTCCATCGTCGCTTTTTCCTAGCAGCTTTAAATATCAGTTAAGAAAAATCACATACAGACATATTTTTCAGATAAGATATAATTTCATATAGGGGAGAAACAGAGCTAAGATAATTAATCAGGTAATGAAATAAGAAAAAAAATACAATGTCACAGAGAAGCACTGCACATTATTATTTGGAGGGATGAACCTTATTAGTTAATCTGAAACTGGTCTTTCATTTATTGCATTGGCAAATTCTTCTATACTGACTCTGAGGTGATAAGCTTGTAAGTGTTTATTAGGGATAACTGATTTTTTCCAGGGATGATGCTTTAGCAGATAAAGGTTTAGAGACAAAAATGCATAGAACAAGCAGGTCTAAACTTATAAACACATTCAAATAGGGATACACAACGAAGCCTGTGATATCTCTATCATTGAAAAGGACCTCATTTTTTTAATATTTTTCAATTTCAAATCCCGTGCAGTAAGAGTGTAGTTATTAGCTATGGAGTCACTTGGGTTTCGGAAGTGATGCTGTTCTTTGAATGGAGCTGCCAAAGTCCATGATGACTCTTGCATCAAAGGAGGGTAATGGCTTTTCTGAAGGAGAAGCTAAAATTGGAAAAACAAAAGCAAAAGTTTTATACAGCACAGTAATTTAAAAAGCCTTCTTAGGGCTAGAACAGGATTAAACATCATTTAATTAGTATAAAAAGAAAATACATAGGTCTGACATACATTTGAACTCCAATCTATTTTTAGATCACGATGCGCTTGCGCATTTATAAGGATAATTTTACACAACACTTCAGTAGTACTCAGGCATTTTTTTGCATAATCAAGGTATTTTTTATAAATAAGAGAAGACAGTACATTACCCAGTTCTTTCTACTCTCCCACATCTCCCTCTTGCTGCTTTTCTTCTCCTTATATTTGCTTAGATTTAGAAAATTCCTATTCCTCAGGCCTTTGCTAATGACCTGTCTACTCTTAACACTGAGTCCTTGTAATAGTTGAAGAATAGCACAATTTAACAAATTCAGCTCTTGTCTTTCTCTCACATCAGTAAGAATTTGTAGTAGACTTCTGTCTATTCATTCCATGTTTTCTCAGGTGACTTGGTATCTACTGATGGACTTTTCATCAGTCACAATGTCTAAATTTTACCGAGATAGCTCACAGACACATAAAATGCATGTCTCAAAATACCCTCAGAGATAAAAGTACACAAGACACAATCATGAACATACTCAGAATCATCAGATCATTAAGGCTGGAAAAGACCTCCAAGGCCATCAGGTCCAACCTTTGACCCCGTACCACCATGCCCACTAAAGCCCATTGCAAAGAATGGGAATTTGCCAGCACACGGGATGTGTGAATACCCTGACAGCAGGGGAGAAAGCACGTACCTCATACATGTCTGAAGGTGCATCTGAAGCAGGTGCAGGTGCGCGTAGGAATGATAATTTCGGTGACCGTTTTGGACGACTCATATTGCAGGTGGAATTGTTTTGTGACTAGACAGAAACGAAAAACAGCTTCGAAGATATGTATGAAATACTCTTTCAAAAAAGATTCATGAAGAAGGAACAGAACAGTCCTTCAGTTTTCATTGAAATTTACAAATTGCAACTTTTAAATTTTAGGGGAACAGCTGTTCCTTGTGGTGGGTTCCTTAGCAAAACATGTTTTTTGCAGTCATTTAATAGAACTTCTAAACAGCAGTAAATACCAGTTAAAAAAAAATCTTATTTTTATATCCCTGAAAACTACTTAAAATTATTTAAATATTTTAAGTTATACTAAAAACTCCACAGGGAATTTGTAATGGTATAAATTCTGGATATTAGAATATTAAATCCTACCAGACTGCCAAACTGACAGTGAAACAGTCCAAGTTGTGTGAACAGTATTACTGGGGAGGGGAAAAAAACCACGATATTTTTTTGATGCCTAGAATGAGCCAATTACAGAAGAAGCTATTGCCAGGATGCTGCTGGAAGAACAAATTGCTCACAAGTACTTCGCAAAGTGTTCTACTAAAAATTTCAGGATACCTGATATGTTTTAGGATTATGTTTCACCTCTTCAAGGTGACAATACTTCGAGATGGCCTTACAGGACTCCATACGAAGTTCCATCGTGGTATTTTCTCAGAATTATTAAGCCTCACAGTGTTTTAAAACGCTTTTGAATGGAAACTTTCCTTAGTATAGGCCAAAGCCTCATCCACGGTCTGCTCTGAGTTTGCTAAGTCAAATTTGCTTAGGAGATTCACAAAGAACAAATTCTTGAATACATAGTGACACTGTGAGAAAAAGGAGGTGGAAGTGTGCTGTATCTGAACACAAGTGAGTTAAATCACCATGAAAGAGGAAGTTATTACCAACACAATTATCTTTGAATAAAATATAATCTTTTTTTTTACATAATTTTAACACACTTTAGCACAGGGTTATTGCTTTCTGATATATCAGTGAAAAATGAGGCTGGTGGAACCTAGTTTCTAGCAGACAAAATTGTACCCTCCTCAACATCAAAGTAAAGCCCATCTCAAAAGAAAATTTGAGAACGGACTCATTTGATTTACCTCCTTGGTATTCCCCAGCATGCCTGCACACACACACACACAGAAATAAAGACATTATCACTGCCAGACATAACTCATTAAAGAGAGCATGAATTCCTCTTGATTAATGACTAAAGGATTGGGCCTCAGGGTACTTTAAAAATTAATAAATGATACAGTTTATTAGGACATCCATTCATTCATTCTTAAAGGTACAAGAGTCTTGTACAAAATTATTACAAAAGCCTTTGTTCATCCTGAAACAACTCCTGACTTATATGCCAACTAACCTTTCAAACACCTAAATATTTGAACAGAGAAATCCTTAATAAAAAGTACATTATAAAGGATTAAGTCCAAAGAATATTTAACAAGAACATGTGATTTTAATAAGAGTTCTTCCAATGTCAAATCACTAACCACCAGCAATGGTCAATTTCATCTGAAGTTTCCACAAAGTTATCGATCTTTCACAGTCACTGCAGAAAGAACTTACCCTCAGGAGACTCGGGCTCTGTGTTGGCTTTATTTCACTTTGGATTTTTTGTTTGCTAAGAATTCTTCAGGCCTCCCTCTCAGTGTGAACATCCTTGTTGTTACATGCACTGAAAAAGAATGAGAGATTTATTTTAGGTACTACACAAGGTGTCAATCATCCTCTATCCCAACAACCAGGAAGAAAAAAAATCTCAGCTCTCCCATTCCTTATTTACAACAGTGACCTGTCTCTTCCTCCAAACCTCCATGATCTTTTTTTCTCCATTCCTCTCAAGCTCACTTTTCATCTTAATCTTTCTAACTCCCCCCAGATATCCTTCAAGCAAGACTTTCTTAAATCCTGCTCCTTCCATTTTCTCCAAAACCAGTTTCCTCCCCATTGCCTGTTCTCTTCTAATGTCCCAGAGACTCTGGGCCCCCCAGCTGTGATTTATAGCAGAACCACACAGTAATTGCCATGTCAAAAGGAATGGGAAAAGAGAAAGAGACAGACGCCCAGCATGCCTCACACGTGCACAGGATGCACAGGTGAGCAGGGTAAGAGCAGGTACTACCTGCAGGCGCCCTTGGTACCAGTCCCTCTTACTGTCGCAGCTTGGTGAACTTCTCTGACATGCTGCCTTTCAGTCCTCAGCTTGGTTGCCCCAGTTACAGCATAGCTGGTGCTTGGAGACAGAATACCCTCCTCCCTCTCCTCCCCCAGCAGAGAGGAAACAGCCCCTTTCAGTGTTGTGCCAAGCTGTGGTCAGGGAGATTCAGTTGTGGAACTAATGAGGAGCTGAACAGGCTCCTTTTACCCCTGAAAGTTATGAAAAATGTAGTCCTGAGATATCTGAGATATTCTAACTTATGCATGAAAGCAGTGCACAGAGCTCCCAGAGCAATAAAGGCTCTATAAACGCAAATTTTCTGAAGAAGAACTGGAAAAAAAAATATTCAAGATTCAAAATCCTGAATCAAAACACCTCTACCACTTTCCCACCACTCAGAATCAAACTCCTTGAAGATCTGAAGACAGCAGGTGGGATATTCCCAATTCCTCTAAGCCTGTATGCATTTGACTCACAGTCATCACGATGTCCCGAAAGAGTCTTCCATCACATTCCTCTACAAATGGGAATTACAACCATCCAACAGGAAATCTAGCACAGCCTCTTAATAGCTACCCTCAAGAGGGACCTTGTATATGTTCTGCCAACATAGCGAAAGAGTTCAATTTTAAACCCTTTCCCACCATCTTTGCTATTTTCCATCCAATTTTCTGTGAGTTGTGAGAATGGCTGATATCCCTGAGTTAACAGCACAGTTTTCCTTCTATCTTACGCTTATACCATCTACAAGTGGAACACTGTTGTTGGTCACTGTTCTTCAAACACAGGCCAGCAGTGCAGGGTACAGAACCAGCACTGCTGGTGCTGGTAATTGCTTGGCAAATGTGTGCCGTAACTCTCCAAATATTTCAGTGCTGGTTTGCAACATGAGTATTTTCCTGCTAATTGGAGATGACACTGGCATGAAGACGAGCTCAATTAAGCAGCAGTTAAAGAGTAACTACTGTTCCTCTATGCACATCAACTCAGATGCTCATATATGTATGCCCTTCAAAGTTGAATAACTTATCTCTGCTCCTTGAAAAACATTAAAACCAGTTATTTTGTATAGAGGAAGATTAAATAATTATCTTTTCTGCTAAAAATTCATATGTATGGCAAGAAAACAATTTACTACGAAGTATGAGACTATCTTCAAAACTGCAGCTATGGCATGCTTGAAAACAGCCAGAAATTTAAGATCTCCAGTATACTTTAAACTCAGCTCCATTAAACTTTATAGTGCCATTATCATTGAGTTATGTCACACTGCAATTCTGCCAGTTAGTTTTCCCTATGCTCACTTTTTTAAAAAGTATGCAAAAACAACAAATGTATTATGATATACCCTAGTGTACCAAGAATATCAATCCACTATACACTTTAATAATATGAGAGATTAACATGTTAAGAGTTTAAGCAAAATACATTTGTCCTGACCATCCTCTTCTTGCAGGTATCTTGTGCTGGGCTTTTACATCAAACAGTCCAAATATGTGTTAATATGCAAACCTTACTCCCTCTGTCTACACAAATCCTTGTATCTGCAGAGATCATTGAAATCAGCACCTCAAAGACACAGAGCTCCAACAGTCTGATAAGTCTAATCTCCACCCCCATACTTCATAAAACCTCTTTCTGCATTAATTTCCAAATTAAACATGCTATTTATTTTGTTGCCTTTAAAAAAAAAAAAAAATCATGAAAACCATTAACATTCAGTTTTGTAATACTCTCATAGGTGGCAACAATTAAATGATTAAAGCAGTCACGAGAAACATGAATATTTAACTCATTTCTGATTGCAATTTACAGCATGAAAAATTCCGTGTAGCAGAAGCCGGGAATTCAGTGAAGCCTCACTCTTGCACGTTCACACCATCATGATGGCATTGGAGAGCAGCCAGGCCAAACCATCGTGCGACACACCTCACCGAGCACCACTACTGAGAACAGCCCCAGCCAAACGCTGAGACACTGTAGGAGCATGGCTTTCGCTGAAAAGCCAGCTGAATTCTGAAAGTAATTACTCCTCACATGTCACGTCTCCCCGAACAGGTTTGCTACGCAGGCACCAAAACACCTGGAGGCAGCAGGACAATGTAGAAACGTGTGGGAACAAGAAACCGGGACGGGAGGTGGTTGTGCCAGGTGAGGAGTTTCACAGCAGGCCTTCCACCGCCCCTCACGGCGTGACTGAACACTCCCGGCTCAGTGCCAGCTGCCTCCGCCGCCTGCCAGCCTGGGGACGGTGGCACTACAAGCACCCACGGAGCGATTGCTGGCACCGGAGCCGTGAGGCGCGGTGCCGAACACCTCCCGGGGCCAAGCGAACCTCAGCACGTCTCCACAGCGGCACGGAGACCGCGGATACCCTCATTTTCCATCCTCCATTCCAAAAAGCTCCAGGCTGCGTGTCCTAAAACAACACAAAGCTCTAGGACATTGATGAGGGTGCCGGGAGTAAGCGGCTGAGGTAGGGCTGGGGTGAAGGGCAGGGTAGCAAGGGGGACGCGAAAGGACACGAGAGCAGTATCAGCCACCGCCGCCAAACCGCGGCGGCTTTCGGAGCCCGGCCCAGCCGCTGCACGCCCCCGGCCGCGCTGCGCCGCCACAGGCGGGCCCTGCCCGGCCCCCGCGGGGAGGAGACAGCGG
>WEKY01001294.1:16964-53170 GCA_013390045.1 Picathartes gymnocephalus
GGCAGCCGCAGGTGAGCGGGACGTTCCCGGGGCCGGCGCCGCCCGCTCCGCCAGCCCGAGCTCCGGCACTGCCCGGCTCGGCGGAAGGGCCGCGGCCCGGCAGCCCTGCGGGAGCGGGGCCGTGTCCCCCCTTACCTCCGGGGGACACACGCCGGGGACTCACTGTCCGCCCGGGGCGCTGGTTCGTGGGGGTGGCTGCAGCGGTGATTAGAGGGGGGTGATCACTGTGCCCTGGCCGCGGCTCTGGGTGCCCCGTGCAGGCCGCGGGCGGTGGCGGAGGTAACGCCCGGGCTCGGGCGCGCCCCGCGGGCAGCTCCTGCCCAGCGCTGCCGGCGGCGAGGGCTCACCCGCTGTGTGTGGCAGTGCCCAGAGCCCAGGAGGGCCCGTGTGTGTGCAGGGGGCACAGCAGGGACGCTGGCGCCCTGGCTGCTCGCGGTTGCAAACAGGAAAATGCATCCTCTAACCCCTTTGTAAGGGTCCCCCTGCAACAACAGCTGGAAATTTTCAGGGAGATTGCTGAGCTGTGGTTTCCTTTAAACTGCTGCAGTTAAATATGTTCAGAGCATCTGAAGCATTTTGCCTTTCCATGGCAGAGTTTTGAAGCTGTATGGGTTATGCTCTCAATGCTGAGCACAAGGATACTCACAGAAATAAGTCTCAGTTACTGGTTTCCAGCACCAATAGCAAATTGCCCATGCAGGTAGTTAGAAGTGATTTTTTACTGGTAAGTGTATACCCTGGGGGGTAAGCACGGTGTTAATCTTATAAAGGAAGGAGGCGAGAGTCATCTGTATCTTGCTACTTGGCTTTGGGAGTTTCAGAAGAGCTGGTGGGGACAAGGCCTAGGTTCGATGTGCTTTTGTAAAAGTAATGTTTTAGACTGTGTGTCACTTCATCTGAAACCTTCATTCTCTCTTTATACAAAAGAAACATGTCATTTTCTAAAAGTTTCTGTATGAGCCTGTTACTAATTGTACCTTAATTTTAAGGGAAATTGTATGGCTGAGTGAGAACCAGCAGAAGAGTCGTGGCTGAGGATTAATAACATGTCTAAAGAAATGCAGGAGCTACAGAAGCAATGGCACTCCGTGATGCAGACCGTCCACAGCAATGCAAATGTGGGTCTGGATTGTCATTTTATATTTTATAAAGCTACTCCTGTCATAAGTATCCAGATATCACACCCTGATTTATTTAAGTGCACTCCCTATTTTTTAAGTGATCACTGTGAGGCCTGTCCTCCCACACCTTCAGTCAAGAAAAAGAGAAGCTTGTTCTGCATTTTTGTTTTACTGGCATAACCCTTTGAGATATTAGAGAAGCATTTTAGTGAAATGGTTGTACTGCTATAAAAAGAACTAAAACTACAATACGTGTTTCCTTAAGGGAAGGGAAACTAGTAAAATTCTAGTGTATAGCTATGATTGCCTCTGTAAAAAGACGGTTTTTACTAGTAATATTATTCTTAACAACTCAGTGATACAGACATGCCTGCACTGTACTTAGATTCCATAAATGACCAGGTTGCAGAGGTTACTAAGTGATGGATAAAAGAAAAGTTGATAATTTTTAAATGTTGCAGATTTTTTTAATTAACAAGTAGAGGTCTCTTGTTCATCGTTGCAGAGACCACAGTGAAAGCTGCAGCTAGACTGATTTATTTTTCTACTTTTTTTCAGATTGCTTGGGTGTCCTGGTTAAGGTTTTTGTGGGTTTGTTGTTTTTTTGTAATTTTTGCAAGAACAGAACTGGGAAGTCCAAGAGAAACACATATGTTGTTGGTAGAATTATATTTGCCCTGAAGTAATCTAAATTTGCAGCAATGCTTTAAAAACAGAGACAAGAGCTGCTCCCTATTCCAGCTGCAGACTGAAAAAAGATCTATCCCACCTGTAGTTCACTACAGTAGCAGTGATCTGTGAGAGGCATCTGTGACAAAAAATTTTAAAAATATATGAAACATTTTTCTTTCATCTGCAGGTTGTTGCCTTTATGAATTCTCGTGTTGGCCAATATTTAGATGACCATCCTTTTGTTGCCTTATCACTCCTGATGTTTATTGCAGTGTCAGCTATTCCTGTTGGATTTTTCCTGGTTTTTGTTGTTACAACAGCTGCAATGGCCTGTATTGGTGTGATAGTCATGGAAGGTACTGTATGCATTCATGGGTGTACTTACCTATTCCCTTTTAAGGCATGTTATCATTTCCTTTTTTCATTTTTCCGTCTGGAAGTCTGAGTCCAAGCAATTGAGGATTTCTGTGTGTAGTTCTCAGGTCTCAGCAGTAGTAAAACTCTTAATACAAGAACAGTAATCTGATTAAGTGTAGTCTATACAGAGGAAATCCTATTTTCCTTTCTAATCTCAGCCACCAGGATATGCCTAAACCAGTTATCTTGAGCATGCATAGCTTTTATAGAGGCTAGCCAGGTGACTGAAGAAGACTTTTCCCTAGTGGTTTGAAATTGGGGTTATGGTAGAATGTCAGCTCTTCTATTTGTGCATAGACTTGTCTAGATAACAAACTGATGTTGTTTTATTAGGTGTTGTCATAGCCATAGGTGGCATAGCCCTTCTGTGTGTGCTGTGTGGCCTGGGAGCCCTGTCCCTGGGAGTTTCTGGAGTGCTGAGTGTTTCTTACATTGCACTTTCAACCCTGGTCAACTACTGGTGTGCATCAAGGTGAGTATGGATAGCTCGATCCATGCTTGGATTTCAAACTCTGCAACTGTGTATTGCATTTATTATGTCCTGTTTATTTAAATGAGCCACTGTTGCTTAGTTGAATAATATTTCTTGAATGCTTTGAATCTTGGGCTACCCTCATCACTTAAAATGCAGCTGTCTGGTCATCAATAGGTATTCTAATGAGTGTTAACACACACCCTTTTTCCTGTTTGGGAAGGAGGAAATACAAATGGTCTTTAAATGTAAATATGCTAACAGAACATGATATCAGGCAGTAAAATACAACTTTGTCTCACTCCAGTGTGTTGCTTTAAATGTCATTAAAACCCACTACCACGTTGAATTTTGTGTAGAGGATGAACCTTTTGCAGTTTTTCCTCTGTGATGACCTAGCTATCTCTGCTGATCTGCATTTGCAGAGTAGGGGACCAAAATTGGTTGTAGATTTGGGATAGGCAGAGGAGTACTTAAAAGGGACAGTGTGGTCAAAATAGAAATAACAGGTTTTGTAGGATACAGCATGGTGCAAGATGGTGGTTGTGCCTCCCAGGACTATTTCAGTCAGCATTGCCTCAGCCAGGCAGCTGGGAGCAGGAGGCAGCAGCAGGCTGTGCTGGAGTGGCACCTGTGGCTCCCCGAAATACCTACCAGGGAAGGAACCACGGTAATCACCAAGTAATAAGAGGAGCAAGAAGGAAAAGCACAGCTGCTCCCTTGTCAGCTTTCTCAGTTTGCCTCCTTCAGCACAGCTGTATTTGCACAGCTCATGAGGACACACAAAGGTGCCTGAGATGGTAGCAGGGTGACAAAGGCATGGCACACAGGCAGTGTGCTCACACTTGTTCCAGGGTATGCACCAGGTCCTCAACATTGCCCACCAGTTCCAGAAGACTTCCATTTTCCATAGCATATCCAAATGTACAATCCAACCTACACAGCAGCTGTATTGACCTACAGCTTTGATATTAATACCATCTATTTTTGTGTTCCTCTGGCTTTTAAGAGGAGCTTAGGTGTATCAGCAGCAGATACAAACCTGCCAGGGACATGTCAGATTGCTCATCTTTTTTACTTAAAAAAGTTAAAAGACAATACTCTTTATAGTCTGTTCTTCCCTAAAACCATTCTTTCATGTATGCAGTGGTCATACAAGGAAGCAAGATGTTAATGGAAGTTTGTCACAGAAGAAGCCCGGCTTGGATCTTTCTGCCAGTACTGGAAAGAGCAAATAAAGTGGGTTTCTCCCCCTTTCATAGGCACTTCATTGTACAATTTCAGCCTTTGCTATGTAATTGTTTACTCATTAAGCATTCAGCCATTGGCTACTCCTGGAAACAAAAATGAATATACATCATATACTGGCACTGTAAAAGTGTATGTGCATGATGGAATGGTCCACAGAGTTCAGTAAAGGGATGTAATAATAATTGGTACTGTTAAGCCAATGGAAAGGAGAGGGACAGAAAGGGGAGGGAGATATTTGACTTCTCAGATAGTGGAATTCTGAAAGTACTCCCTTTAGTACATAGCAGTGGTCATTTTGATACAGATGTGTCAAAGTTCAGAACAGTAGAGACATGTTTTGAATGTGGAAAAATAGTTGTCAGCCTTAACATTTGTTGAAGTAGTAGAAGTACACCACACCACTGCTTTATGTTCAGTATACAGGGAGAAGGGGGTTTGTCATATGTTAAATCATCTAAGCTTTTATCTCGCTTTAGATGTTGTTATTCCAAAGGGATACTTTCCTTATCCTAATTACCTCATCATATCAGGGTTATGCTTAAGTCTTGCATTTTCTCCTATTTGTTTAGGTATTTAAAGTGTCTAGTTTGCTTCTTAATTGTAACTTCGTGTATATTATTGAAACTTTATTCATTTTTGCAAATGCTGTTTTATTTTTAAGCATTAAGATGGTATCTAACTATATTAGTTTAATAAAGTGCTGTTTAAGCACATTGTCTTATTAGTCTGTTTTATTCTACAGTAAAAACAACTTTTTTACATCTCCTTTTAGGAAGGCTGCATTTGGAGCTGGGTTTTTCTCCTTGCTTAAATTATTTCATATGGCTAACATTTCTGAGCCACAAACTGCAGATTACTCCCTCATGCCTGTAAAAGAAATGCAGATGTCTAAGGTCTAAATTAGTTTTATTTAGTTTTGCATGAACAAACCTGCTGCTTGACTAGAACATGGACACAGAGCCTACCTGAGCTGTAATGTGCTTCACACAGTGGTGGTGGTAATAGTTTCAGCCCTTAGGGTAAGCTGGCCCCACACTTCAGCTGTAGAGTGAAATAATCCCCAGTTTTCCAGGAACCCTTTATTTTAGTAGCATACTAATTCAGCAAATATTACAAAGCCACATAACCTGCCTTCCCCACAGGCAAGGTTCCCTGCAAGAGCTATCCAATAGTCACCTCCAAAGATAGAGCAACAAAGCCCTTACACCTGTCTAAAGTTACAACACTCCAAACCTTTATAGCACAGCTCAATCCTTTCTCCTTAATTTCCTTTATGTCCTCATCTTCTGAAGGGAGGAAGCATTACTTAATAAAATCAGCAGACACTAAAATAAGTTAATCCAGTCCCACTCAGAGTCTGACCTGACATGAACCATTTCCTTCTGCATTTTGAATTTATTTTGCATTATGTAATTCATTCTGTCATCAGCACTTACCCAGAGTTAAAGCTGTGAATTCTCAGTTACCTGCAGGTAAACTTTGAGCAGTTTTGCTCCTGCCACCCTAACCTTTGCATGCTTATCAGCCTGTCATTTCAAGGCTTCTCACCCTGTCCTTTCACCAAGAACTGCTTTTTGTGTTGTGCCATCACCCCAGTGTGGTTTTCAATCCAGAGATGCTGAAGAAAAAACTAGGTCAGCAGAGAGTAGGTGTTTTTACTGGAGACAGTAAGGCATCCTTTAAAAGGAGGGCAGAAGTTGTTTTCTCCTTTAAATTATTAAACACTGCAGTAGAGCAGTCCTTGGCAGCATCTCCCCAGCCTGTCTTGCTAAGTCCCCTTTTTCTCAGTTGCTCTCTCAGCTTTCTGCAGAAAAGCACCAACCCCACAAGAACCTGGAGGATACTCCTACCTTCGTGGCACTAATCCCAACCAGCTCCTCAGCCTACTCAGCTCTCACAGATCTGGTTCACTGCCCCTCACTTTAGGCAAAAGCCTGCCTCAATAGGCAGCCACTCTCATAGCCCTACATCCTGAGAGACCCCAAACATCCCATATCTACGGAGACTTGGAGCAACCAACTGTGGTATGGCTCCTAAAGCAGCTGCCTGAGTTCAGGCTGCAGAGTCAATGCTTCCTCCACCTGCACAGGTTGCCTGACTAATTCCTCTGCCTCCTCTTGCAGCACCATCATTCTCCACCTCACCCTACCCTGTATCAGAAGATAGGGACCTCTTCCTGAATGCAGGAAAGGAATCTTTTTTACTTGTAAGATAAGCTTAAACTTTCCAGATAACATACTTTAACAGGGGACAGAGGAACAGCAGCACATGCAGAAGAAGAGGGAAGGAATGCATGTGGCTGGGCTCTAAGGTAAGTTATTTACAAAATAGGGAAAAAAATCTTTTGTTTCCCTTGATTTAAATTAATTATATGAGTCTTCATTCAAACTGCTCCCTGCAATGTCCCCAAAGAGCATTAACTGAACCACCCTGAGAGAACTATAGTTAGCCCTCCCAGGGACAGATCTCCTCTCACAGGCCACATCTGAAGTCATTCCCCTAGGCAGACAATATCAGCCAGGGGCAGAAACCAGGCAAGAACAAACTTCTTCAACCTAGATGGCTGTCACCGTGTGCAACTTCTTTGTCTCACCTCTTCAGGCAGTAAAAATAGTACCAAATACAGAAGTCAAAGAGCAAAAGTAAAGCTCTCCCTGCTTCCCAAGTACTGAAGGTACTTGAGCTATTTTAAATACCTTCACTAGTGCAAGTCTGTAGATTCATGTATGCAAGATGTGAGAAGTATTTTACCTTATTGACATATTAACAGGCATGTTTACATTCACACAACTGTCACTGTAACATTATTTAGTAAACTCCCACCATCCTAGAACAAAGATTCAAACTCCATCAATGAGAAACAAGGAAACTTCTCTACCTGAATATGCACTAAGATCTCTCCCCCACACTTCAGAACAAGAAGGATGGAGAGTGGGACTATTAAGATTAGTCTTGTTTGGGTCAGAAAAGCTAAACAGCCCATACAGTTAACTACAACATACTGTGAAGTACATAAACCCTCTTTCATCAAGCACCACTTATCTGGCTTTTACAGAAATACTTCATATTCCAGCCAAGTGCTAAGTCAACAATACTTAAGTATAGCAGGATGTTTGCTGGACAATAGCTTAAGTAACCCTTTCAACCTAACTTCTATCAGGCCAATGACAGTAACTGACTTGCAATTAGGTGGCTCCAAAGTGAGAGTCATAGTTTCATTGTGTTTATAATTTTGATTAAACACTACCATAAAGTCTAATGATCATGTTAATCATGGTCTCTACTCCATGCTGCTTTTTGCATGAAATACACATTAATACTTAGAAAATTCAGCCTGATGTCTATTACATTAGTAATAGCTCATTAATAATGCCTAAGGGAAGTAGGGGCTGTGGCAGACAAGCCCACAGCCATGCTGTTTATGCACAGTGTGTTTGACAAGGGGCAGGATCTGGCCACTGACTTGATCTGAAACTCTACACACTCAGACCACAGAGCTGGATTTGTGATGATCACACTCCCTGCTCACACAAAGTTGCCAGACACTGTTTAACCTAAGGCTGTTACACTCCTACTGCAACAAAGCACTTTCACTGTCACATGCAGTTGTATTTTATGCCTCATTTCCTTGACTATGCAAAGCAAGATGTACAAAACACAATAAGAACTGCATGACAAACTGCCTCACATCAGGTGGGCAGTGCTATCTCTACAGACAGTGGTGTCAGTATTGCAGACAAGACAGCTTTAACTCTACTTGCACTTTTTTCCTCCTGCAGTTTGAGACCCCAAATTACCTACTCCTGGTTCCCCTATTAAGTGGCCAATGGAACTTCCAAGCCAGCAGAAAATCAGCTCTGGCAGCAGGAAGAGCCTGTTCCACTTTGGTTTTTCTAATGTTCTTCTAGACTGCTGCATACAGAAAAGGGAGGCTTCACTGTATATCTCCCTCAAAGACCTTTGGTAATGATCTGATTCCCATAATAAGGGCAATGGGGGGATTTTTTACAGTAGTGTTTTAACACAAGTGCTGGGTGTTGCTAATCAATTTCAATAAAGCCAGGCTTTCATTTCCAGGTACACTGCAGTGCTCATGTTCACAGGAACAGTTGGAGGAGCTACTCCTACTGCAGATACTGGCACAACATAGATTTTTAAAAATCCAATTAAATGGAATCACAATTGTGAACAATAATAAGCAATTCAAGAAAGGAAATTGGCTGCAAAGTCCAACAGGAATTTACCATAGCAGTGGCCTGTTTCAGAATAAAGTTACTCAGGAAGTCAAGTATAGCCATTGTTAAAGACAAATCAACAATAAGGAGACATTCAGAGGATGAGCAGTGTTCATCTGCATAACTAGGTGCAGAAGAGAGAATCCATGACAGATACAATTCACCAAGTGACTACTCCAAGTTTATTTGGAAATACACACTAACGTACCATATTTACCATGTACGCTCTTCTCTTTAGGCATTTAAGAAAAGCAAAAAATAGTAGCATTGTGGCCAGAGAGAAAACACCAACAGCAGTCATTGCAATGCCAGCCCATGTCTCCTTGCTCAGGAGAGTGCTCTCTGCAAAGCAAAGGGAAAGGCAGTTTGTTTGTGGAGACATCTTCAACTAAGCCCAAGCAACACCCCCCTCAGCATCCCCCTGGCTCAGTACCTCGGGCTGCAGACCACTCTTTTGGCACGAGGAGGACAGGGCCCCCCAGGCTCACCACAGCAGGGTTCATAGCTGCCATCCCGCTTTCTACAACAAACAGCACAGTTGAACCCCACAGTGCAGTGGGTTATCTTGGGTCAGTGCAATCAAAAATCCACCCCGACATTACCTCGCTTGCTTCTAGATGGCCTTGGGCATCTTGCTATGCACAATGGGGAGTCTGGGTGAAAACGGTGACAGATCAGAACACTGCAGTGGAAGTACACCTGGGACACAATGAGAGAAATGAGACATCTCGTTCAGCCTGAAACAACTGCTCCTGCTAGTGCTCCAAGTAGGGGGATAATGTCACCTACCAGGCCAGGAAGGGCTTTGTCACCAGAGACAAAGGCAAAAGTCTTCACTTCCAGCCTTTGGCGATAGTTAGCATAGCTGACACCACGGCCCACAGGGTGAAACGCAGTCCTGTAGCTGTCCAGGTCATACTCACACCTGCCAATAAATAAGAAGCAAGTACATCAGAGTGGAGAAGGTTTGGGTTGCTGGTGTTGACTTCTTTAAACAGCAGATTGAAGTTCAAAGTTGAAGTGCTACCTTCCTATAAATTCCAGCATCCCAGGGCAGTACTTGCAAGGCCCTTGTAATTAAGGCTCTCTTACTAGAGAGGGAGCACGAGAGAATTAGGGAACCCTCCCACCTGCTGCAAAAGGTGTTTGCATTTGTATGGCAGGCCACTCACCCATCTACAACAATATTCCACTGGGGCAGGGATCTTGGATCTTGTGAGGCTGTTGCCCAGCAGTCATCCAGCACCAAGTGGAGGTTGGGGTCATTGCGGTTCAGGACCTGAACTTCCAGGAAGATGGGCTGCCTCAGGTACCTCACTATCGGATACTGGTCCTCACGGTACGGCTGCCTGTACGAGTCCTCTGCAAGAGCCAAAGCCCTGTTACATAACTCAGGGTGCAAAGAGGGTCTCAAGCTCTCTGACAGTTGTTTGAACAACTACTGTCCGAGCACCAGAGATCTGAGGTATCTGCTTCAAGCAGCATGGATGAGCAGGAAGGAAGCACACAAGGACAGTAGAAGTCTGTGTACCAGAACAGTTCACTCATCCACCTTCCCCTCCACAAGTTCCAGATACTTCCCAGCCAGCTGAGCCCAGAGCCAGCTTTACCTGGGTAGCTTAGAAGAACTAAGGAGAGGGAACCTTGATTCACTGCAGAAGGTGGAGGAGAAAGGTTGTCTACTTTTATAGTGAGGGAGGCATCACCATTGCTGAAGGAGCACCTGACTGTTAACCTGTAACAAGGAAGGAGCAGGTCAGTCATGTATTGATGTACAGGTAATACAGTACTGGATGGGCTAAAGAGGTTTCCAGACACACCTGAGTTCACTGTCCCTTGAGATCCTACCCAGGGGAAGGTCTGTCCATAATGCCCTCACCTCATTCTCATAATGAATCTGCTCCCCATCAAACTGTGGATAAATAACAGCATTACTGAGGGCATTCCTAGCACCTGAATCCCACCCCCACCAACGCTGGCCACACACTTACCCAGTGCCTGGTCCCACACCCATTCAGTGGGACATGAAACCGAACCCTGTCATTCAGAGGTGACTTGTAGGCTGGCCTGCACACAGGATCTCTGAGCCTGAGGGTATCCAGATCCAACAGTGGTGTAGTACTCTCAGCAAGGATTTCAAAATCCATGTACCCATCCTGAGTGCATACAGCAGCTGTAACAGAAGTTCACATAAGTTATCATGCAAGTCAGTGACAGCTGTCTGCCAGGAGCTGTTGGTGAGATGAACTAATCCAACACAGTGTAACAATGAGCCGTGCAGAGGGATCACAGCACAGGAGCTAAGGGTCTGCAGGAGTCACTCACCTATTGGTGTGTGCCGCTCGCAGGGGCACTCAGGGTGCATCACCATTGCCACAGTCTCCCCATGGAAGTGAAAAGCCAGTTTCAGAGAGGACATGTAGTACTGAAGTCCTGAGCAGCTCTCCCTAGGTAGCTAAAGGAGAAGAGCTCTTTTTAACATATGCACCTGTTAGAGCTGATTAACAAATAAGCTGAGCCTGAAGAGCACAGTGGCTGCAGGGGAAACTCATTTGCCTTGCTCCGGGCAAACACCTACCCCCCCACAAGAGGAATATTTTTGCCTCAATATGTTTTTGCCAAAAGACTCCAGGAAACCCTTACCTTGCACAATGCCTATCTATTACAAAGTCAGTTTGCATTTACCTTAATCACACCTGCCCTCAGCCAGCCACAGGGCATGACTGATTTGACAGATGCTTAATCAAGGTCAAAGCTACTATGCTCTGGGTCTCAAAACACCAAGGAGGTGTGATCACACCAACACCTGCAACTCCAGGATCAGAACTCACCCTGGACTTTAGGAGTCCCCTGCTAATATACAGCCTGACCCCTCTCTGTGTGTCCAGAGTGATTCCATTTTCCTGAAGCTGATCCATAGGGATGGTCTTATTCTCTACATCCACATCCATAAGGATCCCTGGAAAGGCTGGGATGGCAACAGTCATGTGTGTTGCATTACAGATTGCTGGACCTGCAACAATATCTCGGATAAATACAACATCAGCTTCCCTGGGGCAAAAGCAGGTCGGGTTCTGACTTTTCCCATGCATTACCTGGAGCACAAAGCATTCTTGACTCCACAGTCAGTCCATGCTCAGGAGGGCCATACATGAGCTTGAGCGCCACAGTGTAGAGCACCTTATCATCGTGCTGACAAAGAAGATGGAGCTCTGTTAGACACTACCCAGCTCTGATCCAGTCCCAGAGGGCCACGTACTGCAGCAAGTTCAGGTTTGCTGCTATTCATGCTTGCAACAGCAGTTTCTTCCCACCTCACCCTTCCTAAAAACAGCTGCTGATCATGAGACTGCCAGTCAGACATTCACAGGGCTGGCTGTGGCTAGAAATCTGCTTCTGGAAATTCACCCTCACTGTGCTGCTGTCTGAGGTGCATACTGTGCCTCCCCAATTCCTTGTGCCAGGCAGTTCAATGGCAGCTGTGCAAAGCCAAGCAGCTTTGCACACACCAGGCTCAGCCCAGCAGTGCATCAGCTTGGCATCAGCTCTGGCCTGAAAATGCTTTCCCCAAGGTCTACAGAAAGGAAATAGTGCTGCCCAAACCTGGGCTGGGTAACTCCTCAGTGCTGATTCTCCAGTCACATACCTTGTAGGACACAACTCCAGTGGCAGCAAAGGCCACCTGAAAGACCAGGTTGTGGCCATCAACTAGAAAGTTATAGCCTTGCTGCATTGCTTGTCCAAGGCTCAGCTGATGTATTCTGGTTCCATCATCAACTGACAGATTCCAGGACATTGGAGTTGCAGGAACCTGCAAAGCAAGAGATCCTTGCTTAGGGAGGGAAGGCACAGAAGCATCAAGGCATTAGATTGTCACCCTGCACGGCTGCCACCTCCCAGGCTTTACATTCAAATTCCCTATATTGACAGTACAGAACTAGGCTTCCCAACAAGATGCAAGTACATCAGGGAGGTCCCTGCCCCAACTTGGAGACACCAGGCTTCATTTAGGCCAAAAACCCAGGCACCCCACCTCAGCTCCCTTCACAAGGCAGAAAGAACATACCATGTGCTCATCACTGAGGCTTGAAATGAGTCCTGGGAAGGTAATCTGGAACACAGCACAAAAATTAGTCTGCAGGAACTTGCAGGGTTGTAGCTACAAAGCAAAATCCCTAGTACAGCTTCCCAAAGTAGACAGCCAACATCAGCTTCCCACTTTCCCCTGCAACAGGACTGGAGCCAGATTGGGAGCATCATTAATGACCATTTGCAAACCAGCTCTCCAAACAGCCAGCAGCCAAGCCAAAAAGGATATGCAGCCAAGAGACCTCCTTGCAGCTCACTGGAGCTTTCCCCAGCTTTCTGCAGCTCCCAGACAATTCCAGGACACAGCCACCCTCCCTTGCAAGCATCAGAGCAGGATCTATAGCACTCCCACTACTTACAGCCATGAAATCTTTTGTGCAGTTTGTTGCACCAGCAAACACAGCAGTAGTGACTTCATCTACATGAATGCTGTCACAGTGAGTGCTGTAGGTGACATTCTTCTCCTCTCCCGTTGTGTCATTCACCATCAGCCTCAACCAGAGCTGGTGCTGACCATGCTACAGACAAGAGGCATTAATTAGAAAGGCAGTAGTACTCACTACAGCACGAGGGCAGCTAAAAGCCATTGGGACTGAACTCAACTTCAGAGTTGCTTTAGGTGTTTGTACCACTACAAGGACAAGATGACTTCTTGTTTTAAGAGCACAAAAGAAAAGGATGAGCTCTCTAGGAAAGCAGGGGGACACAGGATTAGGTTGAAGAGCAGAGGATACAAAGGTAACTGCAGAGTCAAGAAGAAAACTCCAAGGAATAGCAGGTTTTAGTGCTAGAGAATCAGCTGTCGAAAAAAACTAGAGCTAATAAACAGTAAAACTGAGTCTTGTGGTAGTTCAAATACCTAAAAGAAACAGATACCAGTAAAGCATCTGGTTTTGGCCTCCCACTTACTACTCTACCTCAACAGCTGTGATCAGCATGTAGTGTTTGTCTGTCAATACACAAACATTAAAATAGATTGGCGCTCAAACTCTTGAACCCCACCCCTCTCCCTACAAGAAAACCTGTCAAGAAGTTCAAGTGCTATACAGGAGAACACAACATTTATGGCAGGCTCTGAGGGATTTAATGCATAGTTGAAAGAATAAGAATTTCAGTAGTTTCCAGGTTGGTTTTCTTTTTTCAACTTTCAGCATGAAATGTTCTTCTATAAGAGTTTTAGACTATCAGACATGTAGACATCCTCAGTCCTGAAGTTCAAAATAGTAATCCTATTAAACCCAGTCCTGTCCAGTGAAAAATTAAACATCTGCTAACTCCAGCATAGCACCCTCCCAGAATGAAGACCCCCTTTACCTGCAGGCTGGTGCAGTTGACAAACAGGACACTGAGTATCAGTCTCTCATAATCCACAGTGTGGTCACAGGACACAATCTCCTCACCACTCACATCTAGGAGGGATGAGGAATATTAGCTCTGCAGCAGGCAGCTTTCAGCAGCAAGGGCCAGGGCAGCAGCAATACGTACCAACAACACACACATGCCAGGAGTAGTTGCTGAGCTCTCTGGAAAACCCAACTTCCATCCCATCCCTATGACAGGTCACATTCTCTGCAGAGGGAAGACCACCATGAGCTCCAGCAAATCCTGCTGGAGGCACACACCCTGCAAGCCTCCACACCCTTCAGAGCCCCTTCTATGCCAAGGCAAGGGGGAAGCAGCTCCAAGCAAACCCAGAGCCCACATCCCCACCACTGCCAGCCCAGAGAGGGCACTTTACCCAAGAGATCCTGGTCCCCCAGGCCATCAGCACAAGGGGCTAAGGGCAGCAAAAATCCAGACAGGAGCAACAACCTACAAGGAAAAGAGAACCAAATAAGAGAGCAGCAAGAAAAGGACTCAACTCCCTTTCTATCCCAAACCACACTCACCACATCCTTGAGGTGCTCCAGCACTGCTGCCCAAACCCCATCTCCTCAGAGCACCACAAGCTTAGTCTTTGGCTGCCCAGGGAGCGTTATATAAGCCCTGGGTCTGGCTCACACAGGTGCCACCTCTCTGCTGCCCAGGGAACCGAGCACTTGCACCTGCTGCTCCTTGAGTGGGGAGGCTCACGGGAGGCCTTCAGGTGATACTGTCTTTAGCGGGAGTTGTTGTCGCCTTCAATTTTGAAGGCACCCTTTTCTTGCTCTGATAATGTATTCCCTTTATTCCATTGCCTAGATATTTCATAGGAAAATGCACATCTGTTTTGGCAGTTATTTTTTTTTAATGGAGATTCCTGTGCCACTTTTCTGTCCCTGTCCCTCACACACTGGCAGCAGGACAGCGTTTGAGACACCAATGAGTTCAATATGGCTTTCCTTGGGACTGTTTGAAGCACTGGTGAAGATATCATGAGGGAGTAAATCCCCAAAACCAAGGAAAATGTTTTAACAAAGCAAGGAGCCTGAATGCCAGGTCAGGACTTCTGCAAAAACAGCAGAAGTCCCTGTGATACAACAGATAATGTCACTGCTCCCAGCCCTACAACGTGCAGGCTCTGCGAGGGATGCCCTTGCACCCACAGCAAAACAGCAATCACGGCAGGGGGATGTCAGGCAGCACTGGCGTGTGTCACACAGAGCCTGGCATGAGTGACCCTCAGCCTGGTGTGGGTCAGGCTCAGCCTGGCTGTGGGAACTGGCTGCTCAAGAGGACATCCAGCAGCAGTGTGTCCTGGGGCACAGCAGTTTTGCCTCCCTAAGAAGTGAAGAAATAATTATTGTTGTTTTAAACGTTGTCATAATCTCTGAATTGTGTAGCCACGATTACCCAGTGTGACTAATTTCATTCTTCTCTAAGCCCATTAGTTCCAAGGATCTCATTAGGCAAGTAAAGACTTACTTGCCTCCCCTTGCATGGCCTTTACCATACAACATTTGGTGCTCATAAAAGTTGCAATGAGGAAATGTTGTGCAGGATAATACCTCGTGCAAAACAGATGGCACAACATCACTGTGCAGATTTATGTTCCAAGTTATCTACAACAACCTATCTGGTGATGCTGCAGCCTTCCAATCTAAATAGTTTGTTTAACTGGCAATATTTCATTTGAGAGAGTTCTCAAATTAATAGAGTAATACCCATATACACGGTAAAATCCAAAAAGCTGCCAGTTAAATAATTCATTAGTTTACAACACCATGTACCATCTCAACAGAGTTTCTCTTGAGCCTGGTAAGACATTTCAATTGGAAGTGGAATGGTTCTGAAGTTCTTTTCAAACACAAAAAGAAAAGCTTCATTCTAACTATCCAGGGAATTTAAAAAGTTCACAATTTTGAGCTTTAGTCTCAGAAGAATAATCTCCATTCAGGCTGAGAAATTAGCTCATTCGATGTGGAATCATTTAGTGCATTTCAAGTTGAGCTTTTTGGATGGGACAAAGATGAACAAGTACCAGGAGTTTAGAAACGGATGAATATTTGCTTTGGTCTTTTCTATTTTCTTTCTTTTTTGTGATGCCCACTTTTATGACAGAAATAATAATAAAGCTTGCGAAGTCCTGGAGCTTCTCCCCAGCTGACATGGGTTTTTCTTTACCTCTAATTAAAACTTGGAACAATAGTTTCCCACTTAGCATTATACAGGGTGAATTTAAAATCAATATTTTCAGATGTTAACAATAAAAATCACTCTGAGATCAACACTTGGTGTGCTGGATTAATTAAGAGAAAAGCAAATTAAGGTACTTCTGTCATAAAAACCCAGGATCTTGAAAGTTAGAAGGACTCTTCTGCCACCAAATCACTTTTCATGCATGTATAATGTTTCCTCTCTCCTGCCAGGCACTGGTGGTATATGCAGTATGTGAATGGTAATCATTTTACTCTTGAAAAAAGGCTTAGTAAAGGAAATAAAATTCAACGGCATTAAGAAACATCTGATCTTACATATATATATATATGTATTACCTATCTTTGCTCTGCAAAAGCTAGTTTTTCTAGTAGCTGTAAATTTAACTCAGTACTGAGCCTGGTTAAATAGAAAACAGAATAAATGGCTGCATTTTTATTAGAAAAGAATTAATGCAGTGCAGAGAACTTGAGAAAGGGCAGAGAGTAAATCTATCTTCTAAAGTGGGGATGGAGGTTGGCCTGGGTGAAGCACAGCCCATCCTGACTGCCCTGGCAGGACAGCACCAGGGACAGCTGTGTCTGGGGTGGACATGAGGGACAACCAGGGCTTTGCTTTACTCTTACCTGGACTTGTTTATTCAAAGATTCAAACCTGTCACAGGACCTGACTGACTCTCCTTGTCCTCATGGGAAGAAAAATGTTGGTACAAGTTCACTGCCGAAGAGCTCTTCAATCCCTGTCTGAGAAAATAATGAAGAGAGAAAGCCCATTTTGAGAGGTCTCTGGTGTGTCACAGAGGCAGAATTATGGGATGTAAATGAGGTGGCAGAATTCCATTTGGGGATTGCACCAATGCTGAGCAAGGAGTTGGTTTGTGATTCTCTAATGGGGGCACAGCAAGCAACAAAACCGCACTGCTAATTGCTGAGCGTAGAGTCTCTGAGATCCAGGTTAATTCAGTGAGTCACAGAAAACATCTTGGCAAAAGGTAATCTTTATGTGGCAGCTCTTGTGAATGTGACCAGAAGAACCCTGAGCTCACAGCACTGCAGGAAGCTGCAGTAGCCTCTTACCAACTTTTCAGCTGCTGTTTGAAAACTGGCTTTTTATATGGCTTACTCTTATTAATTTTTTTGAAATTAAAGTTAGAATTAGTCTAATTCTGTACGTTTCTGCTTCCAGAGGTAGCCTTTAATGCCACTGAAATCAGGAGAAATGATTTCTAAATCAAGAAGTCATTATTTGTGATGGGGAATGGACCCATCTATTCCCAGGCAAGGACCACAGTGCCCAGGTGGGGCAGTGGGTGCAGGCCCATCATGTTTCCTTTTCTGGAATTCCCTGTGGTATCCTGAAGAAATCCTGTACATTTTTTCTGCATCTAAACGGAGATTACAATACTCTTTAGAAGAATTTATATTTGCCAGTTTCCTGAAGACCTCCTGATGAAATGCAATTTACACAGCTGTGGTTTTGCCAGCTGTGACTTGCAGACCTGTTGGACGTTTTATCTAAACATCACCCTGTTCATCATTTCCAGAATTTGTACACAAAATGGTTCCATGGAAGTGCCTGGTTTGGCCAGGGAGTAACTTGTTTTCAAATGCAGCATCCCAGTAAAAGATGGGTTACAAAGGGCTTCACCACTAAAGGTAACTGTTCATTCAATTCCTCCCATCAAACTCAGGGATACTTTATTACTTGGGGTGAAACCTGGTCACACTGACATTCATGGCCTTTTGAAGGTTTTTTCTAAGTTCTTTTTGTAGTTCAAAGTCCTTTTGCAATTTCCACAGAATGGTCAGGCAAAGAGAAGATGACTTGATCCCCTCTCAGAGTAGTCAAATATTCAACAAACTGTATGTGGCAGAGCCACCTTCCAGGAAATGAAAGCATTCACCACACCACAGCCTCGTTACCTATGCAGAGCTCCAGAAAAAGAGCCTGCAAGGATGAACTTTGCCTCCCCATTCCCCTCCTCACAGGGACTCACAAGTCTCAGCTTGTAATCATTAATGAGCTATCCCTGGAATGGAAGAGTGACTGTACAGTCTGGATATCGCTCAGAGCTGCTTTGGCAAACCAGAAGCTGCTGAAAATGTCGAGCAGGTATCACAAAGCAGCAACTGATGGCAACGTGGACCTGTTGAAAGAGGCCACCAAGAAAGACCTCAACACTTCTGATGAAGATGGGATGACCCCCACCCTTCTGGCAGCCTACCACGGGTACCTGGAAGCTCTGGAAGTCATTTGCCGGAGGGGGTAAGTCAGGCAGCCTCCACTGCTTAAAGCCTGGGCCTCACAACTGCAATTACTGCTCATGTTTCTATGGCCCCAATGGCATCAGGCCCAAAAGGCTGAAAATCACAGTGATTTTCTTTCACTGCATTGCCCAGAATTGTTTCTTTAGTGGCAGTGGTTTAGGTCCAGAACCTGCAGGCAGATCTCTTCATTATTTTCTCAGACAGGGGTTGAGGAGTTCTTCAGGTGGTCTGTCAGTGAAGCCACACCAGCATCCACAGCAGCACATGGAGTGTGGAGCCTGCAGAGAGCAGCTCATGGGAGCAGGGCCCTGGGACCTTTCCTTTCCTCACTGGAGAAGGTGGCCAGCAACATTTGAGAATATCTTGAGACAGGATTTATAGAGAAATCCCTAATTTGAAGCAGTTTCAGCAAAAAATATCTCCCATTTGCTTCCAAAGTGCAGTTAGTAGGCATTTGTGAAGACTTAATGCTGTCCAGAGGTGAGTCACAACAGATAGCTTTGAGACAGTAACATCTAAAAGAGTTATTTCTCTGCTTTTTTAACAACTACCACCATGATTAAACTGAGAATACTGTTTCAGAAGCTGTAATAGGACCCTTGAAAACCATTAAGAAAGAAAAAGGTTTTCTACAGGTTTATTTTTTAGCAGTAAACTGTCTGTATCATTTAAATGTCCTACATGGTTAAAATGTCTTATTGAAATGGTAATTACCTCTCCACATCAGTGCTCTCTTGCTCAGAGCCTACCTTTTAAGCTGTTATTCTGTAATAACATCTAATAAAAGAAAATCTGCTCTTCTGTAGAGATACAGTTAATAAAATGTTGTTTTGAAGAACAGGGAACAGATTGCAGGGAACAGTTGAATAACTATTTGGATGTTTTCTTTTATTAAAACTGAGTTGAAAAAAAATTTTTTTCATAGATTTGCTTTATGGTTCATTGGGGTCAGGTGTGGCTGTGGTATCACAATAAAAAAGACCTTTGGACTGCGTGGTTGTTGCTGTGTCCTCAGGAGAAGCAAAAATAGATTGCCAGTTTTTCAACTTGTGCAATTAAGGCAGCTTCCAAGTAATACCTGTCAATAAGGTTTGTCCCTGAACATCTGCAAGCCAGAACTAGCTAAGGAACAAGCAGCAAAATAATTTTTTTAAAAAATTTGACTCCAAAACAGATCTCCTACCACATAAACTGACAGAAGCCACAGCAGATGACACAAAGATCAAAATTTCTATATATTTGTTATTTTGTGTATTTCTAAGTCTTTTTGTTGGTAGAGAACAGCCTTGAGACAGTATCACCCTCAAAATCTTCAAATATATGTGTTTACCTCTGTTTTATTCTAAGATTTCTTGACACAAACAGCAAGATGTGGCTGTCAGAGGTATGGCTGCATTCTCACTGTCTTTTGGGGGAAAAATTGAATTTTAGAAGACATTTGATCTGTTCTCCAGTCAGTTATGTTTCCTTGTGAGAAAGCATTTTAATTATTTTTAACAAATTCGTCCTTTCCTTGAAGAGGTTTCCTGACAGACGCTCTGAGGTACAGAGCAGTTGTCTTTAGAGTGGTTGCAGATTTTAGGACTCTCAAGCTTCGGTCCTTGGAAAGTGTAGCAAAACTAACAATAAACCCGTTTCATTTTGAAATAATTTGTCTTCCCAGGCAACAGGAGACATTTCCTCTGCTTGCCTTGCAGGTACATGAATAAAGGCAAGCCCAAGGAGCAGAATCTGCTCTCTTTTGTGTGAGCCTTTTCCTTGGGAAAGTAGGGAAAGGAGGAGTATGGGAACCCAGAGTAGATGTCAAACCTTGTCCAAAGTCCCACTGAGCTGGGAATAACCACTCAAGTTTGTCAATTGTTTGAGACTCAAAGGCTGGCAGGTTCCACAGGGAAAAGAGACCACAAACAGCTCTGAAGGGACCTGGGGGAGGAGGATGAGCCGGCACTCCCTCAGCTCAGGGTACCACAGCCAGCTCACTAATGTGGCAATTCGGGAACCCAGCAGGCTCAGTCACAGCCAGGCAGCTCCCCAGGGCACAGCCACAAAAGCAGAAATATGTACACATGGTTTCCATATGTCTGAGTGGAGAAACTTTGATCCTCAGCTGCCACTTCCTTGTAGCAGAGCCTGAGCTCCCACAGCCGGCACCGTCAGCTCTGTTGGAGCCCTGACCTTGCTCCCGCCTGGGGCAGCTCAGGCTGAAGGATGTGCTCAGATCTGGCCCTCAACAAACCTGGTAGTGCTTTTCTTCAGTCTCAAAGCCAAAGATCAGTGCCTGAAGGACATTTTGTGACAGGATGTACCAAGCCTTTCACAGTACAACTGCCGTGGCACCAACCTGAGTCACTGAAATGCTTGAACTCCCAAGAGTAGAAACTCTCCTTGTAAACTTGGTCCCCGGCTCTGAAGTCAATAAAGATTTTGGGCTTCTGTGGCCACCTTGTTTGTTAGTCACAAGAGGACACAAGCTCTGTTCTGAGCATTGCTAAGATCGACCTTGCCAAATGTGTATCTAAATATTCAAGCTGATTCTTGTCAGCAGACAGCAGTTCAGTGTGAAGTCAGTGCAAGAGTTAAAAATCAAGCAGTACTTTTCACTGGCTTTAAATTCAATTGAAAAATGTGGCATTTTGTTTTCAAATGAGCTTCTGCTTTTCAAACCCTCATGAGCAAAAGCAGCTTACAGAGAACAAAAGAGTTGACAAACAATAGCATCTCTCTGGGCTTAAACTAATAGCAATGGAGACAAATGGGTAATCAGGGCTTTACTCCTGATCATTTACCTATTACCTACCTAAAAAGTTACTGCAGAGCTCATTAAGTGTGTATCACTGTGGCCAGTGAGGAAATCTCCTAATACTGCCCTGTATTTGACATGCAAAAGGAATGAGTCGCCAAGAACATTTTAAAATATTCCATGCAAATGTTCTTGAAACAGTTTTGCTAGTAATTCCAATGAGACTAAGTCAAAGCCTGAGCCCACTTTGAGCTGCCAGACCCTAGGATGAAAAAGGAAATGCCCTGGCTCCCTTATAGGGAGATGCATATGCAGTCACAGTCAGCCCTGGGAACTCGTTTAACTCACAGGGCAGGAATCAGAGCTCATGCCACACACACAGCCACGCTCAGGGCTTGTATAAGTGGGTGCAGTCCTGTTCCAGTGCCTGGAGCCAAGCCGAGCCATTGTCCCTGGGCTGTTCTCCTCAGAGCAGAGCAGAGCAGAGTGACACGTTTGGTGTCAGTTCAGTGCCACTGCAGGGCTCAGTGTGGGCAGCCCAGCTCACTGTGTGCTGTTTTCTCTGTAGGGGTGACCCAGACAAGTGTGACATCTGGGGGAACACGCCCCTGCACCACGCTGCCTGCAACGGCCACCTCCACTGTGTCTCTTTTCTGATCAACTTCGGTGCCAACATCTTTGCTCTGGACAATGACCTGCGCACTCCCCTGGAGGCTGCAGCCAGCAGGGACCGCCAGGAGTGTGTCCAGATCCTGGACAAAGCTGCCACCGAGCAGAACTTGCTGAACCCAAAGAAGGTCTCCAAACAAAAGGCACAGGCCCACAGGAACGTCGAGAGACAAATCAAGGAATGTGAGAAGCGCCAAGAGAAACACCAGCACGAAATGAACCGGAATTACTTTAAAGAAAAGGTTGGCACAGTGAATTCTTCCAAAGGAACACACTCCAGGGTAAAGTTGCCCAGTCTATTCGCTTCAAATACCACAAGTACTTTAACCAAAAACTTGAAAGATACCTTGAAACTCAAGACAAAAAAGACAGCCGACAGCACAAGAATGCAGGAAACACAAAGAAATGACCAAGAGGATGATACAGGTAGGAGAAGCGTGATGCACTTGTTTGATGAGAAAGAGGAGGATGAATTACTGAACGACCTCGAAGAGAAAAACCTTGCTGATAATGACCGTCAGCTCTCCATTTTTCAGCGGCCAGGTCTTGGCAAGATTGTATTTGGAAGAAATTTGGCTGCAGAGGTAAATCCTGAAATTGTGTCTTCTGAGAAAGAAGGTATAAGATTTACAATGGCCAGTGAGCTCTTTCAGTATGAAAATGCTGAGAATGGCAGGGAAGACGATGTTGAAAACAGTGCTGATGTCCCTTGGAATGAGGAAGAAGTCATTTGGGATGATGAGGAAACAGAGAATACGCCCCTTGAGGTATTTCTGGCATCACAGATGCTGGATGAGTTTCTTCCAGTCTTTATGAGGGAAAAAATTGATTTAGATGCCCTGATGCTATGTTCTGATGAAGACCTACAGAGCATTCAGATGGAGCTTGGGCCAAGAAAGAAAGTCCTGAATGCTGTGAATAAAAGAAAACAGGTACTCCAGAACCCTGGAAAAACTGTGGATACTTGCTTATAAATTATCATACCTGTTGTTGTAACCTACACACATTACCTCTCCCTCTATCCAAAGAGTGTACAACTCTTTTCACAAGTCTGCTAAAGCAAAAGGCAGAGAAGTTACCAATTCCTTTAGAAAGTACAGCAGGGATAAAAATTTTTCTCTCTGGATAGATAGCTGTGGTGAACAGGATATTAAGTAAAGTATATTCTGCCAAAAAGCAAGAATGTGAAGGTAAAAACCCAAAAGCCTTTTCTTCCTGAACTGTTTATGAGGATTGGATTTCTTTTGGTCCAGATAATTTAAAGTATCAGTGAAGGCCAGGCCTGCTGCATTCCTTAATAAGGGCCTTCCTTTCTTCTCCAAAACCACAATGCAAAGAGCATTCCCAGAGCTTGAGAGCTTTGAGTTTTCTCCATTTGCTTCTGTAAGATCCCTAAAACCACTCTTCCTGGTACTGGTGGTATGGTAGAAAAGGCATCTGAATCTTGATTTTAGCTGTGGTTTATTGACTCTAATCACCTCCAAATTAATGTAAATAAGACTAATTTACAGCAAGTTTTATGGTTTTGTCAGTTAAATTTTTACCTCTGTATTGACAATAACTTAAAAATACATGAAGTATCCTCCCAAGAGATGTTCAGTGTGAGTTGTACATTCCTTTCTTACCTCATTAGACTGGATCCAATTACCAGCACCCATTGTGTCCTAAGTGTTATCAAGGGTGCAATACTTTTAAATACAAGAAGCTAAGGTTTAATTTTCAAAATTTTGGATCTATTTTGGTATACCCCAAGCTTGGCTCCCATAGGCTGCATTTTCCATGCAAAGTCCCAGAAATGAGGATTCATGTCACACACCATTTTCTGTGGGTTGTTGTCAGCCTTGGTCTGAGAGCTGTGTACACACACACAGAGCTCATGAAAATAAAAAAAGAAAATGAGATGTGCTGCTGTGGAAGCTCCTGCTCTTCACAGTCTATCTGGAAGCATTCACAGCAGTGTTCCCCTGTTCCCTTGGAAAGCCAGCACTGTCAGATATAAATTAATCACTCCTGTTTTGTGAATCTAATAAAGTGCTTGAAGTAGCCATAGATTTTAGATGCACATTTATTAGCAGAACTTTAAATCTCTTTTTATAGCTTTCCATTAGCCAGCTATGATGTTTTCCTTAGGGGTATGCTGCATTTTGTGGAAACTAATCCTGGTTAATGATCTGTTTTTTCATGTTTCTTCTTTCCATGTCATCTTATGACTGTGATTTGTATATTATAATATCTTCTCTTGGGTGGACTTTATACTGTATTCTTCCCTGATTGGATTCCTGTACACAGCATGTTGATATGTTCTTATATTAAGCAATCACATCAAAGTCCTATTCTGTGCAACCTTTCATGATTGCTGTGTTCAGCACAGTAATTTAGACACCTTCACCCCAGACTCTGGATCTTCTTGTTTTCATTTTGGCTAAGAAACTCCCAAATGTTTAACAAAGCAAAAAGGAACCAATTAATCTTTCCTATTTGAAGGCATATGATAAGAGGATTTTCAATTCCCCTTTCCTATGCCAGAGATGCAAATGCTTCCCCTTCCTGCTGAGGCCAGCCCAGCCTCCTCCCTCTCTGCAGTCCCTGCAGCAGCTGAATTCCACACACCCAGCACACAGGGCTGACACACGGTCTCTGCTGCTCCGGGGACTCCTCTCTGCTGCAAAGTGCTGAGCATGAGGCACCTTTTTCAGGCCAGATTTTAAATAAGTGGGTTGGATTCAGCTATCCAGGAAATGCTTTCAAAAACTCTAAGCATGCAAATGCCTGTCACTGATGGGAGGCAAATGCAGGTAGAGGAGAAGGCATTGCAGGGGGAACCAGGAACCAAGGATCTCCAAACTGCACTGAAAATCTGCCTCTGTGCTTACTCATCTGCAGCCTCTGACAACCAGAGAGAACAGCAGAGACCATCTGCACATAAATAACTCAGTTGTCACAGGCATCCTCAGTGTTCAGGCACCTCCTCAGGTATTTGCAGTGACTGTGGGGCTAAAAAGGAACAGCACCAGACCTGTAAGCATCCCTTGGCCTCCAGAAACTGCATCAAGAGACTGTAAAAAGCCCCAGAGCACACCATATGATACTTAGTTTTAGGCAACTGCATCAATTTTTAATTTTTATTCTATTTTTAAAAAAGTGCAATAATGCTAACCATTTTCTTGTGGGATGGTATAAAGCAGCCCTGTAGAAAAAAATGGGGGGAAAAATTAATAAAAAGAAAGAGTCACATTTCAGGTTTTTTCCATTCACGGGCTTTGCTGTTTTCAGATTTTTTTCACCAACCCCTTTGTTTTCTTTAGTTTGAAAGCACTGGAATCCTAGCTGTGACTCCTTAGGAACATTTGTACAGCTCAGTTCAGTTGGAGAGGCTTTATGTATCACATGTGCAATCCTAGAGCAGAACCCAAACCCAAATCATAAAAGCAGGCAATCTCACACAAGCACAGCCCTGCCAAGTACAAGGATTTAATACTCTGCACTGGACAGACATTAAGAAAAGCTGCAGCATGGGACAACTGCAAGACTGAGTATCACACAGGAAGAGTGCACTCCCTATTTCTTCCCTTTACATTCAGTGATTACATTTACTGAGAGAGCAGCAACAACTTGAATACTTTCTTTCTTGTCTTCAAATAAATCAACGACAAACAAGAAAAGTAATGGACAACAAAATGAAAGTCAAAGAAAAACAGCAGTATCTATTCAATTTTAATATAAATGCAAGTTACACAATTTCATGATCCACTAATTTGTAAGAGAAGGAAACATAGAAATTCATGCTATTATTTCCCACCAAAAATCTAAAAGCGGCATCCAAGCAATTCCCATTGTAACTGAACCAAATGCTCTTCATGACATCAGAGGTACAGCACTGAAGCCAGGCTCCCAAAATCTCCCACTGCCAATGAAGCTGAGAACAATGTAGGTTTTCAGAACTAGCTCTTTGGACTGGCTTCATTTACTTTTTAAAGTGCATAGTCTGTAGGAGAGTACACGTGAAAATAAACTGGATTTGTCTTCTTCCCAAACACTATGTCTTACTTCAAATTACTAATTTGGTATCACACTGGCACAGAACTGGGATAATACTGTCTTAATTATTAATTGCAAGTTTCCACACACTTCTTGAATAATGGAGCATCGTTGGCTTTCATGTTTACCTCAAGTTAGTGTAGTTCTGCATCACTGAAGTAACTAAGTCAACAGATACACTTCAGAACACTTCAGAAACAACAGGGAAGAAACAAGACATGTAAAAACAGAAGAGTAATTTTGCTACAATTAAAACACAAAAGTTCAGAGAAATTTCTGTTGTTCCTTCTGATGAAATAAACAGGACCAATGGAGTTCAGTTTGGACCCACAGGAAATAACCTTCAGCCCTACTCAGTGGTCTGGTACCTTGCAGTGCTACCTCTGCAAATTACAAACCCTGCCACTTGGTACATTTTCCAACTAGCTTACACCAGGCTTATAACTGCGAGTATTATTTACATCACACCTGCACTCATTAACCTCTTCTACACGTACCTATGCACCCTCCAGGGCTTTATTGCCAGCTGCTCCTGACCCTCCTTCCTCTTGCTCTGCTCTATCATAAAATGCCCTGTCATCCAACTCTTCCACAGCATGAAGAAGCACTTAATAGGCTGCGTGAAATAATATGCAAATGGAAATAAAATTTCACAAGGCACAACTTCTGAGCCTGAGACAGGAATTTGTTTCCAGGGCAATAGCTGTTTTCCAGCAGATGCTTAATCTTTTGCAAGGCAGTTGCGTAACAGCACGAAACTGGAACTTTTCCGCATGTCACTGGGTCCCTCTGCCAGGAAAGGATCATGAAAATTCCTGCCCCAGCTAATATCTGTGATAATAGAACAATTAGCAATTGAAGCATGGTACAGCCAAACTGAAATTATTTGCCTGTATACTTGAAATCAGTTTGTGTGGTTCCAGCCTTCAAGAAGCTTAGAAAAACAACTTAGAGGCACCATAGATTAACAGCAGAATCTCCCTACAGAATACAGATAGAAGTTAAATCAAAATACATTATTAGTTCTTACATTCTGTGTGACTCCTGGGCAATATCCCAGCAGGACATGTACTAAGAGAGATACTGAGCAGAAACTTAACTGTGTGGAGGTATGGTGATTTATATAAATCCCCACTCAGAACTGTGCTCTTAGGTGAAAAACCATTGAGTTTGACGGCAAGGGAAGGTGAATTGCAAGGGGTGAAAAAACCAGTGACTTCAAGTGTGAGCTGGAAGGGAAGGTGTGTCCAGGAGTTACAGGTGGGCTGGGTACCCAGGAGGCTCAAGACAAGGTCACTGTCACTGGAGCACTGAAACCCACAGTTGCATTTCAAGTACCATCACAGGTAAATATGATGCCAGAGACCATTCTCCAAAATGATGTATTTTACACCAGAATGAATTATCCCTCTAAAAACTATTAAATCTACACACAGGCTTCTGCTACATAAATAATTAGGGAGGAAAGGCATTGATTCCAGAATGATACCAAAATACATAAAGATACCTTGTTAGTATCACTGCAAATATCTAATACTTGCTGTTACAAGAGAGACGTTTATTAGCAATACTGCAAGTATCTAATACTTGAAATTAGGAGACTTTAGAAATTAGTCTATTGCTGAAATTTTACTTTTCCTTCTTGAATGTTCTAGAAGGGCCACATTCAGGTGGGATTGGTGCCTTTCTTGTTAACAGAGGATTCAAGGAAACTAAGTGCAGTGATTTTCTTGGCCTTATTGGCATTGTTGACTTTCCCCTTTAGTTACCAGCTGACCATGCGTCATAAACAAATTTTGCTGCTACTGTGTCTTCAACTGCCATCCCTGAAAAAGAATTGAAGTTACCTTCAAACAGTTATTCAGCTGTACAAATAATTTAGCTTTAGAAGGGAACAGGAAGACTCAGGAGATTATCTATCTAGACAGGAAGAAGAATTATTTCCCATCCCAAACACCTACAGTGTTACATTCAAAGACCACAGCCATCATGCAGTGTTGGGTGTGCTATAAGAAGTTAATGTAACAGTAGGAATCTAATTTTCAGTGTTCATATCACAACTGGGCCCTTTTGGAGATGTCATATAGCTCAGAGCATGGCAATTCATCCCCAGGGCCACCCTTCCCAAACTGCAGCCCCACAGGACACTGTCACATTGTCTCAGGTCAGACAGACCCCACGGGTGGAACAGCGGGGCAGTCGGGCTGGAGCTCTATTAATAAATGCTGCAGTCATGTCTTGAACAACTGTGAAATGGAAAATGGACTTCCTATTGTTTGCCTGCTTTCCTATCACTTTTCATTACATCAATCCTGCTAGATAAAGAAGCAGGGAAATAAAAAGGGAAAATGCAAATTACTTTCTTGTGGACAGTGCATTGCCACAGCACTTCTGAAGATGATCAGCAGCTTTCCCACGCATGGGGGACCTAATAAAGAACAGGGCATTGTTTTCTGTCAGACTTGGACACAGGAGGGGCTGTTCTTACCCAACGATTTAAACACTGTTGTTTTCTCAGGCAGGGCTGGTTTTGTACCCTTCAATACTTCCCCCAACTCAGCAAAAATCTCCGCCTGTGAAAAAAATACATATTTATACAAAAACATAATACCCATACATACATTAAGAGGAAAATAAAACCCCATTTCTTCTGAGTGACTTCAAAAGAAAGAACTCCTCTAGTGCTGCATCCCAAAACTGATTACTTTCCATGGTGAAGCAGATCAGCATTCAGACAAATAATATAGAAACTGGACAGAAATCAGAGGAGTAAAATGGTTTTCAAAGAAAAACAGCTGGCAGACTTTCCTCACCCAGTCAGTTTTTACAGTGGATAGCTTGTTACTTATCCAACAAGACACATGGGATTCCACACACATTACTTTATCTGGAGCTCGTATGTTAAACCTCAAAAGTGTAAATCATATTTATTCTGCAGACACATTAAAAGAGAAAAAAGAAAACTCCATTGAACCTCAAAGAATCCCTACTGGCAAATCTGTGCAGATCATTGTTTGCTTGGCTTGTGTGGTCCGTCCTTTGGGCTGGTCCATTCAGTGTCAATCACACTGAAATCTCACGGGAACAAAGTTACAGGTCTTAATAAATAGATTTGAAGAATATTTACAATAACCAAACACTGCAGGAAATGTAGGTCTTTCAACAGCAATACACTGTTATCATGACAAGCCAATGCTGAAAACATGCTGCTGTAATATGGTGTCATATAATAGTAGATACAGAGGTTGCATGGTTTGGTCACAGACACAGCAGTCGCAGTTTGAAACCAGTTTATCTTTCAATTCCTGCCTGGAAAGTGTTAACAATTACATTTGATGCCTGAAAGGTTTCAGTGCAGGACATCATCAATAATGCAAGCCAACTGCCACAAAAATAAAGTCCATCACTTCAGAAAATCTTACCCCTGATAAAATAACATCTCCTGATTCTGTAAGAGCAGCATCTCTGGAATCCACAAACAGAACAGAATTCTTCATCAGCTCATCATCCAGTTCTCTCCAGTCTGGTCTGCTTGCTCCAACAGCTAAAGCAACAAAACTGATGAACTTGGGAGCAGTGTTTAAAACAAATTCAAACCACATTTTGTTCAAAAGACATGTGTGAAGTAACAAAGAATGTTATTATGGAAATGCAATGTACAAAAAATCCAGTGTTAGCCTTGGAGAAATACTGATTGATAGGACAACAAAAAAACATTCAAGATTTTATATGACAGTAAAATATCCTTCTCAGAAGAGTCTGAGTAGTTGAGGCAAAAGAAAGTCCTCTCCCTTTGTCTGTTATCTCTTATACCCTTGTTTTCATCAGATGATTACCAAATGAATTTTACACACCTTTATTAGATTATCACTTACCCAGAGAAACTGGAAACAAATCACGGAGCTTAACTTTTCACACACAGCACGAAGATCATTATCATCTTATTACTGGCTTAAAAAACAAGCAAACAAGAAACCCAACAAAAACTAAAAGGACTACCCACTTATACTGTATTCAGATATTTTTTTACATGTCCAACTGTTAAGGAACAATAAATTTGCATTTGTTGCTCAAATGCCTCTTCAAACAGTACAAATGCCTCAATGAAGGATAAAAAAAGGCAGGGAAAGGAGAGAGGTCTTTGTGTCTGTGTTGCCTCAGTGACTATAGACCTTAATTGATTTTGTTGTATTTCTGGCTTCTGTGCCATGACACAACACAGACAACAACTTTCCATGACAAAGGACTTAATTGAGTTTGAAAAACTGGTAGGATGCTGCCGGAATGTGGGACCTTTCTTTAAATTGTTCCCTTGGAGAAGTTGCTTTTGTCTTATTACCATGCTATCTGAAAAGTGCGAAAGGTCATCTGAACAAGGCCCACAATTAATAAAAATAAACAAACAGAGGCACATCCAGAGACTCCAAACAATAGTGTGGCAACATCATTACAAGGCAGGCAACAAAAAAAAAGCACCCCTCCAAACTTCACTATAATTAGAGGTTAAATTATGATGTTCTTAACTCAGTTATTGCATCTTCATAACTCAAGCAAGAAAGTAAATTGGTGTGATCAGCCCCAAAAGAAACAAATGGAGGAGCTTAAAAAAATGGTAGAAGAAAAGATGACACTACCAGGCAATGTAACAATGAGCAGTAACTACTTAGGAAAGAAGATATTTGTGTGGGTTATCTAAAAGGAGAGCAAGGCGAGAATAATGACAACATGAAGGCAAAGATGATGCACCACTAAGACAAAAGAGCATATGGGAAAAGAGCAAATCCCATACTCTAGCAAAAATCCCATGCTGATTACACAGGCACTCTGGCTCCAGGAAGACAGGGCTGGGAAAAGTGGTCCTCACTAAAGAGGAAAAGTCAAAATGCAAAGAACATTCATTCCATGAAGCACAGAGAACATTTTAACAGATGGTGATGCTAAACAATGTGCTAATAAACACATGCTGCACAGGATGAGAACAGAGCATACCATTGATGTGGGCACCTGGCTTCACCCAGTCTCCAAACAAGATGGGAGTTGTTGCCATAGTGACTGTCACAATCACATCAGCCCCTGTCACTGCCTCCTGGGCAGAGGAGCAGACCCGCACAGGGCCACCGACAGAACTGGCAAACTTGAGCGCCTTCTCCTTGGTGCGGTTCCATATCCTCACCTTCAGCGAGAAAAACAAGCAAAAACAAAACAAAACAAATATTAACTTGTAGAATTTCTCCTTGCTGAAACAGAACACTTGGTTTAAGCTTTCAGTTTCCTAAATGTTGGGGTTTTTTTCGCGTTAATGTTCTTATCACACAAGTGAGTAAATTTCATGAGTGTTGAGCTACATTTGAATGCCTGTTCTGTGACGCCAGAATAACAGCTCCTTGTAGAACTGTTCTTATAATATGCAAATGTTTCTGAAAAATACATTTGAGGGAAAGTCACAAAAAGCTTATCCAAGTATGGCATACACAGCAGGGTCTTCTCGGACAAAAAGCTATCTGAAACAACTTTGATTACAACCTTTTTTTTTTAATACCAACATTTGAGCAAGAAATTCTATAGCTGCTCTGACTATTCTTGGGTTCTGTGGAAACAGAACCAAAATATGATTAACCTTTTGTGGTGGATTGACCACAGCTGGACACCAGGTGCTACAAAGCTGTTTTATCACTCCCTTTCCCAGCAGCACAGGGAGAAGGAAGAGAAAATAAGATTAAAAAATTTGTGGGTCAGGATAAAGGCAGTTTAATAGAACAGAAACAAATGTTGGAGAGACAGCCTTGATGTTGTGTTAGCACTGCTCAGAAGTAGCCAAAACACTGGGGTGTTATCAGACCCTTTGAGCTGCCAGTGCACAGCACTGTGAGGGCTGCTCTGGGGAACAGGAACTCCATCCCAGCCTGACCTGACACAGCTTCATTGGCTTTACATCTTTTATAATGAATCCTGCAACACAATCGAGAAAAATAAATGTATCCTCATATGATGTGTCTGTTACCTCTTTAAATGTGAACAGTTCTGTGAAGATATCATAATGGCTGTATGCTTGAACACCAGCTCCCAAAATGCACAGCACTTCTGCAAAAGCTGGCATTAACAACTGAACAGTACCAGAAATAAAAAAGCAAAAGAGAATATGTAAGGACAATACGTTAACATGTATTACAAATATATATCAAAAAACTTCAAAAGAAAGGAGTTTTGTTAGTCCTTTTAAACAAAAAAAAGTATATAAACAAGTATTCAATAATCACTATATATATTAGGCTTTTTTAAATGCAAAAGCTAGCATCAGTAGCAGGAAAGCACATCTTAGCTTAATTCCAGTGTTGAATTGTCTGACTTGAAATTCAGATTTAAGATGAAACAGCATGAACAGCAAGTCCTGGGGCCTCAGCACAGTCCAATATTAACACATCCATGTGGCTGTTTTAGTGTAAAACCACAGTGCTGATGTTCTGCACTGGCTGAAAGCAAGGCACAGAATTCCACAGACCATCAGAACTGGTCCTGGCAGCTCCACAGGTAAAATGGTCCTGGCAGCTCCATACTAATGCACCTCTTTGAATTCACTGAAGCCATAAATCACAGCACAAGCATTATCTTGGCACTGCAAGAGCTGTAATACACAGACATGTAAAAACAGGGAGGGTTCTGAGGAACAAATAATAGAACTCAGTTATACAGTTGCTTTTGGTTTTCTCATTTAGTTCTTGCCTGTAATTCACCAGTACCTGGCAAAGGGGAAGACAGAGTTGCTGAAGTCCAGCCCTAACCTATCCTTGTGTCTGGTTTATGCATTTGCTATGGCCACTCACTCCTGCCTAAAAAGCTTTAGCATTGTCTAGGCTCTCAAGTTTTAGTCTGCTGCAAACAAATAGAAAAAAATCTCATTGATCCCATTTTTCAGTAAAAAGATTTTGTTTTAATCTGCCTTTTAAAGACTGTGAAGCACTCATTTCAAAGGTTCTTTGCACAAGAGCATGACTCTTTGAAAAGCAAATGCCATAAAGAGGACAAGATGACAAATATGAGCTAAACCTAAACACTCCTGAAAATTTCCCAAAGAAACAGATGACAAAGAAGGATCTGATCTTGAAGTACCTTCAGCAGCCAAGCTCCTTTGAAGCCATCATGGACTGCATAAAAACCATCAGAACTGATACAATACAGAATGGCCAAAATGGATGAGGCCCTGTAACCTCCTGTCCAAGGAGTTCATTGTAAATCACTCTGTCCTTTGGTTCAGGAGAAGCTGTTGGGGACAGGTCCTTCACTCAATTTTATGCCAGTGTAGCTCCATTGCCATGGATAGAGTCACCCTGGCATGAAGACTGCCCCTAACAAAGTGGTGAGATCAGCCTTCATTCTGATGCAAAGCTGAGGAGTGACAAACAACAGTATTTTTCAGCTCTGGCCCTCTTCTTATTGCCTCAGCCTTTGAGGTGAAGGCTAAAACCCTGCTGTGCAATGCATGGTCACTTGTTCTCTTCCTGCTGTTAGCAGTCCCACCAAAACCAGTTTTTATAAAAGAATTCCAACACAACAATTTCCAACTGAAATTGAAGTGATGTAACGCAACACACAGTCAGATATACCTCACCTGTCTTTAGACACTGAAATTTATGGCCATGATCAGGGACAGTCATCTGGACATCTTTTAGTGACAACAGAGACACTGACAAACAGACAGACACCTCTGGACAAGTTATCCATCTATACTGGGCATCATCTAACTTAAGAGAAATGGAAATGTGCTTTTTCCCTCTTTTTACAGGTCCAGTGCAACCCACCTGTCCTGTCCTGACAGCAGAAGGCATCTAGTTAAATAAAACTCAATATATCATCATAGCTACATCACCCAAGGCCATAAAGGGGCATGTTAACACAAACACAAAAGAAAGAAAATTACAAAGACAGCTCAGTAAATTCCTAGAAGAGTGTGTAAGAGAAGCCACAAAAATACAGCTCAGGTTCCTTCTCCAATCACACATGAAGTGTTAAAGCCAGACATTACTGAATCAAAACAATGAGTTTAAGTTTTCCCTGGAAGAGCATATTTTATGATAAATCTAATTTAAAGCTGTATTGGATGAAAAGCAATTTGCATCATTCCATCTAGTTATTTTATAACTCCAAGCCCTACTTGAGAGAACAGAAGACATACCTTGGTAGCAATGGCAGAAACTGCAGCTGTTCGTTTTGCTGTAATGACACTGCCATCCAGGACCTTTAAAAGAATTCAAACAGACTGAAGTGAACAATGAATAAATACCAAACATTTTAATCCAATTTGTGAATGATGTGGTATTACACATGTAAAAGATATACACATGTAGAAGTTGGCAGTTATTATTATAGCAACCACAAACTATACAAAGTCACATTTAAACTGGGTAAGTTCTCTGTTTATTCCAGTTCCTCTGTATCATCCACCCACACAAAAAGAGTGAAAATGGTCAGAGAAGAACCACCTCTAACTCACCCAGCTCCTGATGCACTACCCTTCCCTGGCTCTCCAGCACAGGGAATAAATGGATATGAATCCAATATTCTGCCCTCCACTAAGACCAGCGGCGAGTGTAAGCTGGCAGCGGTTCCCCAGTCTGCACTCTCCTGGTCTGTACAGAGGGGTGACAAGGAACCATAGAATTCCTTAAATGTGTATCACACATGGGACTCTCCTGCCTCAATGTCCATTAGCTACTGCATACACATTAATTAGGGGCCAAAAAACCCAAGAGATTTGGTAGAAAAACCCAAGGTGGTTTTCTTGACCAGTTTTGGCCCTTTAATAAATCATTACTAAAGTGCAATGTAAAAAAATTCTTAAATTCTTTAAATAAAGAAAAAGTAATCAGACTCTGAATACTATTCCCTGCAATGCAAATTGTAAATCTCTTTCAGTTTGAGACTTAAGATGGTTCAAGATCCATTCTTTATCCAGCACAGTGGGGAGTATTTTTGCTTTTAAATGCAAGATAAACTTTTCCTAATCATTTCTCTCTTCCAGCTACGCTCTGAGCTATCAGATTCAAATCACAAGCAGCAGTAAACAGCATGGTGAGCACAGTTTAACACAAACGTAGGCAGCCTTAGGCCAAATCCTGTTGGTAAACTCAGGCCAATTTACACCAGCTCCAGCTTCCAAGAAGCAGAAGTGAGAACTGACAGCACGAGCAGAGAAGAATGCAGGACATACGAGACTTACAGCTTTCAAAGTACCATTGCTGGGGTCAAATAGGAGGACAGTCGCTTGGTGAGAAGGCACAGAGGAGTCCTTCAGGTGCTCATAAAAAGTCACCAATTTCGTTGTCAGCGCATCGTCTGCAGCACTGTAGGCCGGCATGACTCCGAGGTACCTCGGGGGAGAATTACCTGCGTTACTCACGCATCGTTATCACGGGAGCTCAGACCCAGCGGGCTGTGACCGTCACGCAGCTACCGCCCGGTTAATCAGTAACTCGGTACCAAGAGCCTTTTCTGATGCTCCAAATCCGCCCACCCGGTCCCTTCCCCGCCGCGAGTCCGCTCCCCCGCTCGCCGTCCCGCCGGGACAGCCCGGCTGTGCCCTCACCCGCCGTGGCGGGGCACGGGCAGCACGGTGCGCACGGGCTGCACCACCCCGCCCGCCGCGCCCGCGGAGAAGTTGGTGAGGGCGGCCTCCAGCGCCGGCAGCAGGAGGCTGGCGCGGTGCAGGTGTTTCTCCACCTCCTCGGCGCCGATGAACACGGGCGGAGTGGAGCCCATGGCGAGAACCGGGCTGAAGGGACGGGACAGGACAGAACGGGACGGAACAACAAGACTCCGAGACTATGACACGGCGCACCGCGCGCACCGCCGCTAAGAACTCCCGGGGCTGCCCCCCCGCGGAACCGCCCCACGGAACCGCCCCGCCGGTCCCGGCTCCGCCTCCGCGCCCCACGCCCCTCACGGGCGCGGCGGACACTCCGCGATGTCACCACTACAATCCTGATCGAGGGGGGTTCCGGTGCCCCGGATGCTGCCGTACCCGCAGGCACCGCCGCTGTCCCGCCTCACCCAGGCAGCGCTCGGGGGAAGGCGGTTGCGAACTCTACGGATTGGCCCTGACATAGGTTGGGCACAGCCACCCCGGGCCCCCGCGCCCCGAGGCACGGCCCCGAGGGCCATTCCAGAGGGACATTCCCAGGGCACATTCCCGGGGCACATTCCCGAGGGGCCGCTGCCACCGGGACCTCGCGCCCCGCAGAGTGTCACGGCCCCAGTGCCCGGGAGAGGGCGACACCCGCGCAGGCGCACAGCCGCCGGTGCCCGCGCGGTGGCGCTGTTGCCGCCCGCCGGAGCAGTGGAGTTGGGGGTGCGCTCTCTGGAAGGTCAGCGCGGCGCGGGGCGTGCCGGGAAGGTGGGGTCTGTCTCCGGGACAGCCATCTTGTCCTGGCCGGGGCCAAGCCGAGGGACGCGGAACGATGAAGGGGTTCCCGGTGGCCGTGCGGTCCCTCTCGGTGAGCGGGATCTGGGCGCGTGGTGCGCGGTGCGGGAGAGGCACAACTGGCGGTGACAGCCGCTGTCTGGGCCTGCGGGCTGCGGGCGGGCCTGACCCCGGGCAACCCGGGGCGGTGAGCCGGGCAGGGGGCGGCGGGCGGCGGTCACGGCAGCGGGGCTGCCGGGCTGCCG
>WEKY01001294.1:53262-69891 GCA_013390045.1 Picathartes gymnocephalus
GCCAGGGCCGAGGCTGGGCGGGCGGCGCAACGGGACGGCGGCTGAAGGTCAGACAGGCCGCGGGCCGGGCCTGGAGCGGCGCCCGAGACTTTGCCAGAGCCGCCCCGGCAGCGCCCGACGGAGCACGGAGAGAAGGGAGGTGGGGGCATCCCGCCGCTCTGGAGAAGCTTTAGCTGCTGGTGACAAGGTGGTGTCCTTGGCACTGGTGCTTGGTGTGACCTGAAGGCGGCGAGGGAGCAGAGAGCTTGTCCTTCCCAAAGGCTCTCGTGGAGCTGGCGGACAGCTGTGACGGAATCTGTGTTGAATTTCCCCTGGAAATGCGCTCGACTGGGATGGAGAATGACCTCTGAGTGACAGCGTGTTTGTGAGTCAGTTTTAGATATGCAGTAGTAGTTCATAAATAAATAGACTTAGAGCTTAAAACTAGGTGTTTTATCAAATCCTTGATGGGGGAAGATAAGCATTTTTCCTAGATTCATACAATGAACAGTCTCTGGCAAAGCAATGGGAATTACATCACTGGCATCCCTGCAACTGAGTGCAGTGGTGTTTCTGTCACTCGGTTTTCCCTTTGAGGTGTATGGGAATTAAGTTACTTTTTAAAGTGAAAATCAGGGTAATACGTAAGTTTACTAGTATAAGCAACTTCTTAAGTGAGAGGAAACTAGTAGCATTTCAGATTTGAAATTGATAGTTTTGTCATTTCTGTTGCCAGCTGCTGAAAGTGGGGCTCTTGTGATACTCCCCTCTTTCATGTGAAGGACTGCGTCTGGTTATTAGAATCCTAGAATCATGGAATGGTTTGAGTTGGAAGGGACCTTAGAGATCGTGTCATTCCAGCCCCTTGCCTTGGACAGGGACATCTTAGAGTAGACCAGGTTATTCCAGGCCCCATCCAACCTGGCCTTGAAGACTTCAAGGGATGAAGCATCCACAGATTCTCTGGGCAACATGTTCCTGTGCCTCACCACCTCACAGGGCAGAATTCATTTCTACAATCTAATTTAAACTCTGACAATTTAAAAGCATTGCCCCTTGTCCTGTCACTATCTGCCTGTATAAAAAGTCTCTCTCCATCTCTTTTAAAAGCCTCTTTAAGGTCTTGCAAGGCTGGAATGAGCTCTCTGGAGCCTTGTCTTCTCCAGGCTGGACTCCCCCAGCTCTCTCAGCCTGTCTGTGTAGCAGAGGTTCTCCAGTCCTTTGGTCCTTCTCCATGGCCTCCTCTGGCGCCATTTTAACAGGTCCAGACTGCAGTGTTGTCTTTGCATGCAGCAGTCAGTGCAGACAGGTTGGAGCTCTGAGGTGGTTCTTCAGGAGCTGAACTGCCTACACCTAAGGAGTTCAAAGTTACCTCCAAGGTGTTGTGCTGCATATGTGGATTGTTGTGACTCTTGGTTCAGTCAATTGCTCTGCAGGTGCCCTACAGACTGTCTGGGATTGAGAGGAATACCCACTGCACAGCTGCAAAGAGAGGAGGGGAGGAAAGCATTCTTACAGTGCTATTTCTTGAAATTCCAAAGTCCCTGTATAAGTCATAGCACAGGTTCTGACTGATACAAAAAATAATCAGTGGAATTACAAGGGAATCACTGTTTTTACTCCACTGTTTGAAGTCCTTCATTGCATTTCTACTTTAAAATCAGATTCTTTTTCAGTATGTAAGCAAATGTGACGAACTAATTAAGGAAATCCATTCTCTTATGCTTTCTCCTCTAGAAGAGATTTTACTCACTTAAAGTAGCTCCTAAAGTTTCACCTTCAGCAACTGCAGCAAAAGTGAAATTATCTCCAGAGTCTCAGGATCTTGAGGTCAGTATAAAAATACAGGGAGTTTTTTTTCCCTTTCTTTTTAATTTGTTTTTTAAAACTCAGTCAAGGCAGAGCTGTGATAGTACTTCCACTGGATGAAAACAAAGTTTATTTCTTTTTAATACAGATCACAAAATTGCCAAATGGCTTAGTTATTGCATCTCTGGAAAACTTTTCTCCAACTTCAAGAATTGGTGTGTTTATTAAAACAGGCAGCAGATATGAAACCACCAGTAACCTGGGAACTGCTCACCTGCTTCGTCTTGCATCTAATTTGGTAGGTGTTTATTGGCCTTTGTTATTATGTCGGCACTAGGTGAAATGGTCAAAGATTTATTATTGCAAAAATAAATTATATGGTAAAGTTTAAGATCTTACAAAGTGGAGAACAATGTACAGTGGTACTTGGTTATGTGGTGCAGTGCAGGAGAAATGATACTGCTTCCTCGAAGATGGGAAGTAACATTTGTTTATAATTATGCTCTCCTCTGGTGTCTTAAACTAGATATCTATAGAATATCTATATTGAAGTATGCACATAACTCATTTTATTTAAGCTGCAGTAAAAATTAGTTCAGGTGGCTGATACAAACTCAATTTTGTGCATGTGTGGAATATTTCTGAGTAGTTTTTCTTATTGCTGCTATCAACTCAAAATCTGTTTTTTGTAAGTTGCCCTTTTTTGATGTTTGTTTTAATAGACTACTAAAGGAGCTTCCTCCTTCCGGATTACTCGTGGCATTGAAGCTGTTGGGGGCAGCCTGAGGTTTGTACCCACATAGAAAGATAATCTGTGTTCGTGAGATGCAAATGAGCTCTAGGACTAAAGGAAACAGAAGACTATAAGCACAACAATGTGTAGGTGGATAAGCTCAGCGTGGAAGTGGTACTTGAACAGTGGATGTTGTCAAGGAACATCTTGTACTTTTTGTTCTGTTAAGCTTCAAGAATGCACTCATGATTTGTATTTTACAAACACGTTTCAGTAAACAAAACATGAATATTGTGGACATGGAAGGCATATAATTTGTCTAGAAACCTTAATTTTCTTTTCAGACCTGGAGAATAAACTTCCTAAAGTCAGTAGATTTTTTTTTTTTCTTCCTCCATCTTCTGTGAATAGATTGCAACCTTGGGAACAGTATAGACAGTAGTTGGCTTTTGTGATTCGAGTGTTTTAAGCCTAGAAAACAAGACTAAGAGAAATAAAAGAGGGATCTCACTGTGCCTGCTTTCTTTGAGTGTATCTTGAAATCATCCAGTAAGATTTTTTATCTAGAATTTGGTTTAAAATAGTGTTTTATGACTTGAGTCTCTACCCTTTCTGGTCCTGTCAGTAACAGATACATTGAAGCAAAAGGACGTGATCAACTATGTTTTCTGCCCAATGGGAGTAATTTCTAAATTGCTTTGTTTAATACATACACACTTTTTTTTCATGTTTTGCTATTCAGCCTTATGTGCTGTTTTACTGTGAATTATTGTAGCATCTTAAATTCTGATGGTCACAAGACACTTGTTATTACTTGAATATTATTACTTGAATACTGAAGATGGGAGTTTTAATTATGTCTGTTTGTGCTCTATACGTGTTTAAATAGTCTTCCCAAACAGATTTAAGTAGTCATTCTAGTCAGTATCATGCTGATAAATTTGATCAACAAGGAATATATGTGAAAATTCACTTCTGTGTTCTTTGCTGAAATGGATTTTGGTTTTTTTCTCATGTAGTGTGCACGCAACAAGAGAGAAAATGGCTTACTCTGTTGAATGTCTGCGAGACTACGTGTAGGTATTTGTAGGGTGTTAAGGTAATTACTGCCTTCTTTACAAACTGCTTGGTACTGGAGACCTGTCGCTTTACAGGGTGGGAGGAATATCTATTCTCATGCTTTTGTAATAAATCACTAAATTACTATATTAATATTTAACTTCTGTGTCATGTTACTGAGCATACAAATGCTACAGAATTGAATTATCCTACTTTGTACTGCTATGCTCATAACTGGCTTGAGTGATGCAATTTGTTGTTAATGTGTTCCGTAGAGATTAGCTCGAATAGCTTTTAACTGCAGAAGAAGTAGGTGTTACTTGTGTTTAATGCCTTTGTAACTTTTTTTATCTAGTGATACAGTAATGGAGTATCTTCTGAATGTCACCACAGCTCCAGAGTTCAGACCATGGGAAGTAGCTGATCTTCAGCCACAATTAAAAGTTGATAAAGCAATTGCACTTCAGAATCCTCAAGTTGGTAAGTGTATTTTCTGATCCACTGTATTGGCTGTGTGGCAATTCCTTCAAAATAAAAAAAATGTGGAAAAAATAGTTTCCCTTTTGCTCTGTCACATGACCATTTAATATTTCAGCTTATTGATAGGTGTGGTGTTTCTGGTGTTTTGGAACTTTTTTTACTACACAGGTTTTTCCAGCCTGTGGTAACATTTAGCAAGTAACATGCTGAAGACATCTTACACCATTCTCTTTGACAGCTTCCATTTTACTTTTTTTATTCTTTTCAAGTACAACCAAAAAATATGCAAGTCATGACTGTTGTTGACAATATATTTGCAGAAGCTTGTGTTCTGAAAACCATTTTTAGGTATTACTCATTGATGTGAAAACAGTATCCTACAAAAGACTTCTTGAATTTGTATGGTTATTTTGGTATAAAAACAATACATATTTTCGTCACACTGAAAGTCGGTTCCAGTTTTAGGATTGTAAATTTAGATTTCTGGTTTAAGGAAAAACAAAGAGGAAGCACAACACAAAGCCGCAGTCAGATCAAGCCTGTTCCAGTATATCTTGTGTTATTAGGTCTTGTCATCCAAGATCACCCAGGTAGTTCTACTCAATAAACATAATTTGTACCACTCTGAAGCATGTTTACCTTTGTAACCCATTGAAGGTGACAGTGTAATGTTGAAAAAATCTCTGGTTTATACTGAAGTGCTACTATTTTTTTAAATTAGTCATAATTTTTTTTTTAACTTATATCAACTGCATGTTGGTTTTCATAGTAATGTAGTATTTTCAGTTACCGTTATGTCCAGAAACAGAACTATGAAGAAAGGAATCTTTCTCTTGAGGAAAAAGTGTGAGCAAATACAAGGAGAATATCAAACAGGAATTACTAGAATGCTATTGGAATGCAAAAAGAAACTAATGAAAAGGGAATTGAAGACACTAGCATCCTTCATATAAGCAGGGAGATAGAGGAGACACCTCACAAAGCTACAAATAGTATTCTAGAGAGCCTGTTCTTTCTCAAGAATAAGGGATGCCTACAGGGAAGATGCTAATTAAAAGGATGTTGGGGTTTGGTTTTGTTTTCTGCTTCTCCCCTTCTTCCAAACACTGATTGCATTTATAGCTTGCTGTTGAAGCCAAATGTCTTAAGCATATATAAGTTATTAGTTTGTTTTGGTTTCTTTTCAATAAGTTACAGAAGAATAGAAGGCCTCAGGCCAGATTGCTCCAGCCCAAAGATTTGGATGAAACTTTCCTAGGAATTAGATTATTCCAGACCTGCTTTTGCAAATATTATGGTCCTTAAAGTGGACCACAGCTCTCCTTCATTTAGTTTCATTCATAATCTTCATTATATGTGGCTCTTACGTTAATCATCTGAAACCTTATTCCTCTCAGGAGTGCTGGAAAACTTGCATGCTGCAGCTTATAAAAATGCTCTGGCAAACCCATTGTATTGTCCAGACTACAGAGTTGGAAAAATTACTTCTGAGCAGGTAGGGTTATTTGTATTGTGTTACATATCTGTTTCAGTTTTTTTGTCAGGAATGGATGGTGACATTTTTGAGAAAAAATTAATTCAGTATATATACAGCCAGTATTTACTACCTTATTGATCTGGTGTTAAAATAATTAATGTCCATGCAACTTTTAATACTGGGTACAGAACTCACGTTCACATTTAGAGAGGTGGTTAATGTCAGTGGCTTTCTGTTGACAGTAAGGCTGTCAATGAAATGCAGGTGTTCTTGTATAAAAGGGTTTTGTAGTTGTCACTGGGGAATGCAATAAAATTACGTTCTATAGACAGTTCCTTTTGAAAGCTTTGGAATTTGCTTTAAAAAGTATAAGCGGCTATGTTAGAAACACACAAGATTTTTGTTCTTTAAAAAAAATACCCTAAAACGTGAATTTACTGTTACAGCTTCACCATTTTGTACAGAACAATTTCACAAGTTCAAGAATGGCTCTCGTAGGAATAGGTATGTATGTTCCTCAGTGGACACTGCAGGTCATATGGGCAAACTGCTGGAGAAATTTGAGTTCTCTGTAGAAGTAAAATGTTACCATAGGCTTCACTTTTATTTAATTGCTGTAGCTTTTCAATGTCATTGCATTACTTAGAGTAACTCTTGTATTGCAGGTATAAAGCACTCTACCTTAAAGCAAGTTGCAGAGCAATTCCTAAATATCCGAAGTGGAGCTGGTGCTCCTGGTGCAAAGGCTGTTTATAAAGGGGGTAAGGATGTTTCTTGTATCTATTCTGAGTGACTGATTTTCTGTTTATAAATGTAGTAGTATTCAGAATTATAACTGACAGCTATACAGTTGCAGTAAATGCTGAGTGTTGGAAGTGACAGTTCAGATGCATATCCCATTTAAATAAGCAGAAGTTTCCACCACTGAAAGTTCTGAGATAAAACTGAACCCAGCTCTTCAACAAAATTTTACCTGTGACATCATTTTTTCTACAAAGTGAAAAACAAGTTGGCTTATGGTTTCTCTTGGCAGTTTTGGTAAGAGTAGATTAAAGGCTGTCAGGAAGTGGAGGTAGGATTTCTATTTTGGGAAGATGCGTTAAATGTTTTAAGTCAAAGCAGTGCTTAGGATGTTCAGAGCAGTGTCTTGTACCATTACCAACAGCTGTTGTTTAGTTGGAGTATCAGATGTCTCTGTAAAGGTATGATGGGGAAAAAGAAAATTTCCAGCATTTAATATTTGACTGAAATAACTTCAGTTTCTATAAGCCAGCATAAATATTATTATGAACAGAAGGTACACTATTTTCTGGGTATTTGTTGTGTGGAGAGTCTTGAGTTTTATCATCCCACACTGTGTATGGTTTAAGGTCAGGTTCAAATAAGGCATAGTAAGGTATTGGGATTTGTGCTAGCAAGAAAAATTTTGAATGTAAAGGACTTATTAAAATTACCTGCAGCCTCATGCTGCCTTCCTGAGTGGACATGCAGTAACTTCAGGCCTAGGCTTCTCTCTTGTTAAAGGGAAATGTTTCTTTTCTGTTCCTCTGAATATACAGTAGTTTCTAATTCAACACTTTTATTCTGTTGTGTTTCTAGGAGAAATCAGGAAACAGAGTGGTGATAGCCTTGTCCATGCTGCTATTGTAGCAGAAGGAGCTGTCCTTGGGAGTCCAGAAGCAAATGCCTTCAGTGTCCTTCAGTATGTTTTAGGTGCTGGTCCTCTTGTCAAGAGGGGAAGCAATGTTACCTGCAAATTGACCCAGGGTGTTGCTAAAGCAACCAGCCAGCCATTTGATGTAAGTTCCAAGAATTACTGTATTCTGACTTTTAAGTAAAACGTGTATTATCTTCGAGAGGTTACTACCTTCAGCTAGAATCTTAATTAGTTATTCTTGCACATGTTACAGTGTATCAATGAAGGGCTTCCAGTCTGATCGTTCTTCAGCACAGATGGATTTTAGCTCCCTGAATTACAGTATTTTAGATCCTAATAGTAATTCTTTTCCAAGGCTTGATGCTGAATTACTCTGATACTTATAACAGTTGATGATAATGTTTGTTTTGCAGGTTTCTGCATTTAATGTTAATTACTCTGATTCTGGGCTCTTTGGGATTTATACCATATCCCAGGCTCCAAATGCTGGGGAGGTGAGTTGCTGATTAGAATTTAAATATTAACACCACAACTTTCAAAGTAGTATTTTGATTTGAGATAGTGACTGATTCATCTAAAAAATAAAAGGGAATTTATCTGTTTTTCTGTATAAGAATGCTGCATGTTCAGTTATGACGTAGCTCTGTAAGCTGGGAATGAGACTTGCTTTGTGGGAAGGACAGATACATAATATAAACTGGAGTTAGTAAAATGCCTTGAATTGCTGACTGTAATTGCTGATTTACATTTGTAAGCCTAAGTATATCATGAAGAACATGCTGTCTCTTGAACCTGGCAGAACTGAACACTCTGAAAAATGGTCAGACCATATAAATTAATGCTGTGGTGCAGTTAAAATCCACACTGGTTTTTGTGCATTTTTGGGCATTCATTACAGTGTTTTTAGTTTTGTTGTAAAACTGCTCAGAATCATGTTCGGGCAGATGATCCTCACATTGTCAGCTGCTCTTTCCTTGAAATTTCCAAGATGTCAGGTAATAGAAATAACATGTTGAAATTTAATGTGGGAAGAAATCTTAAATTATTTCATTTTCCTCAGGTCATTAAAGCTGCTTTGAACCAGGTAAAGGCAGTTGCTCAGGGTGGTGTCACCGATGCTGATGTCACAATAGCAAAGTAAGTGTATAAAGAACTCTCATGTGCTCTAAAGAGAAGTTTCTTAACATGCAGCTACTTGTGAAATGCTCAGACTATTCTGCACAGCAGAGCTTATCCTATAATTATTTCCATGGGGAACTGCTCACTGTCCTGCATTAAAACTGAGCCTCTGACAGTATTCTTTTCCAAAGCTGTACTGATTCTCCAGTAGTGTTATTTCCTAATAAAAACTTGCCAGAGAAGTGTTAATATTTTCTGAAGACTGTTTCAATGTAAGAAATTAGCAAGTGTCAGCAGATGCTGTTGTTTTAATCACGCTCTGTGATATTAAGATGTATTTGAATTAGAATCCTAAATTGCACTATTTAGGTAATTCCCTTTACACCTACACTGAGCAATTCCCAAAACAATCATAATAAGCAATCTGTGCCATCTTCAAAGAAAAATAGTAATGAGGGTCTGCAAGTGTAAAGCACTGAATTAGTGATGTTACACCAAGTGCTCGAAATACATGCCCCTGGGAATATTTGGGCGAGGGTGTCTCCAAGCAGTGTTAAACTGCATTGAGTTTTTAAAACTGCAGTTGTGCAAGACAACAATATAGTACAGACTTAAGTAGTAAAATGAAAATACTGTCTGTTGCATGTATAAAATACTTACAAGACTCCATGTGAAGCATAGTTACTTAAAATATGATAGCCTAGACATGATTGGTTCTGCCTTAGTCACTAGTAGCTAAATGGTGGATTCTGGACTTTTATACTGGGCATTATCTGTTTTGTGTGTTGTGGGTTTTGTGGTTTTTTGTTTTGTTTTGTTTTAACAAAGCTGCCTAGTATTAGGGAGTTACACACAGTGCTGCTGTGGCTAGTTTTCTTGGTTTTTTTAGGAGTTTCCCTTCTGGAATGGCTTAATACATTTCCTGTACTCCTCTTTTTCCCTTATTGAAAAAAAACAAACCCAAACCCAGTCAGTTCTATTTGCAGAATCTGGCAATTCAGTCAGAAATACCAAGCTACTTAATAATGAGCTATTGGGATAAATAATTTTTTATCTTTTGTCTTCAGAATAGAAGGACTGGCTTACAAAAATTCGGTTTTCATATGTAGTAATGATTCTGCATGAAACACAAAAAACATGAACTCACTGTCTTTTAACAAAACATGGAACTATTACAGGAGGAGCCTGACCATTTACATTCACTGCTTCTTTGTCACTTAGGACGAAATTGCTCTGCATGCATCTGTCCTTGATGAGAAAATTAGGTTTAAACTTGATAGTTTTTCTAACTGCATTATTTACTTCATACAGAAAAAAATATTGAGCTAGAGCTCTTCTGACTGTGTGGGGAAGCAGTAGGTGTTCCAAGTACCTGTCATTTTCATGCTTGGACTGTTCATGGTGCCTCTTTCCTAACCATGGAACCCTTCCCTATTGGAGAAGGGAAACCTTTCCAACTGGAGTCGTAAAAAGTTTAAAAGGACCAAAATCTCATTCTATTTATGGAGTGGTAGGGAAGGTAATAGCAGGACTTACAAGGTTGCTCATTCTTGATGCTTTGTTTGATGGCAGAAATCAGCTGAAAGCCAACTATTTGATGTCAGTGGAGACCTCAAAAGGGTTGCTGAATGAAATTGGCTCCGAGTCCCTGGTTTCTGGCACACACACATCCCCATCTGTTGCTGCTCAAAAAATCGACTCTGTAGCCAGTGCGGATGTTGTGAATGTAAGTATGGTTCAGCATCCACAGGTGTTCCTTTATCACTGTGTCAGGTTTCTTATGGAAAACTGATGCTCATTTCTGTGTGTTTATAAACACACACATACACTACCTTTAAAAATAGAAAAGGCAGCTCATTTACAAATCCCAGCTGGGTATCTTTTGATGTCTTACTGTATTAACAGAAGACTCTTTAATTCAATACATTGTAAAACTAGTGTAGGTGGGAATTATGTAAAATTCTTATCTTCTTCACTTAAATTTACCAAAACTGCCAACTAATAGTCATGGAAAAGTTCATGTTAGTTCCAGGGCAGGTGATTCTGTGTCAAGGTTTTTAGGATTCCTGAGTCTAGAATAATGGGTGTGTTTAATAAAAACAATTAGGCTTTCAGTGATAAATTGATGTAATTTCATTGCTACAGCACATTAGCTTTTTGCTTATACATGAAGCAGATTTCTAAAAATCCATCATAAAGAGAAATTCTGAGATACAAAATTTGTTTTTTCACAGTCACTGCTCATTTGTATTGCACCAGCAACTAGCAATAGCTTTAGTAGTAATGAGATATACTGTATTTTATGGTGTAATAATTATTTTAGGAATAACCATTTTTAGAGTTTATGCCTTTTATATCCAACTGTCAATCTGCCATTTCTGTTTATATTATAAAGTAATGAGCAGCTGCATTAGAAGCAATTAGATTTGTACAGCAAAAGGAGAATTGTTTACATGATGATATATTATAGGCGTGCCAGGATTTGTTCTTTGTTTTAGTAAATTGAAGCTGAGGCTATGAGTAGCATCAACTCTCTTGTAGTGAATATTTCCTCATATCCACTTTCCTGATTTATTTTCAGGCTGCAAAGAAGTTCATCAGTGGGAAGAAATCAATGGCAGCTACTGGGGATTTGGGAAATACTCCTTTTCTTGATGAGTTGTAAAAACAAATCTGGGATGGATTTGATTCAAGATGGACCTGAGCTCTAAGTCACCTATGTTCTAAATGAATTATTGCTAACTTGTTATTTATGAATTCAGTTCTTTCAGAAAGTTAATCTGGAGTAATTGTGGGCTTGCACTCATCAAATAAAGTGCTGAGTTCATATATTTTGTGTAGAAGATTCTTTCACTGAAAATGGTAAATAAAAGGCTGGTAAGTATGGCTTTGTACACTGGAGGTAAAAACCAAAGTGCAAAAACAAGATGAGTTTTGGTCAATGTAAAAAAATTAATACGTAAAAAATTATCTCTGCAACAAAGACAAATGCTGTAATTACCACTAGTTATCCATGTATTCTTTTATACTCTGGAAAAGTTCTTGATAGATTGTCTCTACCATCCATATATCAATTAAATGAAAAAACTTGCCTTCAAACAAAGCTGAATATATTAGACTTTTCAGAGCTTGCAGTTCCTACTTGTCTGGGACTAGCAGAGATTTGTTTTTCAGTGACTTCTCCACAAGTAGCACTGAAAGACTTCTGTGAGGGCATTAGCCATATATAACTAATACATAATTTGAAATATCATAGGACATAATTTTTTTTGAAGGCATATATTAAAAGAAAACAGATACAATACATCATAATTAATTTCGGGTTTGAAGAAGCCAAGTTTGGAGCTGTTCTGAAGCAAAGCAAATTCTTACAGACAGAATGCATGTGATACAGAAGGGCAGGAGGAAGAGGAACAGGTCTTGTTTCTCATGGCCCAGCATGAAGGAGGTCAAACCACCGGTGCCTTTGAACATAGGATTGCACATTGCACCAGCATCGTTACAGAATACAGCATCACACTGGGCCTGCTCAAGTGTCTGGTCAGATATTTGCCAAATTTTGGATATTGCTGGTAACATGAGTGAACTCACAACACTGTTACTGTGAAGATTTATACTGAACAGCATCCAAGTCTATATCATCATCACTGCTGCATCCAATGTCATCTTCATCCTCAGTGTTTTCACTCAGACTGGAAATACACAGAATGCTATTACTTGAATATGCAGTAACTCCCACAGCCATTTAGTTAGCTAACCATGGAATCTTCATTTTTTTCAAATACTTGTTCTAAAGACAAGTTCTTCAGTTCTGAAGCTCCTCTGGTATCAAACTTACTCTGTTGTCCATAGTCCCTTGTATACTCTTTCCTGTGGTCTCCAATACCTAAGTTGCAGCTCAGTCAACAGAAAAGCAAGCTCTTCTTTTTCTGCTCCTTCAGTGTACCAAGTGATTTATTTAAACATAAGCTTAAAGGTTTAATCTCTTGGAAAGCCCCTTGCTGTGTGAGCTTCCTTTCTGCTGTTCTAGCCTAATTATCTCATTTTAATATTCTGTTCCTTCCCCTACCTCTGAGGTTTATTTCTATTAAAACTTTGTGCCTTGGGAAAACTTGGAATTACCTTGTAACCCACTTAGATTAATTCTACTGACTGTATGGACCACCCTCAGTACTGAGAGCAATACATTCTTAAAAGCTGTATGCTATGGCTCTCATAAAAAGTGCTTTTTTTTCCTGTTTAATTTCAAAAGTCCTAATCTTTAATCACCATCAGGAGTTCAATTGATTAAGAAACAGATAAGCTTTGTACAGGATTGTAGCAAGAGCTGCATCTTGGTATCATCAGCTGCTTGTAATTGTCTGGATGTGCAGCCATTACAAATGGACATGGCCTCTTTGACCTCAGGGGCTTTATTGCCAGCCAGAATTTATGCTCACAGAGGAGGCGGGAAGGGGAATGTCAAAATAAACAATGCATGGGCACCAGACAAGACACTGTCAGGAGAGGTGGGGGGCTAAGCAGGAGGTACCTGCGAGAGCTGAGGTATTCCAGCAGAATGCAGCCACCAGATTTTCATGGAGATGACTTCTTGCACCGTTGAAGGTATTTTGAGGAGATGCACAGACTGTGCAGCCCTATTTCTTCTTGCTAGCATGGAGAATAGGACATGCCTGCCTCTGTGCCAGTTTGGTGAGTAACTAGGATTTTCAGACATTAGTACTAGCTCTGTTAATTTCTACCTCCTCCTAAAGTCAGCAGAGTGGCACCAGCTCGTTCAAGCTACAAGCAGTAATAAAATTGTTCTTTAGGTTCCATTTGAAACTTTACAAATTACACTCATCTTAATCAGCTGAGGAAAAAAACATCCATAAAGATAAAATCTAATTTGCTGCAAGAAAAGCTCCAAAATAGTGCATTTGTGCATCTTATTTTTCTCAAGCCCCATGCTCTGTGCATTGGTATTAATGCCAAAATAAGTGTGCTGCTTGTGGAATCATTAAGAGATGGAGCTTCTACAAAATACTACATTTTTTGCAAAATTTTACATCTTTGGTCCTAAACATGAGGCTTGTGTGTGTTCACGAATTGACCATATTCAGCTGTTTGGTGGGGTTTTTTTGTGTGGGGCATGTGCTGAGTTAGATCCAGGTGCTCCATGAAGCATGCTCAACTTGTTTCTTTTGGTTCCAAAAACTAAGATCAGCTACAAGGAGACAATGTTTGTTACAAGTCCTAAACCCTCTTAGAACCTTTCTGTACTTGCTGCAGTAAATCAAACGTATCACATGCTGTAAATAATTTGATTCCTTGTAGCCTTTATTGAACATTCTTTCGGAGCTTGCCTTCTTCAAATTGTTGCAAATAGAATTACTTAGCTTCAGTGAAGCATATTCTTAATATTCAATGATTAGTATTCTAATTATAGATGGAAAAAAAAAATCAAAACCAAGAAGCCCCATCAAGCCCAAACAAACCAACAACCAAATCAGTATCATATATATACTTTTATATATCAAAGGGGGGTTTTTTTCAGGGAATGAATGAATGCTATCATGTCCTAAGAAAATAATAATATAAAAGTATTTAGTTCAAATTTATGCTCCAGATTTTTCCACTGATTTTTTTATACTCAGATCAAAAGTGCAAAGCCTTTTTCCTAAGAAAAGGCTAAGAACTCCACTTGATGGTTTTTATTTCATCAAGCAAGTAGATATTTCTTCCTGGCACTTGCGATTCTGAAGAAAGGACTGCCCAAACTATAAAGGCACTGCTAGGAAAATTGTTCTAATTTAAAGATATGCATTTTCACTGTACAGCCAGTAAATTTCTAAATTACTTCATTACACTCCAGTCTTCGCTTCATAGATTTCAATGTTAAGAGACAATTTCATGCTGGGAATTACCATAGCACAGTATCGTCCCCGAACTGTAGTTCATGAGTTTAATGTAATTGGGCTGGGGACCCATGTGAAGCACTCACATTTACAGAGCTTTCAATTTCAAGTTTAATACAGGTGTCAGATGTTCCACAAGAAACCTTTAATAACTGGTAATAGTCTGCTAGTTCTGATATGGTTCATTTCAGGTTTAAAACATTTAGCAAATGAACACCTGTGTGGATTGTTAAAGCACAGAGATTAGTCTATTGCCACTTTGTAACTACTCTGTGTAATAAAGAGAAATAAAAAGCAAACAATAAGGCAAATTAATTTCAAGCTTTGCGAAGGTTTGTGTTACTTGTAGAGTGAAATTACTTGAACAATAATGCACTGAATAAAGAATGATATTATTCAAGTTCAGTTGCTACATAAAGGTAATAGTCAAAATATTTTTTGGAAAAAATCTGCTGGTGAATAGGAAATCTGTTTTTGCTGGAGAAAAATGTATAGCCTTAAATCTTGATCTGATTATGGAACAGTCACCATATCAGCTATTTTAAGATAATAGGTATTTCATCACAGTGGAATGCTGGCACTGAGCTTTATACAGTTTGTGCTAGTTTCTTTTCTCTGTAATTTTAAACTGAGTTTCTTTTGATCTGTGTAAGTGTAAATAAATCAGAGACAGGCTCAAAGCATAAATGCAGAACAAGGATATTTTCAATACTATTAAATTTTAATATCACTATTGGTTCTTTTTAACTGGTTTCAGCTTTCCATCATTAGCTGCAGAGATTTTTCAAAAAGGCTTGTTACCTGAGGTATGGCCTATCCCATACCACTGAGAGAGTTAATCCTTGTTCATCCATCCTAATATCTGCCATCAATGCTTCAATCTGTGTGTACTGGTAGAAGTTTTCCAGTGCTGCAAACTGCCCTTTGAAAAGTGAGAGGAAAACTTTGCTAGCTGAAAGGGTGATATCCTTTTTCAATAAAAGGTTTAAGGAGACATTTGAGCAGGTGCTGTCTCCATTCTTAAGTGTCCAAACAGATAAGCCTCTCATCCTTAGTTACTTCTTTACACTGGCATTGTCTGCTGAGTTGCTGCCAAAAGACTCAATAAACTTGCTCTCTGCAAATAAATACACTGAAAGCAGTTTTTTCTTAGAAATTTATTTCCTAAAAAGTCACACATTTTGCCAAGAGAAGGGGTGATTGTGCTGTTATTTAAGTATTCATTACTAACAACAATATATCCAGGGAAGGTAGGGAACAGGGCACAAATTAACAGAACAGAGGAGTTCTCAGCTATTAAGGACTTCAAGAAAATACTGCATGCTTATAGCAAGTGGATTTTTCAAATCACTATTTCTTCCATGCACCACTTTTTTCTGGTTTAAAGGGAATATTTTCAGCTATTTTTCATCAAAAGCCTTACCATTTTCTCTACCCTTAGGAAAATTTGTCAAGTATAGGCAATTTCAATGGGAGGTAAGTACAGGGCTCATCCTCCAAATAACAAATCCTACTGATTGCTGTTGAACACTTTAAGATTACTGATATCTCCATTTTGTTTGTATAGTGTGTCATCTATGTAAAATACTTACATAAAAATAAACAGCACAGACAATTGCCCACTTGGCTTCCCGGTATATTCCATATAGACCAGTTATGCTGCTCTGGAAAAACAGGTGGGTGTTCACTGTTGGAAGGAAAAAAATGCAAACAATTAGATATTTTCCAAGTACCTGTAGATGTGGGGGCTGTTTGGTTCATTTACTTCAGCATTCCCATACCAGAATGACAGTATCGAAGGCACAGAGCTATTGTGGCCAAAACCGGGCTGGTTTCTCACATTTGGTGCATTGTTCATTTATTGGCTACAGATTCCCCACAGTTCTGTATAGCTGAATCCGCGGAAAAGTATGCCATCAAAAATGGCTGTATTTGGGTGAGATTTCCAGTCACAGTTAATTAGATTTCCTTCCAGAAACAGGGCACAGACACAACGCTGTGTAGCGCTTCTGAGGGGCTCCACAGCCGCCAAATCTCAGTCCTCCCACGCTCTGGAATTTCAGCTCATGCCCAACCTTGCAAAGGGATAGAGAGAAACACAAGGCAGTTTTTGTGGTGAACAGAGACCTGTGATCCTTCCCCAGCCCTTGATCCTGACCAAGAGGCTCATTCTCAGTTCCAGAACACCTCTGCGGATCGCGATGCATGAGGGCCAGAAAGCACCAGGCCGCAGGGCAAGTGTTGGAGCACCCGCGGCCGGAGCCGGGCGGGGACCTGCCATGGCGGGAGCCGCGGGCACCGCCCGCCCCTCACAACGGACCCGCCCTTGGGCACCGCCCGCCCCACCCTCGCCACCTGCCCTGCTCCCTCCCCAGGCCACACCCACCGGTGGCGCTCGGCCCCGCCCCCGCGCCTTCTG
>WEKY01001294.1:70125-128506 GCA_013390045.1 Picathartes gymnocephalus
GGCGCGGGGCCCATGGAGCCGCGGCCGTGAGGCGCCCCCGGCCCGGGCCCGCTGTGGGAGCCGGGCGGAGGCCGGAGCCGGGTGCCGCCGGAGCCGGAGGAGATGGACAAACTGACCATCATCTCAGGATGCCTGTTCCTGGCCGCCGACATCTTCGCCATCGCCAGCCTGGCGAACCCGGACTGGATCAACACTGGCGAGTCCGCGGGTGAGGGCGGCCGGCGGCGGGACCCGCCGGCGGCGTGCGGCAGGTGGCCGGGAGAGGGCTCTGGCAGTGCCTGGAGGGCTCGGGGGCGGGCAGGGTGCGGGGCCCGGGGCGACGGTGGGGCCGGCGTGAGGTGACGAGGGGAGGCCAGCCTGAGGGGCTGCTGGCCGCGGGGCCGAAGAGCGGCTGGGCCGGGGTCTGGGGGCTCCCGGGGTTGCTCCCCCGGGGTGGAGGTGAGTGAAGCGGCCGGGGGGAGCTGGTGAGGCCCCAGCCCCGGGCAGAGCCCCCGGCGGTGCCTCCCGGCCGCCTCGGCGGAGCCCAGGCTCCCAAGGGGTCCTGCAAAGCCCCCGAGGTCGCTCTGACTCTGGGAAGCTGAGGGCTAGGGCAGCATCCCTACCTATGCCTCCCAGGTGCCGTCACCTTGGACAGGGAATTGAGATATGTGTCTGCTGAGTTTGCGGCAGGTTTGAAGTCTTTCGTACTATACTGATGTTTCCTTTGTTGCGGGGAAGTTCTTGCTTTCCTTCGTCTTTTTTTTTTCCCCCAGAATATTTCCTGCATGCTGATTTTTATCAGCTTTTAAGCCGAGATCCCATGTGGTTTTTATTTTAGAGTGTGACATTGTTTTCTTTAAAAGAACAAGGATTTGTGCATCTGTCTTTTTACTAATGATGTAATTGTTTCTATGAACAATTTATTTCAGCCTGTTGATAAAGACCTCCGTGTTATGATCAGTGGAGCAGGGAGAGAGAACAGGAGGGCAGCTCTTTGATCTCATGTCCCAGAGGAACTCAAAGCTCCCTGTCAGGAAAGGAAGCCATCCTCACTGCAAACAGATTAAACTACCTTAACTACTTTGGTCACAGGACCCGAGGGAGCAGCATGAAGCTGTGTCAGGGGAGGTTTAGGTTGGTATCAGAGGGTGATCGGGCACCGACCAGGCTCCCCAGGGCAGTGGTCACAGCATCAAGCATATGTGTGTTCAAGAACTGTTTGGACAATGCTCTCAGGCACATGGTGTGATTTTTGGGGCTGTTCTATACAGGACCAGGACTTAGACTTGATGATCCCTCTAGGTCCCTTTCAGCTCAGGGATTTTGTGATTCTGTGACTTTTCCTAGACTTAAAATTTCCAAGCAAACGACAGGTTAGTATAGAGAGAACTGGTCTGGTTGTAAAGACTTCTTTCATAAATTCTTGCAGAGGGTTTGAAAAATTTTCTTCATCTGGCTTGCATCTTCCATGCCTAATATTCAGTGCATGTGAACGGATTGAACTGGTTCAAATTGTGTCATATTTCCTTTATTCTAATGAAGTAGAGTATTAAAAACTATTTGGGATTAGTGACTGTACTCTGACCAGACTGTACGTATGGCTTATTTGATTTGCTTCTAATTACCTAGTCTAGAATGTGGACTTTCCTACGTGGTTCAGAGGAAAGGAATGAGTCTCTTCCCAAAGTGCAGCCTTCAGGAACTCCCCGGGTGACTTCACTGTTCCTCCTATAGCTAATTGTGATGATCTTCCTGCCTATGGCTAGATAAAATAGTTGGCTCTTTCCTCTTATAATTCGACCTAACTGCAGTGCTGCAGTAATGAGTGCTTCTCCAGGGGCTTAAAGGCAAATAAAATAGTATTAATTTCAAATATTTAAATATGTCTTTCTAAAGTCCTCCTTCACATTAGCAGATCCTATGCAATGTGTAAGATGTTGGATTCTCTCTGCATGTATAAGAATGAGGTAACAAAAACTATTCTGGAAGAAGTACTCATGGAAAAAACTTCTTTGGGAGTTAAGCATAGTCTGTTATGTTCTTTCCTAAAGAAAAATGTTTTATATCTCTTTTTAATACGAAAAATTTTTCCTAAAATATTTTAAGCAGCAATCATTATTTCTTAGTGACTTAGTGGATGATTACTAAAGAATCATCTGCCATTTCTGAGGTGCAACTAACAGTTTTAATTAGACTGGCAAACATGAAATCTGTATGAATTTTTCTGAAGGACTTCACCAGTCAAAGAATGTTTTGACAGATGTAAGCGTTTTATTTTTCTTTGCTCTATTTTGAAGCCAAACTAACTGTTGTCTTGATAAAACCATAAAGGAGAGCTAGCTGCCACCCTTAATAACTCTTGTAGATTTTTATTGATATAGGATTCAATGCATTATTATAAGACGTGTGCTTAAAAGCAATACAAATGTATATTTCTGGTGCTTAGACCTTCTAACCAAGCTGTTTGCCCAAACTGTAAAGAAAGGAAATGTGGAGATGCCCATTGAACCAAGGATTTCCTGTAGTATTGAATTATGAGGTGAATGCTTTTATGAGTGCCATTCATTACGCAGAGGCTGCTGGGGAGAGATATGGCACAGGAGGGCAAAGCCCTGATGGTAAAACCTGTCCCAGCTGCTGGTGACATTCAGGGACTCTCAGCAGACTACTGTGCTTGGAGCACATCCAAGGCATCCAGCTTCCATATGTGCCACTAAGAAGCAGGTTTTTTTGGAGCATCCTGCGCTCAGCTGGTGAAAGAAATTATTTGGTAAAATAAAATATTTCTTCTTTTTTTCTCTGGATTCTTAGGTTCAGCTCCTGTGGGAATTATTCTAGATTCTGCTCCTGCAAGTCAGCCTAGTACCGAGGAGGAGGAGGGGGAGTAGTAGTGTTTGTGTGCTTGGCTGCTGTCCTGGGGGTTCTGAAAGGCAGCGTGGAACAGCCTGGTCTCCTCAGTACTGCAGCTGTTAGAGGATGGCAGAGAGCAGAGGTCTTGGCAAACCTGAGAAGGCAGCGCTGCATGGGCTCATTCAGACCTGTTTACAGCCACTAAGGTTGGGAACCTGGGCTTATGTTTCAGGGTAAAAAAAATCTGTTCTGATTTGGATGCTAAGCAATATGTACCTCTTACTCCAGAGATAGTGATGAGTTTTAGCTAAATTGGATAGCAAAATAAATCACTGGCTTTAATGCTTCTCTGAAAAATCTAGATAGTTTTCAGTTTTTTAAATCAATATAGAAGAACTGATTAGTCTCCTAAATCTTACTTTTAATGATAACTTTTATAGTCATTTGAAAAATGTTGGCTATAAAAATTTCTCCCCAGCAATTACCAGCAAAGGATTGCAACTGAGATTACTGAAGGTCTCAGAAGCTTATCTGTCTTTAGGCCAGAGGAACTACACCTTTGTTTGTGAACATGGGTCCAAGTGTCTCTTGGGCACTTTTTCTTTATGTAGTTTTGTAAGAATTGTTCATTAACTTGGTTTCAGATATTTCATACATCTTTAAGATGGTAAAGGAAAGATGAAAATTAAATGGATTTTTCTTACAGCAACTTTTCAGTGAGGTTTTGTTATTCGTGCTGTGCAAGTACAGAACACTGATAACTCCAATCTGGAAACCAGTGGCTGCTCAGTATTCTTGTACTGACTGCCTTTTCTTATCAAACTGACACTCTATGTGAGAAATAAGGACAGAGTTGGCTTTAATTTAAGCCAAAGCCTAAAGTGCCACTGATTTCGGTAGGAAGGAATTTTGCTTCTATATCTCTACACTTCTGCAAAGAACTTTATAAGCTGATAGTTTTGTCTCCATATGTTCTCTTTTTTGTGTGTGGGAGGGTCTTTAATGATTTTGATATTTTGTCTTTAGTAGGGGAGGAAGGGGGATAGAAGCAGCTCTAGCTTCAGCTCTCAACCCTTTTATAGGAAAAAGGGTATGAATAGTGTGCACAGTTGAAATTAGAGATGTTAAAAGCTGTATATGTGGGGGGGTTGACAATTTGAAATGCTTTTATGGGGTTTAGGATAGGTCAAGTAATTGACGAGAATAATTTAATCAAGTAAAATCTCCCTTCAGAAAGCTAAGCTATCAGTTTGTTTCTGTGGCTTAGTCATCCCTTCCTATGTAGCATGATTGTTCATTTGATTCCAGTTTACAGAACAACGTGTACCCTTTTTATAGCAGTTGTTAAGTTAACATGGATGTCAGGATTTAGGGGTGCTTATCTGATGGGTAGCTCCTAAAGCAAGGCTGTATCACATCCTCCTGTGCTGATCCATAGGTCACCAGGGAACACACAGTAGGCGGTTATGGCCAGGCCACTCAGCATGTCCCCAACAGAGCTGACCAGGGCCGTATGTGTGTCCAGCAGAACTTCCAATTTCATCTTGCATCTATGACAGAAGTATCAAGGTCACTTGGGTTAGGAATTATACTTTTCATTTAAACTGCCTTCTGTATCTTGCTGTGCAGTAACAGTGTGAGAATGAATTGTAAATCTAGAATATGACACTTACTTAAAATTGTCTGTTTACCAATGCTGCTTTTCTATGCATCTTCTGAAGTGTTATGTGTAGTTCTTGGGGTTTGCATACTCAGTTGCATTTTTATTTGTGAAAGATGATGTCAGGTGCAGTGGTCTTACAGAAGAGCAGGCTCTGTGCAGCAGGCCATTCCTCCTGAGGCAGTTAACTCCCTGCTCCTGTGGAATAAGTTGTCTAGTACTTAATGGAAAATTACTGATCTTCAGTGTTATTCCTCTGCATGTCATAGCTCTTCCTGAGGAATTTTGCTTCACAGTTCCAACAGGAAATGTAGCTTTGTTGGGATCAGCTTAATGAACTGTCACAATTGGTATGACCAAGCAGTGATTGCTGCCTCATGCTGAGCTTGAGACCACTGAAATACTTTTCTCTAATTGGAGCGCTGACTATATGTGGAATAAATCCAAGACCACATGAAGGTGCTCAAACGAAAGAGTACTTCTAAAGAGAATAGAATAGATAAAGTAAATGAAGTATCCACAACTTAAAGAGGGTGTAAATGTGAGTTCCAGTTGGCATTATTGTTCCAGATGAAGTTGTCTGCTCAGAAAGGAGTGATATGTAAAAGGCAGTATGGAATATTACCAGTGATTTCTGCCCTTTAGGGCCTGTGCTGAGAAACTGGTCATGTACAGTGCTCCCCTGAGGACAAGTCATGGTATAGAGCAGCCATTTTGCTGTCCTCTGAAGGAGATAGTGGTTTGTTTCTGTGAAGCATGGACAGTTGGCTTTCTGAAAACTGTCTGTAAAAGGGTTCTGGTGATCATTTGTTAAGTATCTTGCAATATAGTCAAAACACAGCATGCATCTCCCAGCTCTTCTCAGTAGAGAGTGATGGGACATGATAGGAAGCAATTCTACGAAATTACTTTTTCCTAATGTTTTTTGTGCTATCATGTAGTGATGTGACAGGAGAAGTTATTTGCCCTTTCATGAACCTGTTTGGATTGCATGCTGAGAATACAAAAAAAAAAGGAGGATGATACAGAGAATGAAGATTTATGTACCATCAGGTCCTAGAGGTGAGTGCTGAAAAGCAATCTCCAAAGCCATCTGAACATCAGAGTGTTAAAATTAGATTCTGGGACATAATTTTCAGGAAAACACATTTCTTTGATGGATGCCCTCAGGTGTGTGAGGAAGGAGGGAAAGGTGGTGGTGTGTTGTGATTTGTTGCTGATCCCCACAGTGAGGGATTAGGACCTGCTGGTCCTAAGATGGAGGCCCTGCCAGCAGCACTTGCATTTCAGAGATGTTGCTAATGCCTTAAAAACAACAATACCAAACCCAAACAAGGACAAGATTCTGAACCCCATATAATCTGAATACTCTAACAAGAGTGGCCTGTTAATAGGTCTTCCTGGACTGGGAAGGTCAGTGCCATGTTTAAAAGGAACATTTTCATTCCACTTTGTGTCTGTAGATGTCTTTCAAATGGATGTAAAAATGTGACAAAGCAGAATGTTTGAATTGTGATTGGGTTCTGTAACTGACCAGACCTTAAGGCACAAGAAAAATCAATAGAAAGGCATTGTTGTAATGAATTAATTTTGTGCTTACTCAACCACTCAGCATTTAAACATATGGAATTATTTTATGTGTAGGAAGAATCTCATGAAAGAGAGCTGTGTCAGCCTGGTTATTTGAGCCTGCCAGAGAAGACACGAGAGAGCCAGTTGTTTTGTCCATAGAGGAGCTGATGTTTTACATCTGTTTTTTAACAAATACAAACTAATGCTGCTCCTGTTAGGTGCACATTTTGTTTTCTCTTTAGCATGTGAAGGTACAAAACTTGCCTTCCACCAAAGTCTGTTAAATTGCTTACTCTCTAATTAGTGTTAAAGAGTTAGGTAAGAAATATCTGATTATAGAGCCAGTAACTTTCAAATCTAGCATCTGGCATGGCTTATTGTGGTAGTACCCCAGTTTCTTCCTCTGTAAAACAGAGGTGGTATCTTTATCACAATAACTTCTGTTCACATTAGCAGCAATGCTTTATTTTAATTTTGTTTTTAACTTTTGTATCCTATCACAGTTTTACTTTATTAAGCTGAGAGGAAAAATCACAGAATAACAGGCATTTCATTTGTCTTTTCTAATAATAGGCGCTTTGGATGAGGTACTTGAGTTTCAGATATTTACAATAACCTTCTTTTGTCTTATTTACTTACCATCAGTGTGCACAGTTCCTACAGAACTAAATTCTATTCAGTATGTGTAGATACAGATTTGGTTTTTGTCCATCCTGTGCTTTACTCAAGAAGTATGTAACTATAAAGCTGCTTTATACACAGATGGTTTGTCTTTGGTAAAGGTGCCTTGTTGAAACCTCAGCTTTGTGCCTTCAGGAAGTTACCTGACTTTCCTCTGTTTTTTTAAATCAACTTAGACCTGATTTGACATTACATTTGTTGCCACAAACTTACACGGAGATCAACAGAAGAGTAACTTAAATGTATTAGTCTTAAAAGTAAGGATTCAATAGTGTGTAGTGCAAAACAAAGATTTAAAGTTGTCTGAAATAATAAAAAAAAGAATCCTGTTAATGTCTGGGGCTTATTAAAAACATTTGTATCATTTAGTTTCCAGCCAGCACTTACATGTGAGCAGCATTATATAAACCCCATTTGTACTTCTGCCAAAGCAAAGATCAGTAGGTCAAACTTTTAAGCTTGACCTACTTTTTTTTTTTCTAGGTACCTCACAACAGTTCAACTTTTTCCCATTTATTTTCATGCATTGTGTAGGATTTTCATCTTAGGCAGGGGTTTTTCACCTTGTTCTTGAATCCTTTTACAGCAGTGATTGAGACCTCTGTATTTCAGAAGAATGTAACTAGAGTGACTCATGGATGAGGAAGTGTATTGAACTTCACAGAGAATAAATGCTGCTGTCCGTTTTAGAAACGGATACAAAATTATGTTTGTAGTATGGTGGAACAAATACAATATGGAGGCTGGTTTATTCTTCTACAAAATAATTTGGGAAAACTATAAAATTATTTAAAATTTTTAGTTCATACAGTTTTAAATTTTAAAATAATTTTATTACTACCTAGTTGTAATTCAGAGTGCCTACAAATTTAGTAATTGACAGAGTTTTTTGTTAGTAAGAGCTATATGCAGGAAAAACGTTATGTGATAATTTTGCAGCAATCCCCTATGTATGCTTCCGCTGCTTTGCTCAATTTCGCTTTTCTTCCCCAAGCCTCTGACTGATGGAGATATACACAGATCTGAAAAACTGGAGATATGGCCAAGAAGAGGATCTGTGCAGGGTACGTGTCTATTTTAAGGAGAAGGGAAACAAGCTAGACTGGCAAAGCAGTTATATTGGCCTGATTCTATAGGGATCTATATGGAATCAACGGTCATAGGTTATATCCCTTCTCAGTGGGAAGCTTTTGGGTTCTTCCTATGATACTGTATTTTATTTCCTGTCTGATGTATTGTCTTGTTTATGTATTTTAAATCTTGTAAATAGAGTTGATGACAAGAGTTTGGTCTCTCTTGGGTACCCTAGGAAACGTCTGATTGTGATGGTTTTTCTGTGGGATGGGCTAATCCACTAGGAAATACTTGCTGCTAAGAGTTCAAGGTTCAAAATTCATAGAGTGTGTAGAGCCTGGTTCCTGTGTTTGAGCAAAACATACTCAGTCTGGTACATCTGGGTCCTTGGGATGATCTGAAATGTTCCCTTGTGAGGGCATAGAAAGCCTCCCAGCGCTTCACTGCAGTATTCAAAGCCAGCACAACACAGTGCAATAGGCAACAGTTGGCTGCTACCCAAGGACCTCATGGTAGCTGCAGTTCTGTGCCATAAATTACAAAGCACTTTGGGATCATTAAGGATGACAGTCTCTCAAGGTGTAGTGATTAATACCCCACTTGGATGTTTAAATACTTGCCCAGTTGAAGACAGTTCACATTAGGCCTTGAACTTACTTGATGGTGAGCAATTCTTTGTGCCATTGTTTGCACACTGCATTAGGAGGGCTGAGCTGTCTCTGAGTGTGGTACATCCAAGAATTTAATAATCAAATGGCAGTGTTCATAGACAGTAAAGTCAAGTAGTTTATTTCTGTAGTGCTCATCATGGGGCCAACTTCCCAGTTTGTATTCTTGCAGTTTTTACTCCTGGGCTTTCTGTTCTTTTGCCCAGCTTGTTCTTGCATGGTTTCTACTTCTCTTGCTGGGACTACTTTCTGCTATTGGCAGCAATGTAATTTAGTTGAATTTTAAGAAATCGGCGTGGGATCAGAACAGGACAGCTGATCATCCAGTGTACCTCAGAATTGCTTTGCTGTGAATACTTCAGAAGGGCTGCTTTGAACCTAGATTCCTTCTACTTTTCTCAAAGGGATGGCCTATATATACTAATGTTATTAATGAATCTTAGTGAAACTGCTTTCTTTCTGCAATAAAATCTTTGCATACATCTGAAATAAGTGGGATCCTGACTCTCTTGATAAGCAGAGCAAATCTACAAGTAAGGGGGAATGGTTTCGTCTGTAACTTCATCAGTGTGTGCTTAATGTATCAAACATTAACAACCTTTAATTGTAATGTCTTATACCAAAGTGAAGTGAAGAAAACTCTTAAAGGGTTGTCATGGGCTTCAAGTTTCCTGAAGGATGACTTCTGTATAGTGGGTGACTTGTTTGACTTGAAAATTTGCTTTGATGTATTGTCTTCTCTATACAAAATAGAAATATTCTAAAATGAGCATTAGGGGATATCTTTTCTCAGTCATAGACAGTAATCCAAGAGTATTCCCATGGACATTGGAAGTGTAAGCTCCAGAACTGCAACAGTGGAAGACTATGCAACAAGATTGTAGAGGAAACCTGAAAAGATTGAAAGGCCAAGAATTTCTAATGTGGTCCCATAAATTCTTTCAGTGGAACACTACTGGGTCAATCAGCAATTTCAAGAAGCACCCTGTAGCTTAATACATGAAAAATGGTGAAATGAAGAGAGTAAAGGCCAGAAGTAGCAGTTGCTGTTTTACAAACAGAAGCCTGTTGACTTATGCCCAATGTAATCTGAAGTAAATGTTCTCTATAAGTAGGTGTTCAGTAAGATGAAGTTGGTGATAAGGACAGAGTATCTCTTGTTTATATAAAATCTAAAATTAGAGTGAATCTGTTTCAGAATGTCAATATAACAACTGTATAAACATCTGCTAACAGATATATTCTTTGGAGCACTATATAACATTTGGTTGCTTTTTAAGAACAGTCCTACTTGCTCAGAAAGGACTGAGCATTGCTGTTTCAATAGTCGTATTTTACTTCAGTAAAATGCAGATTTAACTGTTCAGGAATAGTCTGTCTTCTCTTATACTAGTAAAAAAAATAAAAGAGAACTCTCCAGACTCTAACAGTCTATTTTTGTAGATGCCAATTTGTGATAAGGGAGAAAGTGTTATCACCACACAGACAGCACCTGTTAATTGCCTAAATAATTCAGGCCTAAATTATGCAGGCTTCTAAAACAAGGACTTGCCCTAGCAAAAGCAGTAAGAAAAGATGTACTTCAGGATGAATCCTAAATATATTTCCTGCATTCCTGTTCTTCTTCGTTTTTAATGTTTTTGTCGTGTTGGGAACAGCAAGTAAATGCCTAAATTTGAGAATTATTGCTGCAGAAGAAGATTGAGGTTTGGGTTTGGTTCAGTTTGTTTTCCAGTTTGCCTTTTATATTGGTGGGGGCTTAAAATGTTAATTAGCCAGGGAACTGTGTGCCAGCAGTCCTGAAGGACTACTTGTGTGTAGTTAAGCTATATCTCAGTCTGTCTTTCAGCACATGAAGTGTTACTCGTAGATAATAAAATCTTGGCCCTGTACCTAATCCCTGTTTGAAGTGCAGTTTAACCTGTATTCCCAGTTGTTACAAGCATGTCATACACAGATTTGGCAACAGTTAAAAAGTGCCTTTAGGAATGAAAACTAAGGTTAAGTTTTATTTTACTTGAAATATTATTCTAGTTGCAATGAAATACATCTTTGGGCAAATAGGTGCTGTTCTTCAGTTGATAAAGGTGCCTTATGAAAAAAGCAAGTCTAGTAGACAAAGATAGGATCTTGTATATCCCCAGTGAGTACAGTGGTGGTAACCTATATGTCCAAGGACTACAAGACCAGAAATGTGCTTCATCTTTCCAGTTTTTCTAGTGGTTTTAATGAAGGATTACTTCTGCCTGCAAACCTCCCTTCTCATGTCCTCATTGCTATAAATACAATCCTGCCATCAGTTATGTCATGTAAAGAAACTGCCACAATTATTAGTACATTTGATTTGGGGTTTGAATGTTTTGTTCTTTATTTAGTGTCATCTGTTGTACTTATTTAGTGTAGTCTGTTGTACTTTCAGGCAATCTGGGCCTAAAATATTTTGTCAGTAGTGGACCAAGAGAAAGTTATACTCAGGTGTAGGCAAACATTCAAGCACATAAGTTGTATTTAGGCTGTGTGTGCAGAACAGACACTGAAACTTTGCAAATGTGTTTCTAACCATATAAATGCTAAAAGGCATTTCAACACTTCTCTTTTCACCTTCACCACTGGGTGATTCATGAGGCCATGGAAGAGCCAGATCAGTGGGTGTCCTTGGAGCATGTCTGATGCAAGCTGAGATCAGTGCAAAGCACAACAGTTACGTCTGACAGAGGAAGATGATCCTTATTCCTTGTGAATTTAATTTGTTAAAATGCAATCTTGAAGTCAGAGCCAGGACCTGAATTTTCCCCCTGCCTTGAATGCCTTTGTCACTATGTTAGAGAAATTGCTTTGGGCTGTAACCAGGAAGGTTGATACTTATTTTCTCTCCATGAATGAAAAGAGGGAGAACAATAGGATACTTTAGTTGGTGTGGTTTGGGAATGTTGGTGTATCCATCCTGATCTGCTTGAGCATATTTAGTAAGTTTGAAACTCAGCTAGCTTAGGGAAGTGATGCTTTGAATATGCAGGAGTTAAAAATGGAAGGCTCTGAAGTCCAGTTATTGCCAGCCTGTGAACAGACCATCTTACAAGACACCTGTGTGGAAGGTGATCTGCTGCACTGAGATCCAGAATTTCTGTGTTGTTCTGGTTGTGCTGTGTTCGTACCACATGGCAAACCCTGGTGCTGTCATTACTGTCCCAGCCTGGCCACCTCATGTCAGTGGCTCCTGTTGGTGATGCAGCCTCAGAGACCTGCACATCAGCCCTACAGTTGTGAGGTGCTGAGCAGACCATTTCTGAGAAGGTTGGGTTAGGGTCGTGTGGTGAATTGGATAAAGAGGTATCATTTTACAGCTCTGTCTGAAGCCAAATATAACTAACTGTTAAAAAGAACAAGCTCATCAGATGTTCAGTGGCTGAACAGCTGTAGGTGTCATAGCTTGTGGCTTTCAGCTGAACATATGGCGTAAAATGGTGTGGCTGACTACAAAAGTCACTTTTAAATATTGACACTGCCTTTGATCTTTCTTTTCTTAGGCAGTGAATTTTGTCAACTTTGAATAGCTCTACTTTGGTTGGAGGAAAAATGGAAATAACTGGATTCTTTGTGTTTAAAACTAAATAAAACATTGTTTACTTATTTTAGGAAAGTTCTCTCTTTATTTCCGGGCCCTTGCCACTTCAGAAACTGTAAAGATTCTAGTCACTGACAAAACTGTTCCATTGTGAAAATGCTTATAGTGTTAGAAAATAAACAACCAGAAGAATGCAGCTTATTAGAGATCCTTTTTACCAACATTTAATTAATGCTGTCTTCTGAAGTAGGAATGAATACCATCTTCTGAAGGAAGAATACCTTCAGCACAGGCTGATTTCTTGGCTCTAATATGTGAGAACACACAGCCTTTGTTGTGTCAGGAGACTTGTTCCTGCATTACTGCCTGAGGGTAGCTCTTAGAGAGTCTGGTGGTCCATCTCAGAAAGAAAAAAAAAATTAAAGAAAAAATAAAGAGGGGTTGCAAAAGAAAAAAAACATTAAATAAAGTCAATACACAAGCAGCAGGGCATTGAAAGTTACTAGAATTCAGAAATAGACTCTTTATTGGTCCAAATGTCTGCAATTTAAGCATCCCTTAGAACTAATGTATCATAATGATTGTCATCTGTAGTAATAAATTTTTCTAATGTTTGTAAGTCTTTCCCAATTGATGGCCCCTGATTTTTTTTCTCTTTGGGAAAGGAAGAGGGAGGGTGAAGACTGTGGGTTTTGTGGAGGGGAGATTTGGTTTGCATTAGGCATGATACAAACATAGAATTGAAAAATTTTCAGGCAACTTGGCACCAGATGTTCTTCAGCAGCAAGGCAGGCTTTTTTTCTAATATTCCACAACTCTTTTAACATTGGCTTTAGACTTTAAAATTCAGAATTCTTCTCTTTAAAGGTCAGTAATATGCCTAAGGAGTGCCAAAATGGTACCTAGTAAGTTCAATTCTCTGGAAATTAGATTGTTAAATATAATTAAGTTAGTAGGTTCCTCATAGCTAACATAAGCTGGGTTTGAAGCCAGGGATATTACCTCACCTGTATGAATATTTTTAAGAATACTTAGTTCCTGAAGCAAGTAAACATCCTTTACATCTCTAGAGCAAGAAGGATGACGCATTTCAAAGGTGGTTGGGAAGGAAGAGAGCATCAGATTTGATAGAAGGGGACAAATAGAGTAGAAGAGAAATAACAGATTGTATAACCTATTCTTACAACAAGAGTCTTACAACAAGGACTCTTATAACAAGGCTCTTAAAAGAGGCCCTCTAGATATAGCAGGGAGTTGACAAGTAAATATAGGTCTTTGTTAAAAACTGACTGTTTAACATTGTATAAATATTTTTAGCTGTTTGTTTCATACCAGTAGAAATTCAGTGGGTGTGTGAATTGATCTTGCATCTGGTCTTCTTCAGAGTGAGAAACTCCAAAGCTTTTTTCCCAAGGTTTTGACACCTATTAGATGATTTGAGAGACAAATCAGAATGAAGGCCAAAAGCATAAGATTTGGCATACAAAAGGCAGGAAAGACAATTTATAATCTGTTTGTTTGGAACTCTTCTGTATTCTGTGCCTTTGCAGCTGATCCTCTGTTATTCTCTTCAACCTTCCTATAGATCATCCTTTAACATTCATAAATCTTTTTTTAGTGAGTCTTGATTTCCTATTAATCTACTACCTGAACAACATACTGGAATATCCGCAGTGAAAGAATCAATCTGCTGCATCCTGAATATTGTACTTGCATGGTAACCTCAAAGTTATTTTAGCAGTGTAAGTGCTAAAGAGCATCTACTCAAGCTACCTCCATCCTTCACACAAGAAGTAATTATTTATATAAGAACAGTACCAGACATTGTATTCTCATACTTGGTTAGAAACTGGCACTTGATCTTATCTTGTATTTTGATTCTTTTATAATCCCTTTCTGGCTGTTTAGGTATAACTCCATTTACTGTATTGTCCTACAACAACTAAAGCACAAATGTGCAAGACAAGGTGTTCAACTTGCTTATAGTTACTTAGCTGCAGTTAATTATGTGTATGTGCTGTTTTAATAAATGCTCTGTTATGATGCTATTTGAGGATGTAAACTTTTAAAAATTGCATTAGTGGGTCAAGATTGAAAATTGAGATGAGGACTATAATTTACAAGGCTGTAACTGTGAGCAGTTGTAGATTCAAAGCAATTCTGTGAGCTGTGTCTGTGGGCCTCGTTCAGTGGGACCTGACACACAGAGACCCCATGATTCTGTTTGACTCTTACAACGTGGGCCTTGCCATACAGGATCAGGTGGTCTTCTGCAGCACTGTTTATTATTTTTTCCTCCCTGGTTTTGCAAACCAGCAGGATGCTGTTATCTTTTTCCCCTTCACACCAGAGGTGCTGCTTATCCTACAAAGGCATAGCTTTTCCCCTAACTTTCTGCATTGCTTTTTCTGAGTGTGACTAATCTCATAAGAGGGTACAGGGCCTGATTTCTGATGGAATTTTTCACTGAAATAAGTAGAATTAACTGTATGGAGTACCTCCAAGACTGTGGTAGGATTTTGGGGAAGGCAGAAGGGAGAGCCCTCTGTTTCCAAGGAACTAGTACCTAAACTCTAGAATTCATAGAAATTTTGCCCAAAACAAAATACATATAAATAAACCTAAAGAAGTCATTCTCTCTTTCCTCTTCGTATACCAGCATCACTTCAAGTGCCTATTGCAGGAAAATAAATTCCATATGTAAGAATGGGAAACATCCCACTTCAACTGCCAAATTCCTTTGATGACTTTGAAAATTTTCTTCTTGGAAGTCCCTCCTCCTTGTTTGCTGTTAGGGGTAGGTGCATTGGAACTATTCTTTCCATGCTGTGTTGTTTGTTCCTCTCAGAAATTCCTTGGCCACACTTTGCTCATATTGAAAGCAGTCTCCTGTCAGAGAGCTTGGTTGCAGTCAAGGAGCAGCAAACATGTTAAAGGCAAGCTGGCCAATGCCAACTTGATGGGTTATCCTTAATACTTGTGCATAGAATTAGTCTGCCATGACCAAATCACTGTGTTTTCTTTAGACCTTTCAAGTTTCCACTTGGATTGGCAACAAGCTACAGCTCTGCTCATTGCTGGAGCCTGTTCTCTTAGGTGGACCTACACCTTCTCCCATTCAAGTTTGTCAGCTGATTAGAACTTAGAAATTTTCCAAAACCAAGCTGTCCTTGTCTGTGGCCCTGTGAGAGTTACAGGGAATGGCTTAACTGAGCTGCCCTTAACTTCACGTGTCATTCCCTGGCATGTGACTGTTACCTAACCAGCAGCAATGAATGTTTTAGTGTGCCCAAATAACACAGCTCCATGTACTGTGCTCATTACTAAAACATAAAACTTACCAGTGTTCTTGCCACACTGGCAGTGCTCTGAGATTTATGTCACCAGCACCTCATTAAGAAACCTCTAAACTGTGCTTTTCACTTAGTAAATATGATCTAACAAGTCACAGTACTCTAAAGAAAAGTATCTCCTTTGAGCAAAAACTGTATGCCAGTCAAAACTGGCTTTTCCAGCAGCACCACCGCATCTCATCAGGACAGTGAGAGAGGGAGAGCAGGTGGGTCTCTGGGGGTAGTTCCATGTTTTAACCCCCTAACAAGGCATATTGGCCCGTAATATTTATTTAATGTTAGTATTGAGCATTTTGCTAAGGATGTGGTTGATGTATGGGAAGTAGAAGTAAGGAAGCTGTTGTCAAGGAATAGAAGGGGTTGTAGATGCATTTAAGCCCAAGGAATAGCATTTTGTCTCAAATGATGGTAAAGTCATTTTCAGGTTGGGACAGTAGGGGAGTACAGAGGAGAAGCAGGTACCCCAGGCTGAGCAAGAGCTGTTCTGAGGGTTTGTGCCTTGGAGGTTCCTGTGCCAGCAAAGCTGCTGAGCTCTGGGAACCTTCTAACATTTGAGGCCCACCTCATTCTCTGCATCTTGCTTTTCCTATATTAGTTGTTTCTGGTGCTGTGGTAAGCTCCTCATGGCAGTGGCACCTCTCCTGTGTCCATCTGGCACACTTGATCCCCCGTGTCCTGGCACTCAGATGAACAGTGAACATCTGAGTGGCCATTATTATGCTGCTGCTTTCCAGCCGTGCTATCGCTGTGCCACTTCTAATAATTCAGAAGTGATGTAGAGGAGGGGGAGTTAAAGGGCTGCAGCAATCTTTGTTTCTCTCTGTAGAGTGTGATTCCTCCTTGGTGGCTCTGTAGTTACCAGGGAAACAGGAGAGGGATGGCAGAGCACCGCGGGGCTGGAGTGGGACTTGGGGGTCGGCTCCCTGGCAGCTGCACCTCTGCACCAGAGGGGAAAATGAGGGCTTGCCTTTCCTTGGTTTGGTGCCTTTCCCCCTCTTTTCCTCAATGGTTTTGTGAAACTTAAATAGGTGGTGCTCCCCAGCACTGGTGTATTTGTTGAAGAGTCTTTTTATCATTGATCCTAGTAAAAATATGCAGTGTCGAAAAATGAGCATTTCTGTTGGTTTGGAGGAGTTGGATGATCACAAAATCTTTCTCTAAAATTAACTGGAGCCCTGGTTACACACAGACTGTCACTACTGAGAGGTTGTTTAATGTGTTTGAAATGCTTTGGCACTTCAGGGAATAGATTTACTGGAAAAGACTAAGGACCACTTCAGTAACATTTGCTCAGTGCAGCATTCTCTAATTTGATAAAGGTCGAATTTCATTTTTAGTAATTAGCATATCTATCGTAATCAGCTCTAGCTGTACTGACCTGAATCATGCCAGCCTCAGAAGCTCTGTGGAGAGAGGCAGGTGAGAGCAGGGGAGCAGCCCCTGCACCTCGGGGTTGTCACTGTGGCTCCCCAGGGCTGAGCTGTGCAGGCAGGGGGAGGTGGGTGAGCAGCTGTGGTTACTCCACTGCAAATGTTTAGGGCTGGATCCATCTTTCAGCTGCCTCATCTACCGGCATTAGCTGTGCTGTTTGTTCCATACCTGCATTAGGTGCTTAGATTTTCAGCAATTATGCTGAAGTAGTTCTGAGAGGATGACTTAAAAACCTTTTACTTATGGATCGGTGAAACTTGGTGATTGGTTTGAGATGGGCTGTTGAGCTGTTCTCTAACTGCAGGCAGAAGGACTCTGCAATTTCCTATCTCTGTCCCTCTTTTCAATGACAGACCAGATAAGACAAGATTTTCTATAACAAGTTTGTTTGCAGCTGCCTGGCAACTCTTTGCTTGCTTGCTTCAGAATGGGACCAACAGAATAAAATACCATATAAACATGCTCTTCTTTTGAATTTCATGGCAAATAAATACTGTTTTTCCACACCAGAGACTTCTTTTGAAGTCTGAATTCAGCAGATTTGTCACTGTGGGATGAGCCCTGAGGTTTCATTTCCTTGTGCCCAGTTTATGCACAAGTGAGGTATTCCTGTGTAGTCAACTTGAACTTTAACTGAATTTATGAGCACATAATGAGGTTGATTTTCTAGCTACCTTTGTGAAACCTTCAGGAATGGTTCACAGACCTTTTGCCCTCCATTTGCCTCCCTAGAGTCTGCACACTCAAGGTTCAAAACCTTAAATATGGAGTATATGTAACTCAGATTTGTAATCCATAAAGCAGAGTTAAGAAAAAATACTGTGTATGTGCTAGCAAGATTTTAACCATAAAGTTCAGTATATTTCCTCCAAATGGTCAGATTGTGAAATTCAATTGCTGACACTTTGATAAAAAAAAAAGGCAAAAAAATAGCACACCAGAGTGAAACAATACATTTGGGCACCAGAAGTGATGTTTAGGAAGCCATCCTCTGAATAGTTTCTTGCAACTATCCTTGTGTATTAAGAAGGAATGCTACTCTAGTACTCACAATTCAGAGATTTTTACTCTCATTTTCTTCATTTTCAGTTCTGGGTTTTTTGGTTTGGGTGGTTTGGGGTTTTTGGTTTTGTTTTTTTTTTTTTTGAGAAAATCACCTTTCAGAGTAGTAGATGTTGATAGTAAGAAAAATTGCATTGAAAAATAAGAATTCAAGATGGAGTTAGCTTTGGTTCTCTCTGAATCTGACATGTTAAATGTGCTCTTGTTTATTGAAAAATGTCTTCAATATAAAGTGCAAATTGCATCTACAAACTGAAATAGTTGTCTCTTGCTAATACATGCTCATCTACAGCAGCTGTTTTTCAGTTTCAGTTAAGACACAGAATGGAACCAAGTCCAGCAGAGTGACTCTTATCACTGCTACTTTTGCCAAAGTTAAAAATGCACTAAATTATTGCCACTGAAGTCAGGAGAGGTCTTTGAATTCAGAAAATGTCTATTGAGTGTGTGATGTCATTTTTATGAAGTCATTCTTTGATTAGAATTGCAGTTTAGAAAAAACTGACTTCTGCTGTAAGGATAGTAAAATTGTTGTTAAATCCTGGTCTTGCAGAATGATTGGGATTAATTTCCTGTTCTATGATGCTGCCGTGAATAGCCTCTTTATCCCCAAACTACAGGAAACTGCTCAGTGTTTTGTATGAGGTTCTGCAGTGTGTGTGTTCCAGGGAGCTTGACTTTTAAGGACACAGGCACATCTCCCCTCTGCCCCAGCAGCTGATGTGCAATGAAAACATTGCAAGCTATGGAAGAAAAGCAGTTCATGGAAAACTGAACTGTGCAGGCATGGACCTGGGCAGGATTGCTTGTGTAACCCTGGCTCAGGTTTGTGTGATCCTGGTGCACAGCAATGCTGTGATTGCTGTGTATCTGGCGTAGAAAATGCCAACTTTTGGTTTTGTAGTTGCTCAGTTTTTACCTGAAAATTCATCCCTGAATATTTCAGTCGATGGATGTGTAATTAAAAGGATATATTTGAATAAGACTGAAATTTTGTAGTCTAAACAAATGTTGCAACAATACTTCAACAGAACAGATTTAGTAATGGACTTGCTTTTGGTTCTTCTCATCCCCTGGGATGTAAAGCAGTACATCTAATAAAACTCTAAACTTCTAATAAAACATGATGTGCTGCCTCCTAACCCAACAATTCTAAGCTCAGAAGCTGATTCTGCTGGTACTCATTGATGAGGTGTGAGCAGAGAGGATCTGTAGAAACTGGCTTCAGGGTACCAGGAGGTGCATGCTAGGACTGGTTACTCCTTCTCCTTTGTTTCATGCTTTTTTTTTTCCCCAAAAAAGAGGGTAGAAAGTATGACAGATGTTTCTCCCTCCAAAGGACATGCTAAACCTAAGCTTCCCAGTCTTACTGTAATTGTGTCTAAGTTGTCCTCTTTTTATTTGAAACAGGTCAACTAAAACATTTTTTATTTGAAGTAATTTGTGGAGAAAGATGTTGACTCTAATGCTGCCCACTGTTGGCTTTTGCTCCTAATGTAGATAGAGGATAATTGTGATTATTTAGGAAAACAGTTCAGAAGAAAGGACAAAGTTGAGAAATCTAGAACTTAATGTTTAAGAGACACTGGAAGAAATGGATCTTAATCTTGCATGTTAAATTGGGGTTGGAAAGATAACTTCACTATTAAAACTCACTCTTTATGAGTCTCAAAAGCACTGACTTGGATTTAAAAGAAGTTTGGTTTGGTTTTTTTTATTATTCTTATTTAACAGAAAATACATCATTTTGGTTAAATCTTTATGGTTCCTGTACCAATCTTAGCCTTTTTCTAGGATCTTTTTGATAGATCTTTTGTGTCGATATCCCAGTTTCTTTGTGCAGTTACTCTTGTTAGCAGTCAAAAGGATTTATCAATCTTGCATGGAGGGACTCTTTTTAATAAAAGAGTTGTTGTCAAGAACTGGGGGGTTTTCTAATGTTTTTAAAATCATACATGAATCAAATGCAGTTTCTGCTGCAAGACTCAGTGGCTTAAAGCTGTATTTACAGATGAAGGAAGAAGATATTAGACAATTAAAGGCATTTTAGGGGGGCTACAACTCATTTTGTTAGACTATAAAAGTACTTCATCCTGCACAGATGAGGGAGTGATCCTCTATGCAATTCAGCTACCACATTAGTTGATACTGGCAGGCTTTATTATGAGTGCTTTATCCCTTTGATTAGACCTTGATTGCCACTCAGGAACCAGATACAGTTTGCAGCCATCTCACTTCAGCTTGTGCAGGTGTGTGATGAAGGAACACGAAGACAGATGTTTATAGTATGCCCCCCATCCTCCACGTTGGAAAGGCTTACTAAGGTTCATCAAAGAACGAATCCCTTACTTTGGGGCAATTCTGAGCTGTGGTTTGCAATTGAGCGCCCCTCAGAGAGGATTTTGAAAGTTTACTTGCCTCTCTGCTATGTATTTTCAGGTGCTCTCACAGTTGGCCTTGTGCGACAGTGTCAAACCATCCATGGACGTGACAGGACCTGTATTCCTCCACGGCTGCCTCCCGAGTGGGTCACTACGTTATTTTTCATCATAATGGGAATCATTTCACTAACTGTCACATGTGGTTTGCTGGTGGCTTCCCACTGGCGAAGAGAAGCTACTAAATATGCCCGCTGGATAGCTTTCACTGGAAGTAAGTGACCTCAACTGCACAGTTGACCTGTATGCAGGATAAACTGGTGGAGTCTGAAGTAACACCATAGTGTTGGAAAGGAGCAAGTGCTTAGGGCTCCTGCTATGCAAAACATTCCTTCTCTTTGAATACCACATCTGAGGGAAAAATCAGTCTTCAGAAATAATGGGGTTGGTATCTTAAGTGACTGTAATTGAGAGGCAATAATGTTGTGGAAGAAAGAAGGCCTGTCCCCTTTACCTACCTTGGGCACTGCCATTAATTGACCTAAGAAAATGAGCAGGGATAGAAGAGGTCAGACCTGACTTATGTGGCTGTAGTATTTCATATTTCCCCACTCCCATATATCCAGGACTTAATCCTAGCAGCATGCAATTACTGCAAATTCTCTCTCTGAGGCAGAGGAGGCAGTTGGTACATCTGAGGTAACCTGTCCCTTACTCAGGTGTCTCGTGAATACCTCGTTCGGGGTTGAGGCTGGTTCAGTCCTGCTTCATGCTCACAGCAGCGGCTTTATTCAGAATATCTGCATCCTAATTGGCTATGCAGGAGGATTACCCACTGCAGAGCATCTGCTGTGCTTCACAGCACCGACACTTCTGCTTCCAGAAGTGACCTGCAGCCGTGCTTTAGCCAGAGGGAGGAGTACCAGTGCTTTTCTGCCTCCCTTCATTGTGCTCTGCATGAGCACCCGTGTAACTCCTCACAGCTGAGTCTTCTCCAGCAGCGCTGTGTTTGCACACAGGGAAACATATCCTGTGGCTACTTCAGTGCGAAAGAAAAACAGTTATGAGCAAGGGGAATAACTTTCAAACTTCCTTTTCTTGGTGTGTGTTACAGGCTTAGCCCAGCTGTGAAATGGTGCCTTAATGGTGGGGATGACAGCATGAAAAAACTCAAAACCTGAGGGCTTTTAAATTGACTTGAGTTATGACAAACCACTAAAGGTAGTGTGAACACTAACTAGAAAATACAAGTTTGTGGTTTACAGGGGCATAAATAAGGTTTAATGGAACTCTGTGACATCTAATGATATCTATTAGGAGTAAGATTTAACCTTGTTTTTGGGAAGGGAATAATACTAAAAAGTGCTCAGCTTCAACAAAGGTGCTTCACTAAGGCACCTGTACAATCAAAGCCATCTTTCTGACAACAGCATGTTAAATTAATAGTGCAGCTCTTGCAGACCATGGAACTATTAAAATGCTGTATCCATTGTGATTGACTTTCATTTATTTTCTGGTGAATGATTAAAAGCAGACCTGACTGTTACTGAATATTCCATCCCAACTTTTCCAGTGCACCACCTATACATATTTCATGTATATCTAATATATATGGGGGCATTAAAGTCAAAATGCTGTATAAAGTTAGGATGCTTACAGTAAGCTAGAGTTAAAGCTCTTGGGTAAAGAGGGGAGTTTGAGTTCTAGATATCAGTGTTTTTCTTTAATATCTTAAATCATCACATCCCTGCAGCTTTAGTTTTCTACAGCTGTGTTGATTAGTTCAGCCAAAAAGTCTGGTACCCTAAAGCTGTTTTGGTTTGGGTTTTTTCTCTGGAGATTTCTTTAGGCTTGCAACAGGTTCATTATTAGATGTCTCAGTATAGAAGGACATTTTTATTTCAGCACTTGTCTTCTTGGTATGAGATGTTTAATAATGAAACATACTAATTTGTTCTTTTGCAAGTCAGAATTATTCATAATTCTATTAAGATATGATCGCTGTGTTGCCAAAATTATAAAATTCAATGTCTTTGGTATTCATCTCCAATACATACAGCTCTGTGACCTTTGCATTCCTGTTAACAAAGATGATGGGGAATTTTATCTCTAAACTCACTTGTTAGGAAAATTAATTTTGAAAAATAGAAGTGAATGGAAGGAAGAACTCTAGATTTTTCAAAAAGTTGTTGAGAGTGACTTCTGTGGTTTATTATGTACAAAACAAATTAGTAACCTATTTGTAGGTTAGTATTAGGAAATCTGCAGCCATGTGGAATCAGCTTGGAATACCATGAGCAGGTTCTTCCTGTGAAGTGCCGGTGCTGTTCAGATGAAAACGTGTAACTCATTAGAAGGGGGCAGGGAAAACTTCATATTTGTATTACATCTCATCTGCAAGTGATTTCAAGACTCAGTGGCCTCGTGCAGGCTGCTGGCAGATATTCTTCTCACAGAACTTTCTGAACACAGCTCAGGATTTGCTATCCTGGGCAGGCAGGGAAGTCTGCTGGGGGCTTCCAAGGGAAGCTCTGGGACTGGCAGCTCCATTCCTTCAAAAGGGGGTCTGGAGTAAATAGCTAAGGGCAAAGGAATCCTTTTGCTCAGCCTTTTCATTACAGCTCTGAGAGCAGCAAGGAAAGCCTGGTAAGAGGCCACTTTTGCCCAGTTCATGCTAGAACTTATATATAGTTGTATAACTTACATTTTTTCATGGAACTTTTGCTTGTAATCTTGTCATCTTGGATGACTCCAGGTGGTTTCAAGTACGTACCTATAGCCAAATTTTTTCATCTGCATACCTATAAATATGAATTGTTGCTGAGAACGGTCTTGTTTATCTCATTTAGCTAGGAGACATGAAGAAGACAGAAGTTTAATCTGTCAGTTCTCTATCTTCCATACCCTTCTGAAGGGATACACCCCTGAGGGTATTTACAAGCACAGCATTTGCCTCTTTCCCCAGTTGTTGGTGGGTTTACTGCACAGAAACATAGCCTTCTGATGTCTCTGCAAACAGCTTTGTGTAGAAGAGAGATATTGCTGTCCAGATCCTAGTGCATGAGTGACCAAAGTCTGGTTAAGGTAAATGTGAAGGTTTTCCTTCATTTTCTGTAGAGAAGAGTCTTTCAGGAATCAGAATTCCTACTGGTGTGATAGGTATTGTCACTCTGGGCATAGATACCATCAAAACTATCACTGGTGTTTCAGTAGTACCACATTCATACAGTGTAAAGGAGAGTGGGTTCCTTGTTGGTGTTCATCTGAGCACTGCCCAGGTTTTGTATGATTCTTCAGTGAGCAGGTGTTACAAAACCATAGCTGTGCCTCGTGTGGTGGTAGCAGGCAAAGCTCTGATCAGCTGTTCCTTTCTGGTACACCAGAACTGCCTTTTGCCATCCCAGCTTCTGTACCATCTCATCACTAATTATGCCCTGGGACACAGTAACCTGGCTTTGGTATTTTTCCACATCTTCAACCTTGCTCTTATTTTGCTACCTCTACTTCGGATTTATGTAAATCTCTTGCCTTTTCAGGGTGCTTGTTTTCTATCTTCTGGTTGAAAAGATAGGATGTGGTTGAAGGTGTGGAAATCTCAAATGTTGTCGTTTTCATGGTCCTTCAGATAGATACTGTTAAGTTGCATAATTAGAAACATAATTAGAAACAATGTGCATAGTTTATTCCCTGTGGAGGCCACATAGGTGATCTCATGTATGTTATTGCAATTTTGGCTATTGCAGGAATTCACAGAGCTCCCTCAAGATCTGTTTACATCCTACAGATTCAGATCTCCTACCATTTACTGCAACTAGAAAGGGGGTTAATTCTGTGTCTGCTACTACTGAATGATGTGCTTCTCTGAGATGTATCAAGGGAGAAGATGCTAGATGGAAAAATCATATTTCTACCTTTTTTCCAGAAGTTACCAGAGAGTCTGGATTTGGTTTGGGTTTTTTTCCTGAGGATTTAAAAGTTCATGAGCAATAACGGACTTGCTTTTTGGAATGCAAGTTAAAATGGGGCAGGATAATCACATCCTTAACTAACAGTAGCTATCCTGTGAATGTCTGTCTCTGGTGTTCCCCAGTGAATAAAGTGCTTCATGAGTTATTAAAGATTTGTACCAGGTGCTGCTTTCTATGTTGTGTGTCTCTAAAGAGGCAAGCAGATATTACAGTGAGCCCTCTGAAGACTGAGCCTTTTTTTTTAAACTGGATTTCTTTTGAAGTTGTCATTAGATGCTCAAAACAATTTCAAGCTGAAGAATTACAAGAACTAATTGGGTTTTTTGACAGCCACCATTCAGATGCAGACTAGAAAGCTCTTCCATGCTTACATAGATCTGCCCAAGAAACACATACCCATGCTTTTCTCAGATGGTCTCAGATGTGTGAGATAGAATTTTAAAAAAGGAAACATTTTTTAAGGATTAGATTGTGTAATGTGGAATTACATGGACCAATAATCATGTAGATTTAAACTTCCTTGATTGTTTAATGTTTAACGTCTTGTTGCTGGGTCTTTGATTCTGCTCTAATAGATGGCCTAATGAGGTGGCACTGAGCAGGAATGTGGCAACTGTGCAGTTGCCAGATGTTTTCTGATTGTGCTCTTTCCCTTCCCCGTTGAAGAATAACCCGGCGGTGCGGGCACAGTGCGAGCGAGACACGAGCCCCCTCCAGTGGAACATCTGGGTTTTCCTGCTCGGCACGGACAGCCGAAGGAATGATCCCGGTGCTGGCTGCTCTTGGCTGAAGGTGTTGTGAAAGCTGCTTTATGTGTTGTGGAAGGCAAGGAGCAGCTGATATTCTGATGTGGATCATGGTTTATGAAAGCATCCTTCTTTGTTTATGCCCAGGTCCTGCTTGGACACTTTGAGTTCAGATTCATCATGCCCACAGTCAGTATCTTTTAGAATATGAGTGGTTTTTCCTCAAAACTGAGACCTGTGCTATGGAAATCATAAGCACTAAGATATAAAATACATGGTAAACTGTTTGTCTTGGATATACATGGAGTCCATTTAAAAATGCATTTAGTATGAGCACTGTAGTTGGATAAACTGGAGCATCTGTATTTAGTGAGGAAGAGCAGTAGTGAAGCTACATTAAAAAGTATTGATGCTGCTCCAGCCAATCGTTTCCTCATTTGTAAAGACTAGAAACTTTGTTCTCGTGAGGCCAAAGGGTACAGGCAAGCTCCTGATATTATTTTACATACCTTTGGAAACAAAAGCAGCTGCATCACTTCTTGCAGGGGAGCTGGTTATTAAGGTGATGGCTGTTACTGTTGCCTGTGGTTTTTGATGTTACTTGTTTGACTTGTAAGGAGTCTCTAGTAGGGAACAGCGTCCCCAGGGTTTCTTCTGTCTTGTAGTGGTCAAGAAGAGAAAGAGGAGACAAGGACAGCACCTGTGTCCCTCACTAACAAGCAGCAGCCTGTGTTAACTAGAGAAAGCTGAAAAAATCAGCATGTAATGCGCTTTGTTCAGGCAGGAGCATTGTAACTTGGCTTGAATTTTCTTTTTTGTGTGTGTCCAGGTTATAGGCAGAGTTTGAGGACTAGGAGAGGCTTCAGTGTGAGCTGTGCTTCATGTTAGAAGATGTTGGTATGTGGGTTTGTGGGGTTGGTGAGAGAACAGAGCAAGTTTGGCTCCTCTCTCCCCCCAGATCTAATTAGATTTGATTGAATTATAGGTATTGCAGTGTTCCACTCACAGAAAATAATGTCTGAAACAACACTGAAGTACATAGAAATGAAATAAGAGTAAAGCACTAATACTTGACTGAACTGGTAGAATCAGATAAAATTCTGTTTTATTCTGATTAAAAAATTAAAAATTTAAAAAAAAATTAAAAATTAAAAAATTTAAAAAATTTTTAAAAATACCAACTTTATATTCTTGCATATACAGTCAAACCAATTCAAAAGCTAATACTTTTTGTTGTGAAGAATATCTTGCCCCTCACAGGAGCCATATTTAGAAGTCATTCCCTTGGTTGAGACAGTAGAGTCCTGCACAGCTACATCCAAACTAAACAGGGTTACTTTTCCGAAGGTGCGTTACAGGAACACTGAAGTTGTCATCTGGGAAACAACAGTGGATGTTCTCTCCTGGATTTGATCAGGGTATTGAAATGTGCTGTGAGAAATCTTGGCCACTACTGATACTTGAAAGCCTGTGAAATCCGTAATGTAATTCTTTAACAGGAGTTCTGGATTTCTTATACTTCCACACAGAGTCAGTTGCAAGAACAAAACATACACATAAGTTTGAAGTGAAATAAAAACCCTCATTGTTTGGTCTCTTTATTCACAGAGTCTGAATTTAGTTTTTCAGTAAGAAGCTTAGATTAAACTGCATCAGAAAACTTTCATTATATTCCAGTGGGAAATTCTATGGATATTTCATTATCTAAGGAAACATAACTTCAGGAAACTGGTATCTTTTAATATTAAAAGAAACTGTAATGACAATCTGAGTGTTTTCTATTTTTAACAAACCTTTACAAAAAAGGAATGTGTGAAGAATGGAAGAGGGCAACTACAGTTGAAAAAGACAAATGATAATAGAAAAAGTTTCTTCAGTGTTGAATGTTACTTTGTCTTGACTGGGCAAAATGACTCTAAAATAACTGGAGAAGAAATGACTGAACTTTGAGATGGTGATAGAAGTATATCTACCAATTTTTTATTCTGTAAAGAGAGTTCATGATCTAGTGAGCAGAACTGAAATTACAGTCAAAATTGGGGATTTTTAGTCTTTCTTGGGAGTAGATGAGGGTTGTTGTTGAAGCATCATAAAGCCTACTCAGTCATTTCAAGCAAGTTATCAGCTCGGATAGCTCTGATCTCAGCTCTTCAGTTCAGTCAGGATATTTTGCTTGTTTTTCTGGAGTGCTCTGTGAACAGGTAAATATATTCACTTTAACACAGCAGTGACTGTTTTTTTCTTTTCTCTTTTCTTTGCAGTGATTCTATTCTGTATGGCAGCCCTAATATTTCCAATAGGATTTTACATCAATGAAGTTGGAGGTCAGCCGTATAAATTACCCAATAACACAGTGGTTGGGTCTTCGTATGTACTGTTTGTCTTATCCATTTTCTTTACAATAGTGGGACTTCTATTTGCTGGCAAAGTTTGTTTACCTGGCTGATGAATGTCTGAACTGCAGAACTTTATTTTGGAAAAGAGCAAGACATCAGAATTGCATTCTCAGGAGGATGCCTAAATCAGACTATCAAACACTGACTGAAAAGAGGAATGCTTTGACTTGTTCTCACTATGCACTTTGGATGAAAAAAAGGAGAGCCTTTCCCATAACCAAATACAGACCACACTGACTAATCTCCTGAGCATACTGTAATGCAGTCAGGTCTGCACTGTGATAGGAACTAGTGAAGAATGCTCTACACTGAGAAGCATAACGCCCCATGTTACTGGACTGTTCCTGTTTTTAACGTCTAACAATTTGGAAGTCAAAGTATTTATGAACTTTGTGGTGGACCAGAGAGTTGCAGAGGAATTCAAGTGAGGCTGGCCTCGCTGTTTAGGAGATTAGTATTTTACATCTTCGTTCTGATGAGCAAAGCCTTTGGCACCAATGTGGATCAATCTTGCATTACTGCACCAAGAAGCCAATAGATCAAAAACATGTTCTCTCAATGTATGTAACAGCAAAAAGATATACATCCCCTCCTCCCCCATAAGCTCTAGGAAACACTAAGCAACATTTTAGAGGGGGATTTCGTCCTTATATTTATATAAATATATATATAAATATATATATATATTTTGCTGATGCAGTATACAGTGTGTGTGTATGTGTGTGTGTGTGTATATACACATATGTATATATATGTATATACACACAAATGGTTCCTGGAAAAGAACTCAGAATGCTTTGCTAGCAAAACACTGTGGTGTGCAAAACTAGAACTCAATAGAAAAAAGCCATTTTTCTGAAGGCCACATAGCTGAGAGTCTTCAGTTTACCTCATTCTTTGTAGCAGCCCTTGATTTTAACAGTTTTTTGTAATAGGTACAAACGATCTCATGCCTTTCTAGGTGCAATTTTAAGTTAAGCTAAAATTCTTTTTATGGTAATTTATTTGTATATGAGGGTAGAAGGTGAGATCATGTCATACCTTAAAGTCCTAATTTTGGGAAACTGACACTATTTAAATTATTAGCAACTGTTGTACAGAAAATCTCTTTTTCTACTGCATTGTTGCATTAGCATTCATACATGTTCAAGCACAGCATTTTACCATAAGTAAGCATTTCTCTAGCACATATAAAATGAAATGTTTAAAGTATTGCAAACACTATTCCACTGCAAAGATGGATGAACTTATTTTCACCTGAGTATTAATTCATCTTTGCCAAAAAAATGAGCAATATAATTGTTTAAAAATTTATGCCTTGTTTACTAAAGTTGTTATTTTAAAGGTAGATTTAATTGCCACCCAAATTTGAAGTAAATATTCATCACTAAAAGTAATTTTATTTCTCAACACAAGCATAAACCATTGAATCCACAGACATCTTAATTCACTACTAGGTTGGTGTTCCAGGGAAGCTGCCTGCACTATCAGTATTTGTTTTCCAGTTAATACATAGTTTACATGAGATTCATTCTACAAACAAAAAAATTGTCTGTTTTGAGCAGTGTTTCATTGAGCTTACTAGCGGAACTTCGTTAATAAATAGACACTCATTTTAGAATGAGGTCATTGTTAAAATAAAATCAGCAGTTTCCAAAATAATAACTTACCAGATAAGCTGGTGTGTTTAAAAATAACACAATTTGCACAATTATTTTAAACTCTGTGCCATTCAGACCGTAGTGGGTCCCTGCCTTTGTCCATCTCTTCCCTCTCCCCCTCCCAAGATATTTTAATACAAAAAGGTTATTTGTTGATGTATTTTTTCTTTTGAAATTTTTGACCAAACTTGCCACTGGAATGGCTTCTAAGTAATTTTTTTCCAGTCAGGTCATTCACAGGTTTATGGATCACTAAATTTTTCTAAAGTATACTAATCTGTAAATACAGCCAAGCACTTACTTGGAAGTCATGGTTTAAATATTATTTGGTTCCTAATTTAAGCCTTCATTTGCATGGGCAGTCTCAGGCCCCCGGTGGTGGAGGTAAAAGGCAGCGTTCAGCTGCTTGATATGTGTCAGAATTTTGGTGTAATCACTACTGAGTCCTAAGATAAAGTATTCACTAAAATTTGGATTATAAATTACATTTTCAGAAATGTTACACTTGTAAATAGTTTGAGATTTTTGTAACTGTAACACAGCTGAGGGGTGGGGAGAGTTTCTCAGCTGCTAAGATTTCTTTCGCTTCCCACCCCTCCAACTTACTTAATTCAGTTATTGTAACATCGTGTGGATTTAGGCTTTGATTAAATGGATCATAATAATAGTTAAAAAAAAGAAAGAGAAACACTTGTATTGGAGTGTACCCAGAATGTGGCTGGCTGACTGGAAATTGATCTGATCTGCCAGTGCTATTGCTATGAATTATTAAATGTTAGCAAAGGTTTAACAAAGAGATTTATTAAATATTTGAGCATTTCTAGTCCAGAAGTAGATGCAGCCAAATGCATTTAAAAAAACCCAACCCAGTAATTGAAGAGACAGCTGTCAACAGTTGCTTTTAATAAGGTCACTAAGTACTATATAGTACAGTATTAATTTATAGCAGAAAATCATATCCTGTAAACTGTATATAAAACACTGTTTTATGGTGCAATCATTTGTCAAACTTATGTCTGTTACTTTTGTTTTAAAGTTGTGTGCATTCTTTTCATACCTAAGAGCATCACTGTAAAATCTGCTGAAGACTATTTATAGGTTTTATTTGCACAAGATTTTGTTTTGAACTACAGGAAGTTCGTATTGAACATGCCTAAACATCTGTAGACGTTTTCAGTTCATGAAAAGCAAATGTTTCCATATGAATCTTCTCCAAAGGTAATCCCATATTTGTGTTGAGTGTTTACATAAACTTTTCTAGTTCTGCCAGCCATTATTTTTTAACTTTTTGAAGGACAGCTCATTTCATACATCACTAGAGAATTCCATTTATTCCTTTGCTTCTAAATCCTCCCGCACGTTTGATGCCCCATCATAATGTAATTTGTGCACACTTTATCATTTATTTGGCTAACAAAATGTAAGATTGGAAACTGACAATACTTTCAGAAGGAAAACTAGTAAATTTGTCTGTGTAAATCTTATCATTGAGCTCAGCTGAAATAATCGCCTGGAAGCTGTTTGGCTCAGACTCTGGGGAGGGTGTGCTTCCCTGAACACACCAGCCTAAGCATTGAATGTGGTTTTTCTGCTGTTAATCCTGCTGGAGAGGATGCCAGTGTCCCCAAGGCACGGGCACTGTGCCACACTCCGGGCCCCGGCCCCCGGCCGAGGTGATGCCGCCAGAGCCGGCCCCGCCGTCCCTGTGTTTCCGAGACGTTGTTTAACCACTCCAGAACACAGCTGTAGGTTCCTGTTTGCCCCGACACACACACACACGGGAAAATGAAAGCTGTCCTTTAAAACCTTTGTGAAGGATGATCATAATGAAGGAAATGGTGTCTGCAGGCGGGCTGTCCTGCCTGGGCTCGAGGTCGGGCCCGCCGCCTGCGCCCCCCGGCCTTTACTGAGGGTTGTTTTCTATTGGTTAGAGCATTTTTTCAATTAATGATTTCCGAATAAATGTTAATACAAACTGTATAAAATGAACATAATTTTCTTCACTTGTATTTTTGTTATTGAGCAAGTTTATCAAAATAAATTGTCTACTAAAGCGACTGGCCCTGGCTGCACTGACTGGAACCGACCCCGCCCCGCACAGGGGTGGCTGTCCTTTCTGAGGTGTTGCCCCTCAGGTGTCCCCTCATGCCCGGCGGGTCCCCTCGCCTCCCGCCCACCGGCGCCCTCAGGCGGCGGGAAGCGGCGCGCCGGGGCCGGCCCCGTCTCCACCGGCAACGCCGCAACACCGGGCGGGGACCGGGCTGGGCCCCTCTGCTCCCAGGGTCCGGCTCGAGGGAAGGGTCGGGGCAGTGCCCGGGAGGTGCTGAGGGGGCTGGGGACTCCTGTCACTGGCGCGGAGCCCAGGGAGGGAGAGCGGGGCACGGGAGAGCCTTTTCCCCCGTCAGGTGAGTGTCAGCGGACAGGACCGGGCGGCGCGGGTCGGAGGAGCTGAGGGAGCTCTCCCCGGTGGGGTTGAGGTGAGGTGTCTCGGGCACGGGCCAGCGCGGGATCGGGGAACCCACAGTTCTTTCCCCCGTGAGGTGAGGAGCGTCTCGGAGACGGGAAGGGCTGCGCTGACACCCGCTGTGAGGCGAAGGGCCCGGGTGGCCCGGGACGGGGTGAGGCGGTGGAGCCCAGCCAAGAGAAAACCGCGATTTAATGGAATTTTGCTTGACTCGTACCGCGCCTAAACCCGAGGGCAGCTCACCCACCCGCTGCCAGCCCGGCTGGCTCAGATCCCGCCGCCGCTCTGGGGTTTGCTGTGGTTAATCTCTTTTTCTGGTTGAGCTTTGTAGCCGGTCTCCCAGCAGCTGTGCATACATATAATTAACGGCATAAAATCCCTTAACGAGCAGCTCCTGCAGAATAGTTCCTAAATGTGTTTTCTATAAATGGATAATTGTAACTTTAATTTTTAGTTTGCTGTTGTCCCACATACAATATAAATTATCATGTAAGTTGTTGACAATATTAATACCTTTTAAACAGTATTTATTCCTGAGGATTTTAACGTGTTTGCTCTAATGCTGACATTTAACTTTTATTTTTAACAAGGCTAAGTCTGTTCATATAATGGATACACCCATCAGGAAAATGGCATGGTTGTTGGACAATGATCAATATTTGGAAAAAACTGGGTGAGGAAACTGTTAAATCTAGTTGGGACTTCATATGTCGATAGAAGATTAATTATAATTCATGTAAAGTATATACTATATCCCTTCAAAACATCATATATTAATGCTTAAACAACTGTCAAAGTATAAAACAGTTCTTACAGAAAAAACTTGAAATGACTTTATGAGTATACAGGCATATTATGGCTAATGAATTGCTCTCATAAAATTATTGTCTTGTAGGTTGAGAAAATTCCATCTACAGGATGATCGTCTACCATGGCAAGATTTTGCTGTGCCTCATCTAGGACCAGATAATGAATTGCTAGGAACACATAGCAGCAAGACACAAGATGTGCTGGTAGGCGAGTTTTCCTACAAAGTGGAGCGACTAGTACAGTAATGCATATCCACTCTAAATTCACAGTGAGGAATAAATAAGCTGATAGACAATAATATGCTTCCTGACATACATTTGCCTATACACGCAGACAGTTTGATAGATGTAATCACTCATGTCATGAAACTACATGTAGTTTCTCTGCAGAGATGAATCTGTGAACAAATTGGGCAAAACAATAAATGAGATCAACTGTTGATACTGCATTTTTCTTCAGAAAGGCAGAAGCCAATATATATCACTTCAAACCCTGAGTCGTGTTTGGGAAATGCTTATTTTTATTCCTCTCTGGTAATCACTGCAGTATTTATTTTAATTCTTTTATTGAACTCTCCTATTTCTTGTCTTCATTCCTGTCTGCTCTAAACTAAGCTCTTTTTCCCCTTCCTTTAGCTCACAATCTGGGAGTATTGTGTAAGCTTTTTTTTCTTTGTATCCCACATTCAAAAGAGTATTCCAGTACATAAAATTATGTTCTTGGACATGCACTGCCAAGCAGCAACTCTTCCTAGGACTTACACTTTGTCACATTTAATCAGCGTGTTTAATTTGTCACACTGCATGTGATTTTTTCTCACTTGATCTATAGAGAGGACAAATGAAGACAGCACAGTCTCAAAAGGTGCAAACAACAGAAGAATGGATAAGAAACTACAGTTTGGAATCCTTGCAATTAACATTAGAGTATCTGGTAAATTAAGGCAATATTATTTTGTAAGTACAACATTGCCTTTTCTCTAGTCAGTCTTAACCTGTGTGTATCTCTGATGTTAAACATGCATAGTGCTCCAGGAATTCAGGAAGTGGTGGTGAAGAGATGGAGTTTACAGAGGAGACTCTTACCGATTTTAAATCCAGACTTTCTGAGTAAGTATCCATCTTCTTTACTATTTTGATGTGTAACTGATTCTGTATCTCCATTACTGCAGGCATTGCCTTAAATCTTAATTTGTTATCTCTGGGCACCTCAGAGTATCTCAACATTAAATCCTTTAGTTACTTAGTTATTTAGTGTAACTTGGATTAGCTTCAAGTTATGGATGCAGTCATGACATGGAAGTTGAAAATTTTCTAAGTGAATTTCAAATGTATAAAATCAAGCAAACTTAAGTAATTTAATTTATAGTTTCAGTAAGCTGTAGAATAATCATAATATTTTTGCTGATCTTCACAATTGATAGGAGTGCTGCCATTTCAGCATACCTCATTGTGTCAGGCTTTTAAAAAACAGAAGCAAATTTTCTGTTTTAAAAAACAAAATGGATTTTCCGCTTTAAAATGTTGGTTTAAACTTTCTGTTTGCCAGCTTGTAGACACTATGTGCATGGAATTAAAAATCCATTGGTTAGAGTGAAACAATTTTAGAGGACAGAAAGCACTTTGTTTTACCTCAGGTTATAACTGTTTTAATATTAAACTGTTGGAAGTTTTTCTACTTCAGGGAAAGAAGTATTTAATTGGTTAGCCCTTCAACCACCAGTTGTATAAGGGTATATTTAACATATTTTAATATACCTGTTTCTCACAGATTTTGCACCTGTGAGAAAAGGGATGTGATGAAGACAGGTGGTTGATTGTTACATTGAAGCCCAATGTGAGAGAATGCTGTAGCTAAATGTGTGCTCTGCCTTTTGTCAGAGTGATTGAACTCTATCAGCACCGAATTCAGTGGCTGTTGCAGGACAGCAGAAAGGTAACTTGAACTTTGCAATATATTTTTAGAATGGAACTCTATATGGCATTAAAGAATAACTTAACGTTTGAGTACTACTGAAAAGTGGCTTCCCGAAAGTCTTTGTATTTTCATTATTTATTACAAGTTCCACATCATATGCAGTGATGTTGACAGTGGATTGTTTTTCCTGATCTTTCATTGGTATGCAGGTTTCTACTTTCTAGATTTAATCTTTCTCTTTGCAGTCTTAGTCATCAGGTCCTCTCAGCACAATTTAAATGGGAGCAGACAATGCTGAGCTTAACCTCTGCCTGGAGTGGAGCTGCCTTGTTGTTCATTGTGCCCACCCTTGCACAGCTGGTTCATCTCACTGTGCCTAGCAGTGCTAATGCTCAGGATGTAACTCCCTCTCAAAGGGAATAGGGAAAGAAATAGCATTCCAATATCTTGTTTCCACAAAGTTACTTAATTTAGCCTGAAGGGAGATGCTATAGACAGCGTTATTTTTTATTTATCCTATCAAATAATGAATAAGTTGTCTTGGGAAGGAGGTAGTATGATTCACTGGTAAGGATTAACTGGGAGCCAGTAGGACTCTTCTTTTCTTTTTGACTATCACTGTGTCATCTTTATGCTAAAAAGTTTAAAATTAAAATAAATACCAAATACTTGATTTTAAAATGCTGTTGTACAGAATAAACAGTAAAATTATGAAACTGTAGATAAGCTAATATTTACAGTGACTTTTCTCTTTTAAGGTGTTCGGTGTTATAAAAGGAACTAAAGTTGGACTTTTGGTTGATGTGTCTCATTTAAGTTATGGATCTAGACTATTGGATTTTCAGAAGAACCTTTTGGTAAGTAATAATAAAGCAAATTTTGCCAATTTTAACATACTAATCAAGCTTTTGTGGAACTAGACGCCAGGAACCAAATAGAAAAAAATCTGCTTAAAATCCTAATATACAATAGAATAGAAATTTTCTGTTGTCGAAAGGTATGCTCCAAATGTCTTTGAAAGTGTGGTATTTGTTAATGTCCAGATCAAAACAAATCCAGCATATACTTTAAAATATTATTAAGGGAAGTGTTAATTGTTAGTTTCTCAATTCTATCAGCATTCTATATGGAATAAACTTGCCTAATAAAAGCAGCTGTAAGAGGTAGAGCCAAATTGTGCATAGAGCTATTTGTAGTAAATATAGTTTCCTTTATATTTTGTCACAGTTAAGGCCCACTTCACAATTTTTGTCGGAACCTTGGTGAATTAATCATTTTCTGTGTTCTCAGAAAAAAACTGTCCTTTATTGTGTTCTTTGTTTTTAGAAAACTTTTGTAGTAAGGAAAAAAGATATACAGTAGCTGGTTTACCGTGTAAATTTGACACTTGGTACAATTCAATTTGCCACATTCAGGAATTACTTACCATTAGTTTATATTACTTGTGGTTTTTCATTCGTGTGTTTCAAATAAAACTCCTTCAAGAAAACTCAGTTTCCACAAACTCAGTTTGGTTTGCTTAGCCAGAATATCTGAATTATTGTTTAGCCCTATCCATGATTATGTGCTAACCATTTTCTAGAAATTGCTTGGTGGGTGAATATGTGCATTCTAGATTACTGCTGTTTCATGTGGTCATCAGCAGAAGAGAAGAACTGATACCAGTACAATAAATATCCTTGCTTCTTGCCCCATTAACAAATTAGTTGGAATGCCATAAGTTTGCAGGTTTTGTCTCTATCCTTACCAAATATTTGAATCTCTGTGAGATTTTCTTGGAAGTTTGTTTTAGTGGTGGCTGAAAATATTGCTGTAAATATTTTTAGGAAATTACTATTTTTAGTCTTTTACATAATAACCTTACCAGAAGCAGCATGGATAGCAATGCATTCATAATTTTTTGTTTATTAGTGCTTAATAGATGAGCAGCTTTGTTATAAGAAGCAATTGTACTGCCTCTCATTCAGTACAGAAATTTCACCGCTGTGGGAGAGTCCAAAAACCATCAATGTTCATGTGTAAGTAAGTTAATTTCTCTGAAAAATCAAGGTGTTTCAAACAAGGTCTCCATTTAATTTGAACAATCTCTTGGAGGTAATAGTGTTTTTCATCTTGTGCCTGTAGTGGTTTTAAGAGGGGAGAAAAGCAATGAATTTGACATTTGGTGTGTGGTTTCAAGATGGTTGTTCATGCATAAAATGTCTTAGCTGCTCCTGTGGTTTGTCGTAATCTTTGTGATCTATCTTATTTAGCACCTAAATATTCCTTTTCTTTTTTACCCTCTCCTAGGCTACATGAAGCAAGACAGTGGATACAAGAGCTGGAGCCTGGTCAAGGCTGCAATTTGCTGAAAGCCTTAAGGCATGTGCTTACAGTGAAAGAACTGAATTCCTTGGTTCTTATTGTAGGAAGCTGGTAAGTTCATTATCTGTCTTAACAACCAGGTTTAACTTGGATACAGGATTCGTACAAGAAACTGAACTTGATACAAAAATAAATAGAAAATTTAAGATCTGAGCTTTATGTATTATTAGTTTATACCTTTGAATTCCTTTATTTCTTTCCTTTTTTACTATTTATATATCTTCTCTTTTCTGGTATGAAGCTATGTTTTTCCTTTGCAGATCACTTACCACAGTAATCTATTGAGAGCTTGCTAGCTCTAATTTTACATCAATTAAGTGTCATTAAGGATGTCACTGAAAGATTCCACACCTCTGGGAAGATTAGAGGATAAGATAGATTTTGCTGCAAAATAGCATTAAGCATTCAAAGATTGTCTTCTCTCTGTGATCTTAGTAGTGCTGATGGAGAACTTAAACTATCTGATTGAATAAATGAAACCAGATGAGATTATATACGTTATGGACTTAAACTCTGCAGTTCTGCTGTGATAATTTGAAAATTGCAATACTGGAGTTGGGATTACAAGGAAAAGACTACAATAAGGATTCTAGGAGTGTTACCTTCCTCCTAGTTCACTAGTTGTATTTTATTTTAAATGTGCAAAAAGGGATGATGTAAGCTTGGCAAGATTGATACTTAGGGTAATTGAACTTAAATTTCAGGTAACCTGTTGAACACACAGTCTTGATTAAAAGGTTCCAAATTTTGCTTCGGTCTGCTCTGAACAGAAAACAGAAGTTTATACTATGTGAAAAATTCCTTAATTTCTGTCCCTGGCAGAAGTGTAGCTGGAAGGAAAGTTTTTTCCTAGCCATCAGAACTCGGGAAATGAAAGCTGTGTGGGATACTAAGTTCTAAATGTAAAGCAAAGTTTTGCTTTCTTTGGTGCTCTTGGAAACAGAGGACGTCCTTACACACCAGAATTGGAAGGTTTTCTGTCACAGGGATCCAAAGCCACAACTCCTCATTTTTAGCTTCCAGGGCTAGCAGGGAATACTTCAGAACATTTAATTCGCAAGCTGTTGTGAGTGGGAGTAGAATCTTAGTGGGTTTGTTATCATTCAGGTTTTCAGGACAGAACCAAATTCCAGCAGTGACACCTCAGTAATGGTTGAAAGAGGGAGAGAAGTGCCCTCCAAACCATGGTAATGCTAAATAGCTAAATAATTCACATTATTTATTATTTCTTTCCCAGGTTTTCTTCCTTGTCTTCTTCAGTGTGGCCTTTTTTTTTCTCCATTTGATTACTGTCATTGTTAATATCTTTTTTCTTTTTTTAATCAGCCCTGATCAGTCTTTTGAAATATTATGTGATTATGCTCAGCAGTGTACGCTGGGGAGAAAAGTGCAGATTCACACTGTTATATATGATTGCAGCAACCCAGCTTCTCTTGTAAGTAATTGTGTTAATACTTAACTTCCTTAAGTGCCCTGTCATTTTTTTTCCTCTTCAGCTGTAATGCCTTCTCTTATAAACTTGTGGGGAAGCTAACCTAGTCGTTAGAGTTCTTGAATTAGTGTTTATTCTCTTCAGAGCAGATTTGCACACATGAAAAAATTGTTTGGAACATCATCCTGTAACTTTCTCTACTGAGTTCATTTTTCAGCCATATTAAAATAAGACTGGTAAGCAAATGATGGAAACATAATTATTTTGGCTTTCTCACTGCATGTACCTCAAAGATTCTTTTTCTGTCTCTACTGAGAACTGAATACCAACAACCCATGTTATCAAAAGAGACCACCAAATCAAAGTAACTCTTACTCTTCCTATTTTTATATGTAGGCAGTTCTAAAGAACCTTGCAGAAGCTGTAAAAGGCCGTTATCATTGCTACTCTTCCAAGGGAGAGGTAGGTGACAGGTAGAGAGGCAAAGCATTTTTCTCTCTTTTTGATGATTCTTCATTTTGAGAAGATAAAATAATTATCACACGAGTGGAAGTTGATAGTAGGAATTGGTGCTGAAAGCCTGTGGCTAATGCTTTCTGCAACTGAAACGTTTCCTAAAAGTGCAATAAATTTTGCAGTTATTGTTTACTGACTTATAACTGATAAAAGCAGTGGCTTACTATAGATTGATTCAAAGTAATACAGTAATATCTTGTTTATAAATTATTACTAATTTATGTGCAATGCATTAGATACATTTACACTCAATTCTGCTATACCAGGCAGTCTTGTATTGATGTTTGCACAGTAAAGTAAGAAAGCTGATTTCAGTTGCTGTTTGAACAGTAGTTAACTTATTTTTCCCCATTTGTTTTTATAATTGCAGAATTTTGATAGCAGTGATTTTCACCTGCTACTACAGGAATCCCAGAAGGCTAAGGACTTACTCAAGAGCATCAAACAGACTTTTCAAAGAAGAGTTGGTGGCTTGCTTAATAGTAGAAGAGTGGATGTATGTATTTTTATTTTTTATTTACTTAGAATAATGAGGGTTAGAAATTTGAAGTGTTCACAATATGAAAAAAAAATGTATTGGTCAGGTATTTTGATATGTGAACTGAATATTCTCTATTGGAAGAGCAAATTAAGAACAAAATCAATAAAGGAGACCTTTTGCTAAATATTCTCCAAAATGCATGTAAAGAACATTGTTCTGTGATCATAATAGGAGTATAAGAGGAGCACTAGCCTAACTCTCTGTATGATCATATAAATAAGTTCCAACAGTCCTTTAAATTGGTGAAAAGATACTTTCTGCTGTGTGATTTAGTTGGACATTTAAATCCATTGCGAACTTATAAGGGCTTGTCTTAGTAGCACTGTTATACAAGTCTGGGAGAAATTTTTTTGTTAGCAAAATACTCTGTTCTCTGTCACAATCACTGTAGGACTTGTGTGATGGGGACAACTCTGATCTGAAAGGGGGGCTGAAAGCTCACTTTGGGTATCCTTGTATACCTGGTCATCTGGCTTGAGTCATTCCAGACAGGAGACTAAATAATTATTTGTGAATAAAATTTCTAATTATTTTTCCCCTCATCCTTCCTATGCTATACATTTTTTGGTTTTTTCTCCCTTCCAACCTCTAGTTACTAAGGGCTGCGTAGACTACCTGTGGAGCAGATGTCACTCTGTAATGACTTAGAAGATCGTATTTCCCTACAAAAGGCCCATTTTTAGGAGGACAAATGATAGCTATTTTCAAGGTTGCTTTTGCTTGTTGAAATCCCAGCACTTTGGTTTTAATTATGTTCACCAGAATTCCATGCTGGATATTTTGAATTGAGGGTAAAAATAAATTATGCTAAAACTTGCAAGAGCTTTTCTTAAAATCCATTTTAGGTTTCCACAGCATTTGCAAATACAGCACCTTCCAGCTTCTTCCCAAAGCCTCCAAAGCACAAAGGACCATTAGTTATTCAAACACCAGGCATCCTGGCCAAAACCTCAGCAGACTGGTTAAAGACATATGGATTGAAAGGTAGCACAGAAAGAAAAGCTTAACAGGTATGAAACATGAGTTAAAGTCAGAGTATGTGTTTAATTTAATGTATTTGTTTCTTCCTATAGCTAAAAAGTTAGACCTTTATCAAGTTCTGGCTCCCAATGCTTACTCCCCTGTGGAAGATTTTGTACCTATTCTTAAAAAAACAGTATCATCAACTCTACACGAGGCAAGTGATGAGGAACTTTTTTTTCCTGAGTTTGTGGATTTTTTTCTTTCTATTGCTGCATTTTTCTAATGTAAATCAGTACTTTATTAGTTAGCTGGAATTCTACAGGCTGAAATACTTATATCATTCTTAAGAATGACTCAGAAAGAAATTCCATGTTGGTTTATCTTATGTTGGATTCTGTAAACAGTTAACACTATTTATCCTTCTAGAAAATGATGATGCAGTTTGAATGGTATGATGGAACTATGAAAAATATCCATGTTGACCTGCCAGTATTGTACAACTATCAGGTGAGTTGTCTACCATGGTGTGGCCTTGTCTGGTCTAGACTACCATCTAATTATTCTTCACTAATTATCTTGTTAGCTAAGTACTGCAGGGATTCATGTACAGACAGCTGTCCATGTAAGTCTGCAGCCACAGGAATTCTTACAGGCAGTAGTGATTCTTGAGGATTTCCTCCTAGATCAGAATGCAGCTCATCAGAAAGTGGGACAAGTCTAGTAAAGAGAAGCTGTCTGGGGATGTTTGCAACCAGGGTTTGCTATACAGTGGTCTGTCAGTCCTTTTTCTTTGCCACTTCACTGGCAGTCCTGACAAAGGGCTGTGGGAATGTTTCCAGGCAGGGCAAATGGTTCATTAAAATGGGAGTGATGTGAAGTCTGTGGAACTCTACAGTCAGACCAAAAGGAGAGTGTGAAGTGGCTGAAATAAAAAGCAGCTTCTGTGGCTCCTTGCTCACTGGTAGATGCTTGTGTTTTCTGCTCCAAAAGCATGTTAAATTATAGTTTTATTTTTGAGTTCAGTGCCCTTTTCTGGCTTGATATGCCCTCATATAATGCCTACATGGTATATTGAGTTTGGACAAATTATCCTAATATCAAACTGATACTGTGTTAAAGAATTACATGTGTTTGAGAATACTGTGTTTATGTTAAATTGTGTGTTTTGTTATGAACACTGCCTAAAAATGCTATTGAAGAAAGGGTAAGCTTGCAAAAATGATATTTTTTAAGCTTTTTTTTCCTTTTCTTGATATGCCTGACCAGTGTTCTGGAACGTGCTGGCAAGAGGAAAAGTGAAGTGGAGATACAGACCTTTAGATTCTTTGTTTCTTTTTTATCACTGTATGTTTTTTTCATGGACTGTGTTCTCATATCTGTACTAATAGTGAATTGTTGCTGTTTAAATGAATGACATTTTTTTTAAATTTTTTCATTACTATGCTGTTATGTTATTTCTGTATTAAGCATTTGGCAATAAAAAAGACTTGTTATTTTTAACATAAATTTTCTTTATTTATGTATAGAAACTCCTTGCTAAAATAGTAAGAATCTATGAGCAACGAATTGACTGGCTATCTGTTGCTAGCAGAAGAATATGGGGATGTGTTTGTGAAAGAAGGTATTGTATTTGATTTTGGGGGTTTTTTGTGAGGTTTGAAGTCTTAATGTGTTTGAGGATGATGTTTATTTACATTTTGTCTGAGGCCTTACTCAACCTCAGTTACAGATTTGCTCTGTTTTCTGTTTAAAACCTTGAATATGAAGTTTCAGACAAAAGACCCTTGTTACTAGAGATTTTCTTGCTCCTTGATTAAGTACTGAATAGCCCACCAGGCCACTGTATTGTGCTGGGAACTCACATCCCTCTGACTGTCCATCACATCTGTGGTTCTTTTTAAAACTATTGCTTCCAAATTATCCCCTGTCCATTAACTGTGACCATCCTGCATTGTCTCTGCAAGCAGGACTTAAAACTGACCATGCTGAGCAGCTCATCATGAACTTTTCTCTAAACCAGTAACGTGCCCAATAACATCAGTCAGTCCATACCTGAGCAACCACTCTGGCACTGCTGAGCTGAGAAAATTTAACCATTTGTCTTTGGAGTAATATTCCATATGTTCCTGGAGTGTTGGCTGGGAAAGGACGGTGAAGTGTCCAACAACTCTGCTTGCTGGCAAACATCCACACATTTCAGGGAGGTTTTAGATACTCTAGTACAGAGAAAGAGGAGAACCTCTTTGGGGTTCAGCAGCCATTATGGCACTAAAGTCAGCAGTACCCTGATTACTCCATAGTTTAGGAAAGACAGAAGTTTCCATTACTGTTACTATTTTTATTTTTTAAATCTCACCTGATGTTGTGCAGAATTTTTTTAAAATATAGATTCAGTGTTTATACATTTTGGTACATAGGTAGAAGATCCTTTCACTGGCAAGTTAGAGTGCACTGAAGATAAAAATACTTAATTAAGACTTTCTTTAATGAGTAGCATTTTTTTTATATAGGGTGATTATACTTGTTGATATATCAGTGACAAACTCTACCTACATCTCTCATATCCAACATTCTTTGCGACTTTTACTTGAGGAACAAATGTCAAATAAGGATTACTTCAATATTATTGCGTAAGTAATGATTTAAGGGTCTGTTAAAATAATTGTAATGCATTGCAATGAAAGAATTATGCCGAGAGATTGTAGTTACTAATGGGCATATTTTAGATTTTTAATTGTATTTAATGGTTTTTAGTGAAGTATTTGCAAGACTGGCACTGATTGGTCCTTATTGGGTGAGTGCATGGATCAGATGTATGGAGACCAGATTAGTAATTAAAAATCCCTGTTTTGGGTGAGGCTCACTGGAACTGATTGCATCATACCTGTAAAAATACTCATCCTGCTGTATTGTTCATAACAACATTCATTCACCTGTCAGAAACTTACTGGAAGAGGATTTTGATGTCTCAGGTACCATAACTGAGAGCACCCTTTAAATTTTACATTAACTCCAATACTGTTTAATCTATTACAGTGCTGAATTTCTGTACTCAGCACTGGCAGGCAGAAACATGTGGCACAACTGCTGAGCAGCTGCTGGGCAGGTGTCTGGCAGGTAAATGTAAGAGCCAGCAGCTCATGGAGTTCCAAACATAGTGTGAGAACAGAGCCCTTAACTCACAAGAGAGATACAGGCAGCATCTGAGGGTTGGAGTTCCTTTTTCACAGTGCTTCCACTGAGCTTTTCCCAGCTCATGTAGGAAAGAAGATCAAACAAACCTTGGGTGATGGATAATTAAATGTTTTGAAGTAGAAAATAGTTGGCATCGAGCAGTTATATGTCTTTTAATACCCCAAATAAGATTTTTCTTTTTCAGTGAATTTACTCTTTTTGCTTGTTCTAAACCATAATCTGAAAACTAATTGCTGATATCTTTCCGTGAAAGATTTGGGAGTGACATTGTGCCTTGGCAGCAGGAGCTGCTTCCTTCCCAACCAGAAAACTTAGAAAAGGCTTGGAGGTAGGATCAAATAATTATCCCATGTATGTGAATTTCACAGAGAAAAATTGCAGACAACTAAAAAAATTTATAAATTTATCATGTTACAAAAATAGGCTGCCATGTTCTACACTGATTGTTCACAGTGGTTTCTTGTGAAAACAGCATTGTAAAAGTTAATAAGCTTGGTGACTTTGTATTTCATATGTGTATATAATATATATGTACACAGATACAGAAGTGTCTGTGTAAGGAATGAAGAGATTACAAGAAAAATTGAAAACTGCTTCAAATACAACTGGGATGTGAGAGCTAATCAATGGGGTTTTTCTCACATGCTTTGGGAAAAAAATCCCAGGTTTCTGTTTGTGAAGCCACACTTCTTTTGTTTTCATTAAGAGATTTTGTTTCTTCATTCCTTCAATTGTAAACATCTTGGTTTAGGTGGGTGTTGAGCTTGGAGTGCAAGGGCAGTAGAAATTTCATGAGTGCGCTCAGGAGAGCTGTGGAAGTTGACTTCAAGGACAAAGATAAACACAAATCACAGGGACTCTACCTGCTGACTACAGGAATACCAGATCAGGAAACAGTAAGTGTCATCATAGGCAACTTTTCTCTAAGTTCTTATCAAAAATAACCTCAACTTTATTTTCCTCTTTTTTCCCCTTTTCTTTCCCCCTTATGTCCAGTCATCACAGTTCATTGGCAGAATATTCCTCCTTTGCATACCTGAGGCAGCCCAACTGTCAGGATCCCAAACTTCCATTTCTGCAATTGCTAGTCCTGTGTTGGAGGTAGCAATTAATAATTATGTGTGAATTATAGAAAATCCAAGACGTGCTTTTTGGATTCCTTTCGCACTCCAGCTCTGGACATCATTTTGCTTTAGATTTCTGAGTTTGAACAAGCTGATTTTTTGTAATTTATCATTTCCTTACAACTCATGGGAAGAAAGACACAAATAATTTTCCAGTGGAACTCCATAGCACAATATGTAGAGACAGCTCCTGTTTTACCACAGTAATCCCTTGCTTGGATACACATTTGTAGTGAATGTGCTCCATGGCCATTAAGCCGCCTGCACAGCCTGGAGTTTCTACACATGTGCAGAGAGATGTCTCCTGCTTTTGTTACCCAACTCCAGAAATTCTGGGCAAACCTAAGAAAATGGCTTTAGCCCATGTGGTTGACAAGAAAACGAGGGACAAGTGGACAGTTTCATCCCTACTTTGCTTCAGTGCATGGCTAAATTGATGCACGATCTCTGTCTTTGGTTCCCAAATCCACCCCAGCTCATCCCTTGCCTGCAGTAGAGCTGTTGCCACTGTAACCAGCAATAGTGACAATTGGTGTGTATCTGCATGGACTGAGGAGGCACTGGGCAGCTCAGGGTATGTTCCTGTGCTGAACTGCTCCAATTGGGAGGATCTGTACATCAGTCAGGAACCAGTGGAGTAGATGGAAGCTTGTCTGAGATAGAGGCTCACCACTGACGTTTCTTTTTTCTCTGTCTTACAGCACACAATCAGTGCTTATGTGGCTGAGGTTTGCAGAGGTTTTGATTTACAGCTCCATGTCTGTCTGTTCAGTGTAATGAAGGGCTCTGACTCTACTGGGATTATTCCAGCCCGCTACGCCAACCCAAGGGAAACTGCCAATGCTTTTAAAGAGATTGTACAGGCAGCCAGTGGGAGGTTTCACTGGTTTGGAGAAGCAGGTATGAACAAAGGAAGGTCAGCACATACTTCTTTTCTTTTTTTTTTAAGATATGCTAATGCTGTACTAGAACTGAGATATAAACACAGTTCATAGTTTTATTGAGACCTTCAGTCATATTGCAGAATATTATAATGCAGCCTTAATGAAGAAGTTCGTTTGTTTGATTTTTTTTTTTTTCTATTTGAATTCACCGTTCTCTGTTAGCCTTTTTAAGGATGTTTTAAAATACAGTTACTGATATGGTAGGTCAGATGGTCAGGCTTGCAAGAAGCGAAGGTTTTTTGATTCTTTGCATTGGTATTTAGCATGTTCTACAAATTGTTATACATTTAAAAAAAAAATACTTACTTTGTACACTTTACAAAACCCATGCTAATTAGCACCTATTTGATTATCAGGCATTTTTGAAAGTGATGATATTACCAGTATTATATCTGAAATGGAAAAAGTGAAGAACTACTCCCAAAAGGTATGATTTACATAGAACTTCTTAAATTACGTGTTTCTTCCTAAAAAAATTTGACACTGTTTGTTCAGCTGACAGCTCGGGAGATTGGACAAAACCCTTTTATGATGAGCAGGAATATCGTAGAGTGTGAGAACAGAGACCATAGAGTAAATAGGGATAAATAGGGACTAGAAGGCAGCTGTACAATAGCACTGCAGTGACTGGTGTTGGAGTAACCATGATTCCATACCAAATACAAGTTTACAGTTTGTGATTCTCCTTTTTGTTGCCAATCCTGTGAAGAATTCTTTTCAAGTAAATTAATTCTTCATTATAATAAAGTTATATATGTTAAATGCAGATAAATAATACTGCATTCTTATAAGTCCCAGTGTAGGGAGTGCTTGTCATTAGCACAATGCTTTTGTCAATTCTAAAACAAGTTGTTTACTCAAGTGTACTGAGGATGTAGAACTAGATTATATCTCACCATATTCCATGCACATGACTTTTTTCCAAAGATATCCAACAGAATAACCAAGGCAGTATAGCCAGGCTGGCAGTGTGGTGGCTGTTTCTTCTAAAAGTGTGAATTGAAAGAGATAGGCAGTAAGAACCTTGTCCAGCAGGCTGAGCACCCTGGTGGATGCAAGTCTGAGTCACAAAAGTTGGACTTTTTTAAAAGAAGAGTTGGTAGCTATTCAATGACATCTTAAAATACTTTGTTATCATTTAACAGTTGCGTGTTCACCATATTCCGCTTTGTTCTAGCCTTTGTCTATATACACTGCTGCTTTTTCTTTTAGTCTGTTTGCCCAGAGCAGGAAGGGTTTCCATACAGTGTGTTTGAGCAAGCACAGCACAAAGGGGGTTCTGTTCAGTTAGAAGTGTTACGCATTATCAGATAGGAATTTTATTTGTTATTATAGTAAATACAAAATACCTGTCTTTGAAATGTCATTTACTTAAATTCCATGTATATGAATTACTAAACAATGTGGGTTTCTATTTCAGTGTGCATTCCTAGTGGAGTCCTTAAAGCAACGCTCGGTAAATCAGTCTGTGAAACCCCTTACACCAGAAGAAGACTCAAATGTGCGTACGAGGAAGGAGCAAAAAAAGCCAGAGAAGGTGCCATCTCCTAAACCCACAGCTGTGAGTCTGGCTAGAATGGTTTGAAATGGTCCCATTTTTAATATGCTGTGTGTTAATTACAGATACTACCCAGCTATTGGATGCTCCTCTTGGTGAGAGAAGTGCTCAGCTGAAAATTTGAAGGAATAAAAACAGCACTGTGATAGTTCTTTGAATTTATGTTTGCATTCAAAATGCTACATATACCAAAAAGTGCATCTTACTAAGTAATTATAATGGAACCACACTGTGGTGTCAAATGGTGTCTAAATAATTCTTCCTCTGACCTTAAAAAAAAATCATGTTTAATGGAAACAAAGGCAAAGCAGAAATGTGCTTTACCAAATTACATCTATTTTGCAAGTCCTTCTAGAAGGTACTGAATATTATGATGTTCTGCTCATTTACAGATGAGGCAGCTGCAGCTCAGTAGCATGTTTTTGGCCTCACAGAGAGCCAGCATAAAACAAGAACAGCATGCCAGCTGTGCTTATTTCCATGGAGTTACACTACTGAGTCCCTTGGGATTTTCCTATTTTCCTTGTTCATTTTGACTGTGCATTCCTCTGTTTTGAGTAGGTGTGCACATCTGTAGTATTCATAAAGGGCCAGTGCTTACAGGAACTTTCAGGTCTCATCTTTGAAATGGGAATGGCATTGTAGGTATGGGAATGTAGGAAATGGGAACGTAGATGTGGGAATGTTGCAAAGACTTTGTAGGTCTTCCAGGCTGTATTATCAAAAGTGACATATTCTCAACACCTCTTCACAAATGCAGGAGAAACTAATTACTCAGAGATAACAATAGAGCATAGTTTTGCAGGGATTACACTTGTAGAAAACTGGTACAGGGCTGTCTGTAGATGTTTGGTGATATTTATAGTAGAGCTGTACGTTAAGTTAGGTATCAGTTGCTTGAAGGCTCAGTGTCACAGCAAGTCTTATCCTACAGTAGGGTTAAACAAGTGCTTGTGTTGTTTAGCAGCCTGCTCAACCCCTAGAGGGATGAGGCAAACCGAAAGGAGAAGTTACTGGTATCAGCACTAGATTTCCAATAGTCAGTAAAATGCTGAGGAAGATACTAAATACTGTATTCTACAAAGCAAGGCCTTTACCATACTAGACTGCTGGCAAAAATGGTCCAAACTCCTCTCCCTGTAGATGTTAGTCTTCAGGTTTATGGTAGCAGATGATATTGGCAAGATAATTAAAGCAGAGCAATTAGAATTACTTAACCCGGCAAGAAACTTCAAATTAATGTGTTGTCATGGCAGTCTGCAGATTTGTCAAAGCCAGAGTAAAGCAGGAATTAAAGAATAAAGAAGGATAATTCCAGGTTAGAATAATGAAGTTATGATTCAGCTGAAACACGTTTTACATTTTTTTTGTTGTTGTTATTAAAGGTGTTTAAGGATGTTAAAGACAACCATGGTGCAGAGAGAAATACTCCTGTAAGAGTACTGGCATGGCGTCCTCCTAGTGCCAAAGCAGAAATTCCACCAGGTCTGTATGGATTAGGGGCTTTTTGTCTTCAGTTTCCTTTGGGTTTTGCTTAAAAGACAGTATTTAAGTTAGAGATTAAAATGAAACTTTTAGAAACACCTGGAATTGTAGTCTTTGATCAGATTTATAAGAACCTTGGTTCTTGTTTTGGAATTCCTATGGGATGAGTTTTAGCTGTAATTTATTTCGTTTGCTTCTACACTGTGCAAGGAAGGAACTCTGCACAGCTATGCAATGATTTCCAGGTCCTAGGATTGAATACCTGACCTTTATCAGGAAATGTCAAAAGTGTGTGATGGAAACAAGAACCCCACTGTGTTCCATACCTGAAGCCATAATGCTCAGCAATTCAGAGATTTCCGATGTTATTAGTTCAATGTATACAGTGCCACTAATTCCGTTAGATCCCATTTTAATTAATATGCTGTTCCACTTGATTTATTTATGTTCTAATAATGAAGGAAAAGTACAACACCAATGTCAGGCTCTCTGAAGTGCTGACTCTTCCAGCTGCTCCTGGCATATGAAAAGCGCTTAAACTGACTCTAGTTACTGTTGGTCCCTTAAAGCCCAATTCATTTCTCCTCCATTTTTTTGTGGTTTTCCTGTGTTTTTTCTTTGTATCTTTGCTAACATCTGCAATTTATTTCTTTACATTAAATTTGAGCCTTCAGACCTACTGATGTCGATATGTAGCAGTGTTTACAGATTGGATTCATATTTGCACCTGAGGGTCTCTGTACAAAGTTAATTGGTTTCTCCAGAAAATATTATGCTAGTTCAAACCCCTAATTTTTTCAGACTAACTCCTGTGACATTCTTCCTGATGGTAATTTATATATTTGTAAAGGTTTTGGTTCCATTTCTGTGAGAGTCTCTTAAGCAGTGCTGTACTATGATTCTTCTTAATCAGTATCAAAGAAAATGAAGCATTTACAATTGTGGTAATAGGAATATATGAAGAGAAGAACAGCGTTGAGCTCTTCTCATGAAAGAGTTTTATCCAGCTGAACTAAGTTAATGGGGGTTTTTTATCTATTATTTACTTGTAGCACAAACAGTAAAAGAATGGCCTCAGACTGAGAATAAAGGAAAGCACAAACCCAGGAAGCAGCCAGAGCTTTCTGTGTCTGTATTTTACACAGAAGAAGGAAGAAATGTGGGTATGTGTTATCAAGATGGGATGGGTGAAGCCCTTTGCTTATGAGCACTTTCATTATAAAACTGGCAGGATGATAAGTCACTGATAACCAGTGTGCTTTAAACGGTGAGTGGGAAAGAGTTTCACTTATCAAATAGTGATAAGGATTTTTAGTTTGGGTGTAGTTGGGTGGCTCTTTTTGCCTGTTTGTTTTTTTTTTTTTAAATTGGGCTTTTCTTTTGTAAAGTTCCTTGGGATCTTTTGGTCGAAGGTGCTCCAAAAAAAAGTGCTGTGATCATGGTTTAGTTGATTACAGAAGATTTGGTTTGGAATTTTTTGAAGGTGACATTATTTAAAGTTATTTTTTAGGTACTTTGTTTATTTCTTAAATAGGTACAGTATATCAGAAGTATCCAAAGGCAATGTGCATAAGAAAATCTATTTCCTCTGTCACATTGCCAGAGAAAGAGGAAATCTGTTCAAGTAAAGAGGTATTTTTCTCCTTACTAATAAATTGCCATTTTGGAATTATCCATCTGAATTAAAGAAAGCGTTAATTGTGATTCTGTGCAATGTGTTATTGCTTAAACTGTTCTAGTATTTGCCAACAATCAATTGCTCTATTTGTTTGTCTTACAAGTGGCTGACGAAGTACAGTATTAAAAAGCTTAAACTGGAATTGCCCAGGCTGATGTTTGGTCCAGGCTGTACCCACCAGAAAACGACTGTGGAGTGTCTGCACAAGAAAGTATCAGCAAAATACTGTTCTATCTTCCCCAGTGCAGAAATCAATGTAGGTTTTTGCAGATATCAGGTAGCTACATTATTGGAAGGCTTTGTATTTGTTTAGTGAATGTTGACTGATGTTTCTGGCTTTGTAGTGTGATGTTCTCTCCACTCTTCCCTGTTCTTTCTAAATCATACTTCCAGTAGCAAGCTAGAGAAGGTCTTTTATTCACCACAAAAAACTATTTAGTATGTTTGAAGTCCAGACTGCATGTTCTTTAGAATGTGTAGTATCTCTTCTGTTCATGCAGCATGAAAAAAATTTTTAAAATTTAAGTAAAACTTTTCAAAATCATGTGTGAGTTGAAACTGGGAAAATGTTGGATCTTAATTGTTTCAGTTTGTGCTATGACTGGAGCACAGACAGTGAAATGCAAGCAACAGAGTCATGGAATATTTCTTACCCTATATCATAGATGTAAAGAAAAAAATCTCCCTGATTTCCAGTGCCAACATTGCATATATAGAAGCTCAGCTCAGATTTCCTGCAGTAAGATTGTCTTGTACAAACTGAATTTTTCCAGGGCGTTGTGAAACATCTGCAGTTTCACCCTAAAGAGCTGGAACTCTACATGGAGCAGCTGGAGAAGGTGCTGCAGCGTTATATCCAAAGAGTGCAGTGGCTTCTCTCAGGTATTGGTGTGCAGCTGTGTTGCTGTAAAGCACAACTTAAATATACACAAAACCTTCTTGTCTGCTATTTCTGGTAGAATAGATCTGAACATAAATCTGAACCTCCAATGTGAATAAAGGTTCTCTGTCTTGCATTTCATTGAAAGTTTAAAACTTATTTTTGTGATTACAAGTGAATTAAGCATCTGTGCAGCTGATAAACATGTCGCTGACAAATAATTAGTTTTTGGTCTTTGTGTGTTCTATCAACAGAATATATACAGTAACATATACAAGCAAAATTTGCTTTCTTCTTCTTTTGCTAAGAATGTGCCCTGCTTAGAAGTTCAGCATCACAACTGGTGAAGGCTATTTTGATCTCTCTTGCTCATAAAGATCTTTGTTGGGAAAGAGTTTAATTTTTTGCGGGATTGTAAAGGAGCTACAAATTATTGAATACAAGTTGCTACAATTAACTAGTAATTAATGCTTGAGAGTGCTAGATTTGAAATGGCAGAACACTTATCCATTGTTAACCTTTTAACTACCTAATTGCCACATAGATTAGACTTAATTCTGTATAAATGTGCCCAGAATTACCACTAAAGATTGAAGATTTACATTATGCTCAATAAAATAAGCCTATGTAATAACTCTTAATTAGTTTTAATGTTCTGGCCCAGGAAGTCGAAGATTGTTTGGTACCATTTTAGAAGCAAATGTCTGTGTTTTGATTGATACATCTGGTTCTATGGGCCCATATTTGCCACCTGTAACAAAAGAACTTACCTCCCTTATCTGGGAACAGCTGAGAAAAAATGAAGTCAGGTATGGTGAATTATTGATAAAGACTGAAATCTGCACTCATTATTATGTAATCAGATTGCTTAATAATTACAGTAATACAGTCCTGAAACAATTCAAGTAATTATTGTATGTTAGAATATAATGTGCATGTGACAAGAACTGCTTTTTCTGTTGCTTTTACCAGTTTTTATTTCTAAACTCTAAGATCTGAGCCTCTGCCATGGGCTGATGCTGTTCACCCTTTTAGGCTCAGCATTCCCATAGATTTTCTGTTCATACAAAGTAAGAGATGCTTTTTGACTCTTCCAAGGCTGACGATCTTAATCCAACACTAGGCTCTTGGATGGTGGGGTTGATTTGGTTTGGATTTTTTCACTGTTGAATTTATGTTCTCATTTGGTTTTTTAAAAATTTTATTTATTTACTTATTTCAAAACTGGCTTATCCAAAGTGACTTGTTATATTGGTTAGGGTTAAATGTTGTGGGTCATCTTGCTCCTCAGGTTTAACCTGCTGAGATTTGCAGAAAATACAGAGAGTTGGAAAGAGTCTCTTGTAGAGGCAACTGATGAAAGCTGCCATGATGCTGTGCAGTGGGCTGCCACATGCCATGCCCGTGGGAACTCCTGCATCCTTGCAGCTTTACAGGTCAGTGTGCCACAGCTGTCTTGTGATGGGAAAACACTTCCACTTGACTGGTAACATTCTAGGAAAATCATTATGTCAAAGCGTACAACATCTTTATATGCAAATCACTGAACAGTTTGGAAATTAGGTCACAGTTTCTGGCTCCAGGGCTCATAGATATTGAAATTAATTGCTCATACTAGGTTTTAAAAAAATAAGTCAAATATCAATAGTTTTGTTAATATTTGTGTTCAAAGAAGACTGGAGAGGGAAAATAGCCAGTTGCTCAAAATGATGTTTATGTACAACTGTGGCTGTGATACTTTGCTCTGACCCAAACAGGATTTTAAATAAGCAGTGTTTGTTGGAATCTCATGGGTGTTGAGTACAATTCTTGAACTTCAGTAACAGGTGAAGAAACTTGTCTCCTATAAAAATTCTCAGTGTAGAAATTAACTAGTAATAATAACTTAAAAATTGAACTTGCAATTTCATGTGACTTAAAACTGGAATCAGAAATGTTGCCTTTAATGAATGATTCTTCTTCCAAACATCCTTGAACAATCTCTATATAAATGTTATGGCATTCATCATGAATCAAGTCCAGTAGAGCTGTAAGGCATGTGTGTAGTACAAAGATGTCCACTGAGTCAATTACTGTAGCACATTTTCATAATATTCATTCAAGTCTTAGTGAGCCTGATTTTCCGACATTAAACACCTTTAACTCCCATAAAATATGATGTCAAAATCTTTTATCAATAGTCCTCCAAAAGCAGTTAATTTTCTTATTTCAATTAGTCCATTTTTGGTAATGCCCTGCTTATAAATATGTTGTCTTATGCTACAAATTATCTACTTAAATTCTCAAATTTATATCCTTGATCTCCTTCCTAATGAGTGAAAATGAAAAGTCAAAACAAAGTTGATTAATGATGTGGTAAATATAAAACAATCTTAAATCACTGGAATGGTGTTTTTATTCTGAAGTATAACTTTTCCTATAAATGTACCAATTATTTAAACTTATTTTCTGCTTTTCAGAAGGCTCTCAGTTTCCAAGGTGTAGAGGCACTGTATCTATTGACTGATGGAAAACCAGACACCAGTTGCAGTCTGATTTTGGAAGAAATTGAAAGATTGATAAAGAAACAAGATATTAAAATCCACACCATTTGTTTTAGCTGTGCAGACAGGTATATGGTACTTTGCAAGAACAAAAAAAATAAATCTCTTAAAATTACTACTTTATTTATGGTCAGAAGTCTGTGCTACCAAAATGGTAATGAGGAAGATTGTTCTGACACAGGTAATTGCCACATGGCCTACATTTCATGCAGAAATTTATAATCATGTCCTCCAATCTCTTTGTTTTGATGTAATATTTTTTGAGGAGTTCTTAGAAATTCTTTTGCTGTTGCTTTCAGAGGAATAATTTTCATAAGTAGCTTTCTGCTTTATGCTAACAGAGGAGCTGTTGAATTCCTGAAGAAGCTTGCTTCCCAAACAGGAGGCCGCTTCCACTGCAGTTCTGGAGGTGAAGATGGACAATTAGCAGCACACAGAATATTGACAGAGGGATTGGATGATGAAGATGTATGTTAAATAAATCGGTTTTTTTGTTCCATTGCAACTTAGTTCTTCATCAGTAGAGAAACTTCATTTTAAAAAGAAAAATAATGAGAAAAAATAATACAGAACTGCTAAGATATTTCACATTGAAATCAAAAGGAGAAACCTTAATATCTGTTTTTGCCTTTCTGCTAACTGCCTTGGTGAGGTGCCCAAGCCCATGAAAGGAATACACAGTGCAATGTAGGTTTTGAAAGAGAAGTAAAAAATATATCATGTGTCTGGATGTGGTTTTTAAGCTAACTTCAGCTTTTACTGTCTTCTTATCCTTGCCATCTTTTGTTTCATTTAATTCTAAAATCTACAGTGCTTAGCACATTAATTCTCCAGCATGAGACCTCAGGCATTGCCACAGCAGAAAAATGTTACTGAACAGAACCAGGTTCAATCTAGGCTTGCTCTACTCTCTCCTTGTAAGACCAAGAACTTCCCTGCAAGTAGGGAAATTTAGAGCTTAGGATCAGTTAAACTTGGTGAAACATAAAATAATAAATAAGTGCCAGTTAAAACATTTTAACTCTGTTTTCAGGATCCAGTTTTCCCTTACTTTGAAGGAGATGATTTAAAGAAACTTACTCAAGAAGTAGCAAAAGCTAGAAATTTCTTAAAGCAGGCAAAATCTTGGAGGTGAGTATTTATCAAGCATCTTTGTATTTATTATTTTGTGGAATGAAGACAAGAATATCTGACTCCCAATGTCTGCTATATAAAAAATAAATCTGGAGAATTGTCTAGAATAGGAGTCAAGGACAATTAAATTGTATTTATCCTTATGTTACCCTTCCTAACTGCCAATCCAGACCCAGAAAGCACCAATTCAATAGGAATAGCAGGCAAAAGTACCTACAAAGAGCTTTAAAATGCATTATACCTCCTCAGTGAAAAGTCGCCCAAGGACAGGGCTAAACAAAGACTCCAAGTTGTTCTATGCCTCTGTGAAAAACTGCTGTAATTCTTTGGGATTTGTTTTTCTTTCAAACAGATTATTGCTTGAAAAATGGAACACAAACCAAAAGGACAACTCTGGCTTTCAAAAAAGTGCTCAGGTAAACAGTCACCACATTTACATCATAGTTTATGTATAGTTCATGTATTTCAGTAGAAGGGTAATATTTTATTAAATGTATTCATTTCTAGCAGTCACTTTTTTCAAAGTAAAAACATTTGTAGTGATTTTAGTTCTTAGCTGAGATAGACCACAGAAAAATCCAATAAAACCAAAGAACAGCTCAAAGAGAACTGTTTGAGGTGAAAAGAGCAAGGCAGATGTACATTTGTAGTTATTAATGGTCTAGCAAGCAGTTAAGCACATTAGAGGGTTAGAACCAGATGTAATGGCTGTAATAACAGTTGCTGCATGGGCTGCGTGATTTATCTGTTAAATGAACAAGGCTGACTGAAAAAAGACCCCTCTAACAGCAAAGACAGCCTCAGCAAACATGGGACTGTCATTACAGAGTGGTGGGAGAGGCAGCTGGGCAAACTAAACCTCTCACAGAGCCAACTTGCTGCTTTAAATTGGCAAAGTAAAAACCACAGGAAAAGAGAAATTGCTGGGTGGAAGTACTTACTGAGGGTTAAACAAGACAGAAGCATTTGTCACAGAGCTGTTTGAGGAAAAACAATGGGCACACAGACAACTGCAGAGTTGCACTAGAGAACGTTGGCCTGCCAAGATATTCATCAAGGAATTGGGTAAGGCAGATACAGAGCAAGACTGGTTTTTGTTGGGTTTTTTTTAATCCTTGTTGCTATAGCTGTAGTTTGTATTTTGGTTCAAAAACACTGCCCAATCATTCAAATAGGAATAAAAAAAATCCAGTCTGGTCTGCTGGTTAAGAATGCCTGGTTCCTGGAAGTGGAACCTGCAGCCTGGTGTGCAAGAGTGTGTGTGAGTGTGTCAGAGCGTGTGTGAGTCTGCAGAATTCAGCATTTAAGGGCTGATCACTCACAAGAGATGCTTGGAGAGGAAGTGGATATAAAACCACCCTGTAGGAGCAAGGAAGTTTTTACAGGCATGCAGGGATAAAGGCTGGTGTTCCACAACTATCTCTGTATCTCAACATGCCAAGGAAAACTGAATTGCTGGTGAAGTGTATAGGTAGGCATTCCTGTTAAAATTCTCCAGAAAGTGCATAGCACTGTAGCCCCATTAAACATGTAAGGAAACTGGAATACTTCCAGTTTAAGGTGTATTGTTTTTCCATTACTATTTTGTCAGTGGTGATACTGAGCCCATGCTGTTTATATATTTTGAGTTGCATTCTAAAAAGTATTCATGTGCTTCACTTGTAGGATTAAATTTTAGATGAGGAAAAGATGCTGAAGAGGTTTGGAATTATACCATTAACCTGCTTCTTTTCAAAGTGTGCTCAGAGCTTCCAGCTTCAAGCAGAAAGAAAGAAGATTCATTCTTTGTTGTCATAACTGCTGGCAAGACAAGTTGCAGATGATAAGTGCTGCACTGACTCCACTTGCAGATTTTTCAGGATTCAAAGTAAATCAAGCACTAAACTCTACGAAGTTTAAACATAAGTAGAGAATAGTTTTCAATATAGCTAATACAAATTTTAAAAGTATATGTATTTTTAATATCATCAGTAGTTATACAGGGTCACAACTTTCGTTTCTCTTCTACTGCATTGTATTAATAATTTCTTCAGTTAGTTGCTGATATGTCTAAATTGTCTTTTTAGTCAGTTAGTTTGAGAATTCTTTGCTGGTGCTTATTATCCCTAACAGATGGGACAGATGGCTGTGATGTTAGGAAGAGAATTCTTTATGCCAATTTTGCATAGAAAGTCCAAGAAATAACCTTATTGCAGAAAACAAAGCTAGTAATTAATGTTTTCGCACAGAGAAGTTTTGCTAATAATTATTTTGACTCTTTGTTTTTCATCTTGGCAATAAAGAAAGATTTAGGGCTGATGATTCAGAAATGATCAGACATGCAAGAAAGCAATACCCTGTTGCAGGTTATGTTTGTATAACTGGACACTGCCTATCTTCTGAGCAATTCTGTTCTTGTATATTTCCTGTCTAGAAAGATTAAAAATATGTTTGCCAGTACCAGTTAATTTATGAAATATACTTGTTTTTTACTGATTTCTGTAATGACAGATCACTAGTATTTTGTACATGTTCACTGTTGTCTTTTAGAGAGTTAGAAATTAATCTCAGGTGTTTAATATACGTAATAAAAAATGGATTCGGACTTCAAAATTCAGATACTTGATCTACATTTATTCAGGACTATTTGCATCTCATGAATGCCACTGGATATACTGTGATATGGGAGATTGTGTCTTTTCTGTCTCTTTATCTCTTTTGTCTCTATAAAGAATTAAAAATTATTTGTCATAAATGTATCTATTTCATGTTGTGTGCTCTGAACCAGGTGACTCCTGCCTTCCATGTTAGTGCCAGCCTTTACTGGAATGCTGCAGTTAAACTGGTGCTTTTTGCTATGCATCACTTTCTGTGATTTTATTTGTGGATGTGTGTAACTGCTGAGATGATTTGATATGAAAATATTAATTGTAAATTAATAGGATTGGTTACATTTCTGTTTGAGGTATAGATGATGATCACTGATAGAATGAGGATTTGTACTAAGAGAAATGTTAAAACAGTAAATCCAGGTAGAAAGGATGACCTTTCTGTATTGCCAAAAAGGGTTTCTTATTTGTTCCTTGGAGGATTTAAGAAATGTCACAGTATGTAGCATAGATTCTTATATATCCTATAAAAGTACTTTAAAAGAACTTGAAAGGAGACACTTATGCAGGTGTGTTAAGTAGTATCAGAGGCACTTTGTGAAGTAAGATCATAATGAACATGTTGGATTTTGCAAATGTGGGTAAGTATCAGAATATTTCAGTCTGTTGTGTTAGATTGTAATTGTCAAAGCTTTCATTTAGAGCCTTGTCCCCCTGGACAATATTTGGTGTTCAGAGGTTTTAGTCTGTCAAAACAATTGTGTTTACACAGAGTCTCCATTGGATGGTTGTCAGTGGATCTGTAACCCTAATTTTGGGGCAGCCTACATTAATACTCATCACTGAGCTGTTTGTTTTGGCTCGGACTGGGCGTTTGTTTCTGTGGGCAGAGCACAGCACGTTTCTCTGGTTCTCCTGAGCATGAGCTCGCTCCAAGTAGTGTTGGGAACTCAGGAGCCTTCTCTTTGCTGGCGATGTGAGCTAAGGGCTTCTAAGCCTCCTGTTCAAGCAAATGCAATGAAATGTAAGGAGCAAATGTTGATGTTAGAATCTGTGTAAGCACAGAAGCTGTAAAATAGTCAAGTATTACAGTATTGAGCCATTGCACCCCTCCAAGTTCTCCTCTTTTGTAAGTATGTATAGCCTGTGCAGCCAAAGCCTTGTGGCAGCCCTGCTGCCTCCTCAGAGCAGCTCCTTCCTT
>WEKY01001294.1:128540-148107 GCA_013390045.1 Picathartes gymnocephalus
TGTCTCCTTACTACCTACCTGGAAACTCCCATCCTACCTGCTCCCATCAGGCTGAGGGCTGCTCAGCCAGGAAGACATTCTCAGGAGATGCCTCAGTGGGGATGACCTGAGTAATACTCAGTGACTTCAGTGTCGATCTGTCAGCTCTGTGTCTTTTGCTTTCCTGGCTTGTGCTTGCTGGAATGCAACTCACTGTATTCAAGACATAATAAAAGAGGAGTTTTAAAATTGACCAAATGCATATTTTTCTGCCAGTTTGTTTGTAAGTCATGTCATTGCTGTGACTCACTGGATATGCTGGTTTGTGTGCAATGAATTAAAGACAAATGGCTGAACCAGTTGCTACCTCCATGTGCGTGTGCGACCCCTTCAGAAAAGTGCTGCTTTCACAGCAGGAGTTGGGAACTTCCAGCTCATGTGCTGCCATAATTTCCAGCTTCCAGGTGCTGAGCTAGGTTTAACTGGTGCAGATGTTCATATTACTTAGCAAGGACTGGCAGTTCAGGAACTCCTTCGTGCATGGTTCAGCCATAGCTGCTCCAGGGAACAGCTTCCAGGAGAAGGGTGTGACAGCTTGGCATAGTAACAAATTCTTCCATACAAATATGCCTGGATTTGAGTCACCCCAGCAGTTCATGCTGCTTCAAAGGAAGGTAATGGCAGTGTGTGTTGTGTCCTTTAGAATTCTGTTCAGTGAGAAGTTCTCTGTGCCCTATAAGCATGTTGCTACTGTTAGCATGTATCTAGATTTGTAACTATAAACTTCCAATATTTTAGGGACCCAAATGGGTTAATACAACTAAGTCACTGGAATTTTCATTGAATCATTTTAATGCATCTAAATCAGATGTATATCAGATGTATATTTAATTCCATTGAACTTTGGTCCTCTGTGAAAGGTCCATCTCAGATGCTTATGAGGTGTTTGCTTGCTGATTAGTTTAAATAAATAAATAAATAATAGAGGAAGAAGGGAAAATGCAATTCCAGAAAATTCCCAGCGTCAGAAAATAACATTTTCCTTTCCTTTCCTTCCCATTACAATAATGATAATTTAGGTTCGAGGTAGTGAATGCGCTGACAGAACTAATTTATGAGTCTGATAATCTCTGACTCATATCATGTGAGACTTTATCAGTTAGAATCTTAAATTCTACCCAGAATTTGATAAGTAGCTTAGGCAGACCTTATAAGCCACAAGTTTATATCCTTTCAGTAACATGGGCTGCCTCTGTCACTATGGCCACTCCTAATGTGGTACCAAGGCTTTTCTAAATAGAGTTAAAACTAGCAAATAACAAACCTGTTGGAATTGGTGTTATTATCTCTTTCAGACTTGCATCTGTATCATTTGTTCGACACTTTTGTTGTCTCTGTGATTCCCATGTGTAGCAAGCCAAGCTGTGATCCCTGCTAATTGTATAGAAACGTGCCTTTATTCAGTACAATGTAACACAGTATTCTTATTTATGATGTATTTGTATTCCTTCCCTTCAAATATTGCATAAACTGTGCTCTTCTTTAACAAGACCCCAGAGCTGATACAGGGATGTTCGTTGCTGCTGTGAGAAGTTGCTTTGTTTCTTCCTGTAATTCCATCCTGACTTGGCAATGCAGGCTCAGAGTTATCATTTCATTTGACCTGTAAATCAATCTGTGTAACATGCAAAGCAACCACAAATGCAAAGGAAATGAGAACAAAGTAACTTGAAAAGCATTTTATGGGGCACATTCCAAGGCTGTATTTATGTATGCTTTATTCTTTCCATGAGGAAACAGTGAAATATGCAGAACTATAACACAAATACACAAAGAAACAGGAAAAAGGAAGGCTAGAGTGAGAATATTTATGTATGTTAATGAAGAATGGAGGGATTTAAGAAGAACCTGATCTCTTAGCTTTACAGCAAGGAATAAGGATCTGCATCTTCTTTTCCCTTCTGGTCTGGACTTAGAGCATGACATGGGTAAGTTGCTTTGCCTCTGTGTCTTACTCCTCTAACTTAGCAAGGAATGTGAAGAATGTTGTATTATCATAACAATTTGGTTCTTATATTACATTTGTTGTTGCATTAATACTATGTTAGTAAACTTTTTTAAGGATGACTTCATGCCTTAGAAATGTTTGATGTGTACCAATGTTTAGCTTTTGGTTATATGAAAAATAAATATTCTGAAGTGTCCCAAATTCAGATCCCGTGATTTATCTTTTTGACTAAAAATTCTAAGGATAGCTAGACATAATTAGAGGAGAGCTCTATTCTTTTTCTCTTCCATTAACATTGCATGACCTGATTTAAATGCTTTTTAACATTATCTGTCTTCTCTCACATAAAGGGTGAATATCTTACTGTTGACACTTCCCTTCTCTCACCTCTCCATTGTTTTAGATGTCCTTGTTATGAGGGTCGTTGTTTTTGTAGGCACAAAGAGATAAGTACCCTTAGTCAGAAGTACTTACATCCTACAACGGTTCTGCCCAGACTTCTCGGGGGCTGCAGAGGGGATCAGTGCTCTGTACCCTGTCCAAACAAGTCTCACCACTCTGAGTTCACAGACAGTGAGTGTCAGTACCTGTGATGGGGCATCTGCATGTGAACAAGTGCACAAGCAGGTGCTCAAACACATAGACAGCCTGGACAACTCTACTAATTTAGAGTAGGTTTAAGAGAGAGCTTAATCTCTTCCGATTTTCTGCTATTCCTCTGCCCTTGGGCACTCCAGAACATCCCATCCTGCCTGTGACTCACACCACATATCTGGCTGTCATCTTAACTCATGCCTCTGTCGAGCTCTTCATGCTCTGGTTACATCTGTTAAAGGCTCCTTTCTGCATAGGATCTTCCACACTTGAAAACCATTCTTCAGGTTCCTTTACCTCACAACTGGAGCACAGCTCCTGTTCTGTGGCCTGGGAGTGCAGAACAGTGAAGTTCAGAGGACCTGCAGAGTGACAGGGACACAGCCCTGGTCTCACACATCTGCCTTCTGGGCTGTGGTTTGAAACCCCTCTGGGGTCCAGTACCCAGCAGTGCCCAGAGCCATCTCAGGGAGCAGGCTTTGTACGCTGGAGACAGAGATTGTCCTGTCTGTCTTATGCCAAATCCTCCTTACTCAACTCAGGCTTGGCTCTACTAGCATGTGATTTGAAATCTACTTGTGTAAGTATACTGGGTTCCTCCATGAAACAGTGCAATTACATTTCAACATTGCCTTGCAGTCTGGATGTGAGTAACGTTTTGATAAGCCAACACAAGTTTACAGAATTGTGGACCTTCTCCATGTAAATAAATGGACAAACTCCCTGACACCTTCCTGTTTTATTTTATAGCCATCTGCTACAAGTACTGGATGTTTTGTTTGTTTCTATGTGCCTACATGAACTATGACTGGTCATAGGAGATAAAGTAGAAAAAGGCAGTATAGAGTTGTGATTCAAGACAAAAAGCAAGCTCCAATCTTAATGCAGCAGCTTTTCTCCTTGTAACTTTAGCTTCTGTTTCTTTCAGAAATACTTAGCAGGATGCATTGAATAAAATATGGCCATCCCTCTTTCCTAAAGGTAAGAGAATGAACATAACAGGAGAGGTACAAAATACCAGTTCTGAAAATTCCTCTGAGGTTTCCCCTTCTTGCCAAGGTGGAAACCAAAGCCAAGTTGAAATACTCTGTTAAATTTCTCTGAAGAGTGAGGGATTGATGTCCTTTGAATAAGCTGACCAGCTGCTTTGACTGGTGAAGGAGTTCTGGAACAGTTCAGGGATATAATGGGCACTTCAGTTTTTGCATTAAATGGTAAAAGTTGTCAGTGCTGTGGACAGCTCAAAACACAGAGTTTGGTCTTCTTGGGGTTTTTACTGTGAGCTGAGCTTGTCACTCACCCAGCAATCCAAGAAGTGCAGATTCATTTGACAGGTTCAATATTCTGGTTCTAATGCCAACTCTAGGGACTTTAGAACATACATATTATGCTAAAATATATTTGCCTAGGTGTCAGTTTGAGTTCTTGTCAGCACATGAACATTAAATTACATTTAAATTGCAATTGATTACCTATGGACTTGAGATATTTCTAACATGCAAACACTGAAAATTGTAGTAATTTATATTTAGGTGTGGGAGTGTTTCTTTAGCATCTTAACTACTGTTTTGAGATTTAATTTTAGACACACCCATTAAAAAATGTTGGCTTTGATTTCTCATTGTTTGTTTTGCAAAAGCATATGTGCTTTAAAATCTTAGGACAGTGAATATCTATAATTATTAATAATTTCATTAATTCATCATTCCTTTTAAATGCATTATTTAACAGTACATCACCTTTTCCTGTTCTGTGGTGTACAAGGTAGTTTATTACCTTCATTCATCTTGGAAGCCAGAGAACAACCCTTGTGCCTACAGTTAAGCCTCTCTGCAAATACAGAATTGACTTCTGTATTGGGGAAGGAGATGGAAAAGTCAGGATGAAAGTGCTGAGTAGCACTGCCAAACAGGAGTTTTGTTTCTTCTCTAGTACAGATTATCTACACAATGATGGTACCAATGGTGTATTTGTGTTGTGTAGTGTCTTATACTTTTACCAGGTAAGTGAGAGGTACCATCCAGTTAATAATGGTCTGATGTGGAGAATTTTTAATTTTTTTCCTGAAAAGGAACGTAAATTATGTACAAATTAAGCCCTGCCCTTTTTTGGCTCCCAGCCCAACCAGCAGCTACAAAGGAGCAGGAACAGCAAAAGGCCTGAGCACACGTGAACTTCTCTGTGTGCCTGAGAGCACCTGATGCCCTTGAGTCACGAATTGTCCAGCAGAGAGACATCTCACCCTCTCACCTGGACAGCAGGGACTGGGAGAGCGCTGACAGCAGGAGTCTACCAAGGGTACTTACTACTTCTTTAGCTATTTTTAAAAAACTGATATGTTTAACTTTTTATGGGAAATAAATAGAACATTTCTGATATTTGAAATTACAGTAGGGGAGCTAAGAGCAACTCACACTACCTGTGCTGCATGAGATGTGACTATGCTCATCATGCAGAATACAATAATAAATCAGAATAGCTCCTACAAATTCAGAGAAAAAAGAAAGCTACTAATCAGTAGCATTTTCAAAGAAGCATTTTCAAAGAAGCATTTTCAAAGAAGCATTTTCAAAAATAAAATTGCTTATGTTCAAAATTTGAAAACAATTTTCTAAATCCATGAAGCAGATTAATATATTAATGCTATTAGTGCTTTTTAAGAAAGAGATTTCTAGAAAACTTTAAACTTTTTTATGTAACCTCCAGCTTACTTAAATCTTAAGGAGATATTAAAGACAAATATTCAAATATATAGGAGTTCTCAAGTGTCTTTTTGTAATATATGTGATAAGCTTGACTTTACTTCTCCTTGCAGTGTATAAAAAGATCATCTTCTTCTTCTTTCTCAGAAGAAGAGGCAAAAGAATTTTATATGGCTTAAGACTCCTGCATAGCATACTCTAGAAATACAAACTGATGTTTCCTTGCTTCAGCAGGACAACATACTTGTTTTAGTTGTATTACATTAGTTGTAATATCAATTTTGTTTGGAAACATGGATTATTTAACATTTTTGAAATGTCAGGATGTTTTTCAACATAAGGAGCTTGTGTTTTACACTGTTATGCCACTCAGTTTACTGAATTGAGTGAACTGACAGTGGTGTTAAAACCATGTAACAGCATGGAGAATATAGTCGTTTCCTGTGTCTGAAATCTAAAACCCAACATATAAAATAATATTACAAACAAAATTATAAAATACTAAGTAAGCAATGGCAAAAGTAGTCCATAGTTTTGTGTACTGTGGCTGCATTTTGTGTTACTTTTCTAGATTTTTTTTGTCACCCTGGAAGTGACAGAGCTGCCTGCTACCAGCCATGCCTGAGCTCTGCTGAAGACTGGTGTAAATGGCTGAGAGCAAACTGTACTTAACTGTGAGACTCCTCATATGAGGACCTCTCCAACTGTGAGAAAACCAAATAATCTGCAGAGATTGGGTCCATATTTCTGTACTAGACTGCAGGCACCCAGCTTGGCTCCCACTTTATGGTGACATGACTGCAGATTTCCTCTGGAATTCTGTTTGGGGGTATAAGGGCCTAGATCCTAATGTGCAAAGGCCAAGCATGGAATCAAGACAACAGGGGCTCTCTATGTGAAAAAATTAAATTTCTTGGACAAGTGATTAATGTAGAATAAACTAATTTGCAATACAGAGCAAAGTGTACAGATGGGTAACTCCCATGGAGTTGTTATCCTAGAATGATATTCTAATCAGTTTTCCCAAACCCACAGGGCACATGGCTTACCTCTTCTGCCCCTTGTCAGTTTAGCTGTCTATGAATGCCCTATTGAGAATAATATGATTAAAAGTTAGTGAGAAATGGACAGAAAACTAAATATACTTAATGTATAACCAGAAAAGCTTAAACTGGTAACAAATTTTTATCATTGCTGAAGACCCAAATGTGAACTAAAGTGGATTTTAAAAGTAGAATGAATCCTTTCTTATATTCCTTACCTAATGTCTTGGTTTATTTTCCTGACTAGTAGAATAACATCTATTTGGCATTAATATATCGGAAGTTAACGAGTTTTCAAGGATAAAATGTTTGTTTAAACAAAGGATTCAAAAATTAAATCAGAGCTATTAAGGTTAGGTATTTATAATGGCTCTAAAATCCTGTAATTTCTCTTCATTTCTATATAATATGAAATTTAGGGATATGAGGAAAAGACTAAATCTTGGAATATAAAAGTATTCAGACTCATTACATATTATACATAGAAAGCCCATCACCAAAATTAAAAATTTATACATTTTCAACATATTAAGATAATTAAACTAGTATAGGAGCATTGTTATGTGAAAGTAATTGAAATTACCCAGATCTCAGAGCATTATGCAGGAATTTTCAAGAGACCTTCTCTGTTGCAGCCGTGATGCCAGAGGGATCCACAGAAGAGCTCCACAGCAGCCAGCCCTGTGAGAGCCAAGTGACCGAGCCTGCTGGGCTGCTGGCTTCCAGGAGCAGCAGGACACTGGTGACAGGAGGAGGAGGCTACCTGGGATACAATCTGGGTTGTGCCCTTGTTAGCTCAGGAATTGCTGTTGTGCTGTTTGATGTACGGAAACCTAAATGGGAAATTCCAAGCGGAGCGGATTTTTTCAAGGTATGTTGGAGTTACATATCTAATGCTCATTATCAAGGCTTCCTCTTAAAGACCTTTGATTAAAACATTTACTGAAAAGCCTTTCCGGACAAGAAGCCATGGTAAATAGTCCTTGCATGCATAAGTACCTGATTAAGGGATGGCAAACAGGGTCCCAGTGTCTTGGTGTCACCAGTGATGCTCTGTTGGGAGGTGCCACTCAGCACCCCAGGGAAACGGTGAACAATGAAAGGATAAAGGTTCCTGCTCAGGGGAAGTATTGCAAGTAAAAAGGTGAGAGCCAAGACAAGGCAATAAAAGGGATCATAAATGCAGAACAACTGCCATGCAGAGAATGGTTGAGGAGATGGATTTCCAGGCTGGGAAAGAGGTGACTTGGGAGCGAGGGAGCTCTGCAGGCTGTGAGTGGCATTGGGATGGACAGGGATTGCTCACTGTCCTCCCAGTACAAGAAGGAAGGGCTATCAGGAATGAGTCAGTTCAGTACAAACAAAATGATGTTGCTTTTCATGCAGTGGGTAAAGGGTATATACAAAGCCTCAAGAAAAGTCTACCTCCATTGGAAAGTGCTGAATAGATAAATTAAATTAGGCTCAAGAAATCTTCTGAATGAAAATGCTTCAAGACTAGAAGAACATTCTGGGGGCAAGTGTCACATTTGGTTGCCCTGTTCACACTCTTCCTGCAGCACCCATTTATGAGCACTGATTTGCTTTGATCTTGAACAATTCAAGGAATTACTGTGTCTGAAAAAACAGGGAATACAAGAGGTCTCCAGTATTTGACAGCTCACTGCCATGTGTGGAGGACAGCATCCCCCTATGCTCCCAGCTGTGGGGAGCACCAACCTCTCACAGCTGCTCCAGGTGCTAATTTTGTTTATACTGGTTAGCTCCTGTAAGACTGCATTGAGAGTGGGAAGTGTAAATCAGCTGTATTTGTGAAATACTTTGGCAACCTCAGGAGAAAAAAGTTGAGAGTTAAAGACTGATTAGATTACCTCTTGATAATACCTTCAGTTGTTTCTTTTGGGGTTATTCTATCAATTTCATTACAGAAAATAATATAATATTTAATATTTTGAAATATCTGAATTCCAATAACAAAGGTACTATATTTTTATTGTTTTCTGTATATGTATGGGGAGTATTATTAGTGTCATATTACCTGGTATAGAAAAATGCAATATAATATTCTAACCCCACCATAGGATTTAATTGTAGATACGGGCGTGTTCAGTGATATATGGAATTTCATAAATGTGATTTTAATACACTAATGTGCGCTAAATAAAGTATTAAATATATATAGATTGTACTGAGGTCTTTACTGTTGTACAAAACTCTAATTAAAGTTATCATGCAGTGCACCAAGAATAAACCTGAAAAAGAGACATTTGTGAAGACAGCACAGATCAGGTCTCAAGGTGCCAACAGAAATGGGGTTTTCTTATTTGGTGATTCTAAGGCAAACAGCTGAACCCTTCCTGCTGTGATTTACTGTCCCTGAGGCTGGAAACTCCAGCCCTCGAGCACTTGCTGCTCCCATTCAAGTCAAACAAGTTTTGCCAGCCTGGAGGCTGCAGGACTAAGTGTGAAAATACGCATTATAATTGAAGGCAACGATAGTCATCTTTGTTTTTCAACAAAATACTGGCAAAATTCTTAGTCACTGCTTTTTCTGCCTGTTTGTAATGTTTTATTTAATTGTTGTTAAGTACTTGGAAAAATAGACCAGAATATCTTTAGATTTTCCTTACTAGCCATAGTTAATACAGTTCTATACAGAATGTAAGGAGCTCTACCTGTCAAAAATGCATTCTTTTCTCATTTTACAGGGTGATGTGAGGGATTATGAAGCAGTGTTCAAAGCATGTGAGGGGGTTGACTGTGTTTTCCATGTAGCTGCCTGTGGAATGTCAGGATTGGAACAAGCAAGTATCATTTTCCTCAAGTTTTCTTTGGTTATTTTTGAGAAAGAAAAAAATTGACTGCATGTAACAAAGAATGTAATTTTACAATATTTATGTCAGATAGAAGTTGTTATAAAGGCCAAGTCATCCATACAGGCAACAAAGGAAGTATTCCTCAAATAAGAAAGTCAGTGAAAGTAATGTACTACAAAATATTATAGAAAAACGAGATCATAGTTTTAAGACCTTGGATAAGAAAGTATAGCCTTTTTCTCTGATCTGAAGAAGAGTGAGAGCATTGCTCTAAAATTAATACTGATGCATTTACTTCTTGTGAACTCTGTCATGAGGAAACAGACCCCAATCAATATGTTATGCCAAATAAAAGTGATAGTCACAGAGGGTGTTATCAAAAAAGTCATAAACCTACTAATTTATTTCTAGGAACAGGACAGATTGCCACTGGAGCAAGAACTTGTGAAAGCTTTCAGGGAGCATAATCCCTGCCTGCAATTCTTGTTTCTATATCATGGATTATCTGTGGTGTTGACAAAATATTGAAGCATTATTATTTCCTTTTAAATGCATTTTATCTTTCATTTTTCATTGTTCTTTACTCATACACTGAACAAAACAATAAAAATGAGAAGTGCCAGAGATCACTGTATGTCAGACAGACAGAACTGTAACATGTAGCACAAAAAGGCCTCAGCTATTCTAGAACTGGCAATTGTAACCATCATATTATGAATGTGACTTGTTTGATTAATTAAATCTTGTGCAAACTCTATTTCTAGCTTCAAAAGAAAGATCAGATTGAATCCATAAATGTTGGAGGCACAAAAATAATAATTGATGGTAGGTACCTAGATTTTCTTTCTCTCCATCTAATCCAAATAACGAATTAAAAAACTTTCTAACTGGATGTTTCCTGTGAAGATCGGGCAGTAAAATGAGGCTCTTCTCTCCCTCCTGTCAGAGTATAATGTAAACCTGGGTGTGCAGGTCCCATTAAGGCTGGGAGATTTGCCACTAGTTTGAACTGGGGATAGATTTTCAACCTGGGCTTCATTCCTTGGCAGTCCAACTAAAGCTCTCCTCCATATACTGGTTATTTTTTCCCTTAACTCTATGTAATGGAGAAGTGTTATCCTCTTTCCTCATACAAATAACATGAGAGCTGTTGTACTGCTTGTTGTGTCATAAACATTTGGTAACAGGGACTATAGATGTGTGAGTATATTTAGCTATTATTTTATCACATTAATACAGAAACCCCTCCATCCTTTCTGGTCATCTGTAATCCCTTTTTATTATACACTGATTTGTAACTACTGTGTCTTCAAGATGCCAGTAGATCTGTTTCACTACATTCAATTCTAGAAAGAGCGTTTTATGAGTGCACTGTAAATACCAAAGTTACTTTCTCTTTGTTTTTCTCTCAAAAACTAAATGGGGGGGAAAAAGGCAGCAAAATGGCAAAATCAGTTTTTATTTAGACTAATTTTCATGCTGCCTGTGTGTTATTACTGAAAAAATGCAGAAATGGAACAGTAGGCGAGTAAAACTCTAAACGAGGTAGAGGGAAGTGTTGCCACATATTCCCTTCTTCCTACCCCAGCCTCCAAACCCACAGAAACACTTCATGTCAAATTTCCATAGGCTCCCAGCAAACCAAGAGGCTCGGAGGAGCATGAACCTGCTCATCTACATTTTAATCATACACATTATTGTATTTTTCCCCAAATATTTACAACAATAATTAACATTTATTATTTTCAAAATGAGCCAATGGACCAGCAGGACAGACTGCTCTGTAGATTCTAAAACTTCCTGACTTAGAATACTAATTCACTTCAACTTTAGGAATATTGTTAAATGAAAAGAAAATTTACATTATTCAAGTCTGCAATGACATATATGCAGCAGAATTTAGCTACAATGAGTTAGCTACACAAGACTGGAATCCATAATTAAGTCTCTGTTTTGCAAATAACATTAATTTCCTTTGGGCTGACTATACACTAGCAGGGTATGTTTTCTTGTTAACTCATCGTTCGTCACTTCTGAACAGACTGAGACAAAGGCAGTTTTGTGGCATGTGGGCAGAGCCGGCCCATGCTCCTGTGTGGCTTCATGTTCCATCAAAGTGGGGTGCAAGAGGCAGCTCATGGAACCAAGGGCAAAGCCTTGGAGTGGCTGGGCTGCTCCCCACAGCACTGCCCCAAGGGCTGTACCACAACAAATGTTCTTACTAATCTCCTTTTTATTCAATTTGTAAAATGTTTTAACAAAAGTTTCTCAAGGAGGAATATTTCCTCCACCAAGATAATTCCACTACCCCATTGATGACTGCAATTCAGTGATATGATAGTTACAGGTACCTCATCATGAAATATTTGGTGACCAGAGTGTGTAATATTTGCATAGCAGTTATTTGGGATAAAAAATTCCAGCTGAATGGTAGATAATATTATATTAAATTATAAGGTAATGTTAAATTAAAATATTACTTTTTAAAATATAATTGTAATGTTTGTTTTCAAAAATAAAATCTGCCAGTTCAGTTATTTCTCCCTCTTTATTTTTGTTTTAAAATAATTTATTTTGTGTATCATTGTAGTCTGCAAACAAAGAAATATCCCTAGACTGATATATACCAGTACTGTGAATGTGGTATTCGGAGGGAATCCTATTGAAGAAGGAGATGAAGAAACTGTACCGTATTTTCCACTGGAAAAGGTACTTTGTTCATGGGACGGCGTGGCCTTTACTGTGCTCCAAAGGGTAGATGGTGTGAAGGCTGTTCTGAGAGCAGAAGTTGTTTTACTGTAGATGTTCTCAGTACATTTAGCACAAAAAATGAGTTAAGTAAATACTAATGAACTTAAATTCACTCTGGAGCTAAACTTGTGCCACCAAAGCGTTAAGTCTGTTTTTTGTCATAAACAAACCATATATTTACTAAATCTTACTATTTCTAGTTTTGTTTTGCTCAGCTGATATCTGTGAGCTGGCTAGATTGAAATGTTTTCAGTCATAAACAGTGAGTTTGCCTTTACAGATTCAATAATTATCTTATTCTGCTTTCTTTATAGCAATTTAATCATTATTCTAGAACCAAGGCAATTGCAGACCAAATGGTTCTTGCTGCTAATGGAACTTTACTCAAAGGTACATATAAAGCACTTGGGGCTTTTCTATCACTAGGAGTGCTAATGGGCATTCCTTTCTCTGGTTGCTCATTTATCAATAGTATACTTTAACTGAAATAAGGATTTATTTGGTTTTGCTCCTCTCTTTGGTAGACAATTAGCTGTGCTGATAATACCAATCTGTAAGCACTGTCCAATGGGTCCTTCTTGTAATCCCAAGGCTCACAAGTGTCTGGGGAAGAATAGTCCCAATTTCTTAAACAGATTGGTAATATCAGGGGCATGTTCACTTCTAAAGTCACACTTGCATGAATAGTTGTAGCTAAAACATCTGTCTGAACATCGCAAGGGAATATTTGGTTTTGCTCTTAGATACATATATTGCTATTCCTACTGATTTCTCTTAACAGAAAATTTGGCAAACGTAAGTTAAGTGGGGATTGAATTTTAGCATCCTTGATTAACTACTGAGCAAATGCCTACCGCCTGTTACTCTTGGCCATATGAAAGGTGTCATTGTGCCTGTTCTCAGGACTCAGAGGAGTCTGCTTACTCATTCACGTCAATATTAAAATATTCATTTTGATTTAAAATATTCAAACTCATTTGAAAGCCTCTTCTTAGGAGACCTCTTCTATTCCTTTATGGTGCCCTTGAGCAGCAAGCAAAGAGTCTGGATATAGCAAATTGAGTGATCTGCTTCCAGTATTGCACGTGTCTACAGTGGACAAATATAAGTTGTAAACTTCCCTCTTTAATAAAAAGCAAAAGTCAATCAAGCAGGATGAACGTTTGCTTAGTCCTGTTCCTATCCAAAGTTTTTTGGGATTTAGTTTTTCAGACTGCTAAGCTCAGGTCTGTCACTGCTACTGAATTCAATTTCACATAGAAACGAAATCAAGTTCCTAGGAAGCCAAACCACAAAAAAGGGTCAAAATGAGCCTTAATTTTGACAGTGTAAAATTCAGACAATATGTGTCAGTTGCTATCACAGCTGTCTGTCACCTGTTGCTCTCTCTCCAAGGAGGGGACAAGCTCCACACGTGTGTGCTTCGCCCACCGGGCATCTATGGACCAGAAGAGCAGCGGCACCTGCCTCGAGTAGCCGTATGTGTTTTGTACTCAGCTCTGGAGGACACCACAAGTAGTTGTAAGGGCATAACACAAGTGGTAGTACCTTGATTGCAGTTCTTAACCATTCCTGCAGGGATGTGGTGAAAACTTGGGGACAGGTGATGTGGTGGAGGGTAACAAATAGCAGTAAACCAGCACTGTGGGCCAGCATCAAGCTGGGCTTTTCAGTGAAAAGGAAAAGTGGAAGGCTGAAATGCCACGTACAAGAAGCACGTTTCCATCCCTATCATTTAATGGAAATATTGTCTTTTAAGTATGCACTTTAGTTTCTGCTAAACAATATAATATCACTATATTTTGCCACTGCCTATCAGTGCAACCCTCTTTGATTTCCAAAACCACCCACTAGTTGGGTTTTTTTCTTGTGACATGTTTTTTTGTGCTGTAGTTGTACACAAATACAGCAAATTCCAAGTATTTGGGTTGAGACAAAATCAATATTATAGTGCATAATAAAGGAGTAATGCAGTTATCTCATGTTTTCTCTTTCTATAGATAAATATCCAGAGGAGACTTTTTAACTTCAAGTTTGGGAACCACAAAGTTCAGATGAACTGGGTTCACATAGGAAATCTAGTGCAAGCTCACTTACTGGCTGCTGAGGCTCTCACCTCTGAGAAGGGCTATGTAGCTGTAAGTAAACAATATAATCATTATGTCCCAGTAGCTTGAGTTCGCAAGCAGGTTCAATTTGTTTTTGTTTGATTTGGAAATATACAATTTCCTGGATTACTTGAGGAAACTATTTTTAACTAGGTTAATATATTCACCATAATACAAATCTATATATCCTGTTATTCCCTTGAAAATAGATTCTGATGCTAGATGCATAAAATTTAGACCAGGCATTCCAGTTGAATTTTCAGAGCTGAAAATTCCAAAAAGAGATGTACAAAATTAATGGACAATTTTTAAAGGTTTTTCTTTTTGTTTTACTGATCATAATTGCAACAGCAATCTGAGAACTGTGAAGCATTACAGAACTAACAACGTTGCAGCAGCTGCTGCATTCACAGCTCCTGAAGGTCCCAGGTTCATTTACGTTGGTAGGAACATACAGACAACAGGTACAGACACAGGTGAACGTCTCTCAGTGTGTTCTCAATTTAGTGCTTGAAAGCCATGAACCTGTTTTAGATTGATGTCATTCCCAGAGTCCCAGGTTTGCTTGGGTGCTCAGGTGTTCCTGGTACTCAGAGTTGGGCTCAGAGCATGAGACTCCTCATCCAGAGCTGTGTTTGTTAAATGCCATCAGTGCTGCCCCTTCTGTTGGACTCACAAAGGGAACTCTGTGCCCTGCACATCATGAAGAACATAAGACTCCAACAGCTGGGCTACTACACAGGGAAACAGCTCTAATCTACACTACACCATGGTTAATCATCATGAGCTCTACCACCACTGTGGGGTTACCACAGTGAAGCCCAGTGAAGGCAGTTTGCACTGTTTACATGCTGGCGTGTTGCTCACAAAATCATGACAGGTAGGTAGGTATGAGAGAGACAGAAAATGCCATCCTGTGCAGTTTTGTCACTGTTTTTCTCTGCTTCTTTACCAGAGTGGTCAGGCTTATTACATCCACGACGGTGAAAATGTCATCTTCTCTGAGTGGATCGTGCCTTTGGTACGTACTGCACGCCCTGCAGCTCCCAGCGCTGCGTGGGCACAAGTCCTGTCACTGCAGTACTGACACACCAGACCAACTAAATGAAGTTCAGTGCACATAAATTACTGAATTACTTAACATTAAACTCAGTCCTGTTCTCCCTGCATATCCCCAAGTTCCAGTGGTGTTAAGGAAAGTTTTGGATACGTGTCACTGTGGAGTTTGGCCTTATTGCTTTGAGAGGATTGAGCTGAGAGGTCCAGAACCTGTTGCAGGACAGAGCATTTCATGAAGCAAAGCCAGAGTGCACAGCGAGCTCTGCCACTGGCATCTGGCAGGACTCTTACAGCCATTGCTTATCCCTTTGTCCTGGCATCAGCTGCAGCACAGAAGGGAAGCCCATTCAGAATCTTAGAAGCTAAAGAGACAACACCATATTTTCAGAAATATCAGGCTGGGATTCTAGGAGCATGCCAAGTTTTGATCCTGCAATGCCACAGAAAATGGCTGCAGTAGAACAATGAGCCTGTATTTAACTGTAGTTCAGTATTCCAGTCTGGGTCACTTCCCCCTTGAAAATGGCCTTTTATTCCCCTTTACTGTCCAATTGCAGATGAAGGGTAGGAGGTGAGCACCAAAGAATGAGTAGTGGGTTTCAATTACATTTCTCACTACCTGTATTGACAGGAAAACTAGTTGGAAAAAAAAGTTTAGATACAAGTTTTATCAACATTCTTTTATTTTTTTCTATTTTCATGCCTCATTGATGCCCTCAATTTGGTATAAGTTCTCTGTTATTCTTCCCTTTTATACCCTTTCTAGTTTGACAAATTAGGCTACAGGAAACCTTGGATACATATTCCTGTTCTCCTGGTTCATATAGCAGGTAAAAAAAATAAAATACATTCTTAATTACTGTGAGTTGTTCGATTTTTTTATTCCTATGAAGCTACATACTGGCTTTATAAAATGCAGGGGTCCAAATTGTAGGAATTACTTATCATTATTTTAATTGAGAATAAACACGTGTGCCATGTGGTGTTAATTATACCAGATAAAGTTTAAAGGCTATTCATAAAGTCATCATGTACTTTTTAAATTAAGCAGTGCCTCCTACCAGTGGAAATTACAAGATGTACAATGTCAGCATTGTCTCAGTTTACTGTTATCCAGATGTCTCATTAAGTAATTTCTGTTTCACAGCCACTGTGATGGAATATCTGCACCTGATACTGAAGCCAGTTTTTAGCTTTACACCTTTCTTGACAAGGAATGAGGTAAATATATGAAAAGAGATAATGTTTGTATATTTCTGACTCAAATTCTCATTAAGGACATGATACACCCTTTGGATTGTCTGCATCACAGCTCTGTTTTCTGTTCTGTTGCCATTGTAGTATCATTGTTGATATATTTTCATCCAAGTTCTAGAAAATTGGATATTAACGGCACTGCCATAACTGTCCCTTTGGATTTTAGGTATGGAATGTCACTGTAACTCACACTTTCCGAATAGACAAGGCACGAAATCAACTTGGTTACAAACCAAAGAAATTCTCATTTGCTGACTCTGTGGATCATTATCTAAAAACAAGACCTACCTGCCAAGAAGATCACACGTTCCTTAAAATGGTGTTTGTTTTTGGCATTTTGTTAAGTTTGATCATTCTATCTTTCTTCTAAAATCAAATAACCACCAACCTGTTCTAAAAAAACTAATTTTGTTTCTGAGTGTTAATGATCTGGTCATAGTACATTCATCAGCCACTCTGGACTTTGTTATTCATATTACTATGATGACATCTCTCTGACCTCATTACGAAAGAAAGAAAAAAACAACTACAAAAGTGGAAACGTAGGATGTATCAGGAAATGTTCCCCAAGAGCAACACAGTGTTGCATCCAAGGAGTTCACCACAAATGGGTGCAGGAGTAGTTTTAATGGATCTTCATAAAGTGATTGTTTCATCCCAGGAAACATTTTCTGAAGATGATAATTCAGGAGGGTGAGAAGGTGGAAGAAGAGGAACTGTCACAGAACAACAGTGCTGTAACAAGCCCAGTAGCTCCAGTGAAGAAAAGGGTGACTAAACTCTTCTGATGAAGCCACGGCTACAGCTACTGTCACTCTGAGGAATTACAGATACATGGGAAACAGTGTAAAAAATATGGAAAGTAAATATTTATAAATATTAGGTGATTAGAGGAATGAAAATTATATTTATGTAAAATAGTTTTATTGTTCTAAAGCTTTGTAAAAATGTAATAAATATCATTATGTGTGTTTGTAAATCAAATAATATCCTTTCAATGCAATAATAAATTATAACTGAACCGAATACTGTTTTTAAGGAGCTTGTGGGAAGGGGGAGTTCAGCCAGCTGTTACTGTTCCCTGGAATCACATTCTGCACAACGCTGTAGCAGTGCTGGCACACACTGTGTGTTCAGGGAATTGCATTTCGGGGTGAACAGAGAAGCCAAGGACCAAGACAGGAGTGAGAATCCAGCATCTCTCTTTCCCCCTTTCTTAAGTCTTACATCAATTGTTTCTTGGGTGGATTGCACCTATGCTACATGTATATGCCAAGTGTAGTCCAGACAAACCTTATGTTATGAGTTTTTTCTTAGGAGCCAGCTTTGCTCTGACCAGGGAGTAGCTGCTCCCTCTCTTGCACTCCACATGAATCAGGAGAGCTGGCTTTGCCATGGTAGGTCATGGAAGACAACGATGGAAAAGCTCTGCCATCTGATTATCTCCATTCGGTATTCCTTTTGCCTTTTGTTAGCATTTTACAGGATTTTTAAGACCAGTAAGCTTATGGAGATTCTCTCACTCTAAATCCATAGGATATGCAGGAGAGCCAACAGCAACCGCAGAAGAACAAAGGTCACAGGTAAAAGACAATATAGAGTGACAGGAAAATGCATGAGCAACCACAATTACCACTGCATCTTGTGTAAGAATGATTTGTTTTACTCTGGTTTTTTTTTTTCCTCTTCATTAAACAAATAGTTCTGTGTGCAGTGAAAGCAGTAGAGTCTGCTTGAATATGCATTTGCATTTGGAGATTGTCCTTGTCCATACAAAGTGAGCTCCCACGGTGCATTTTCCTTTAGCAGCGGCACTGCTCAGCCCTCTCTTCTATTCCTGGCAATTGACAGGAAGCTTAAAGATGCTCTGTATATACGAGACCTTTATCCAAGTCTAATTAAAACCAGTTAAATTCACAATTTATCATGACAGAGCTGCAGCTGACCCAGAAAGTGCTGCAGGCAGGCAGTACCATGTAAGCCTTTACTCCCTAGAAATGTAGAATAGAACACCACAAGTGTAAAGTTACTTCCCAGTGAAAGCATTTTAGCTGCATGCAAACATTGTTTGGTTCTAAATTAGTTATTTATAAATCTTTCATATCGCTTTTCTTGGACTAATAGCTCAGGATGCATCCCAGATTACACCAACACTTTTCACAAGAGTGCAGGCTCTGACCTTGTCTGGATGCTCCTCAGTAAGGACTAACCAAGGAATTCACTGATTTTGGGGTTTTAAGTCCCCATGGAGTCCCATCATTTCAGTCCTGTAACACCAAACCTGTGCTTTGTTGTTTTGGGTAAGATGCTTTTTACATCACTGTTATAACAGCACTGACAATAACTGACTTTGTACATTGATTTATTTTTCTTACAGACACAGTATTTGGGATTTTTTTACTATCCTCAGTACCAGCTGGGAATAGCCAACTCTCTTATTTCTGTGGGTCTTTACTGAGTCTCAGTTTAAGCTGGCTCTTGTTTGAGTTACTCCTACTCTGACATAACTACAGTGTGTCTTTAAGTAATTAAAATTTAATATGAACGTTCAGACATAGCACAGCTGTAACAAGAGAGGTAAAGAGGTGTTCAAAGCTTAACTTTTGCCTGAATGGGTAACTGAAATTCTGCAGCTCCTGACCCTTTCCGGGCCCTCCCAGGCTTGAATGACCACAGGGAGGCTCAGGTGGAAAGGGACCTATTTGTTTATTTGTGCCTCTTTGGGAACTCCTGCTGTTCTGCAGGTGTCTCAGAAGTTCTGCATCTCTGTGAGCCATGTCCCGCCACCGACTGTCCAACCAGTAGGCAGGAGGTGGTGGTTTTTTCCTGAACAAGCTGTGCAACAGGTACCTCAGTGTGGCCGGAGCCCTTGCTACCTTCAGGATGCTTCTGTGCAGCAGTGACAGCTGTGTGAAGACACTTGGAGGTAAGAACCACCATTGGACGCTCTGACAACCCAGGAACACCATGACACGCTGTGGGATCCCCAGGATGCTGTGGACTACAAGGATGCAGCGTGACGAGCAGAATCCCAGGGATGCTGTGGGATGAGAAATATCCCAGGAAAGCTGTGCACCCCAAAGCTGCTGCCACATGAGTGGGATCCAGGGGTGCTGTGGGAGCCTGGGGGTGCGGTGGGATGCCAGAGATGCTGCGGGATGAGAGGGCGCCGGGGCCGCTGCGGGGCTGTTGGCGGGGCCGGGCCGGGCGCTCCTGCCCGGAGCGGCTCCCGCGGCCGCTGCCCGCGCCC
>WEKY01001294.1:148130-160837 GCA_013390045.1 Picathartes gymnocephalus
CCCGGGCCCGCGGCCCAACGGCCCCAACGGAGCCGCCCGCGGGAGCCGCCCGAGGCCGCGGGGACGGGCGGGGGCCCGGCCCGAGCACGAGTCCCTGCGCTGCCCCCCGGCCGATTTGCAAGTGAGATGCTGAGAGCCCCGGCGGGGCTCGGGTGGCTTTGAATGTTTAATCGCGGCCGGGGCAGGGACAGGGGTGTCAGAGGGAGTCGGTAGCCACAGCCTCTGAAATGTCCAGACTGCCAGTGAGGAACCCCTGGAAGGGCAAGGACCCCCATGTTCAGGAAATAAGTGATTCACTATTACTTTTTTCTTAGTTATTAACCCTTTCTATAGTATAGCAGCTATTTTATTCAAGATCCCCTCGAAAGGGAGGGATTTGATAGCCTTGTTCCCTGATACACCTTCTAAAGTTATAACATAAGGATCAGGCATCCCTCTTCCCCCCTGAAATTCTCATCTATCTCAACTCCAGCACTGCCAATGATAACAACTCAGTGTATTCTTAATTTATGTTCAGCTGCTGGTACTTAGAAAGAAGCTGGAAATAGCACTTCTCTCAGATGTCTGTCTTGGTAATAAACTGGGGACTGTAAATTTTGTTTTGCTTTTGTCTTTATCTCTCTTAAACAGGTTGCCACAAAATCAGATTTTGCTGCTGTGAATAGATCTTGTTAACATGAAACTCCCTGAAATTGTCTGCACCCAGGAGTGCTATGGAGCAATTTTCACCATGTAGAAGGAATTGTTACCTGTATGTCATAGTGCCAGGCAGGACTTCATTGACACAAAACCAAAAATGAGTGGAGTAGCAACACCCTATCGCCGAATCTCTGACTGCAAATGGACCAAACACCCTAGAGCACTCAATAAAATCAGCATGAGAGCTGTGGTGACAGGAGGCGGTGGCTATTGTGGATACAAGCTGGGATGTGCTCTTGCCAACATAGGAGCTTCTGTTGTTCTGTGTGACATACACAAGCCTTTGTGGATGATTCCCAGTGGAGTGGTGTGGATCCAGGTATGATAAAAAAGATTTTCTCAACAAAGTTAGTTCATTTGCCTTTTCCATAATGTCTTACTAGTTTTCACAGAATCCAAATACCTAATTGCCAATTATTTCAAATTTCAGTAACCTTTTTAACTGTGTGAACATCTCACAGGAGTTTTGGTGAATGGATTTTAGTGTATTTGAAATCAGGAAACCAGCAAAACCTGTAATGCACACAGAAGTTTTGCTCCTGACTCCTCAGGATCCTGCCCTCATCTAGGCCTTAGTTTAACCACCTGTAGAGAAAACACAGGAGCATTGGGAACCTTAATGAATGTCTTTAACATCCTTTGAGTTCTATGGAAGAAAAGTATAATTATTAGCAAGTACTGAGGTGTGCCCAGTTTTGAGTCCCAGGATGTACAGCAAGTACAATTCTATATATGCATTATATATATGGATTCCCTCTGTGCTAACCCACTGTATGACAAATGCTCACCTGCAGCTTTGATTTCAAGTCCAAATACCTTTTCTTATGTATTACAGACAGATATCAGGGATTACAATGCCATATTGGCAGCCTGTGAAGGGGCTGACTGCGTGTTTCATGTAGCTTCATATGGAATGTCAGGAATAGAGCAGGTGAGTCCACATAGTCTTGGTTTTTTCTGTGTGACTGCCCACACTGAGGGTGAGAGACTGTCATGCTGTAACACTGCATGACCGATTTTACCTCTTCATATTGCCCTGGTCTTTTGGTAAATTGCTCTGCGCAAGCTTGCCAGCTGCAAGCAGGCTGCTTACAGAATGATTTCCCCACCATTAGATGTTCCACCAGCACCCTGGGAAGGTGCTTGAGATGGAAATGGCGTTGAAAAGTTCTAAAATACTTTGAAGACAAAAGGAAGGACAAGGGAGGCTAGTTCCCTCCAAAACCCTGATTCTTCCCTAAACCTTCACATGGATCTCCTAGATGTAAGGTCACTAGGAGGAATAAAACCTTAACTAAATTATACATTATTTCATATATCAGAGTTATAACAATAACAGTATTTCAAGTCTTTGTTTGCCATTGAGTAAAAAGCTGTAAGGATACAGTTGATGTAGGACTTTGAGTCACAATTTTATAATTAGAGTTATAAGCACACACACACGCACCCCTTTCCTACTTTATTTAATAAGAGGAACTTTAGTAATTACCCTGTCTGGATAGAACAGCTCACTCAAAGTTGTTTGTCACTGAGCACTGCATAATTGGAATTGCTTTGGTTAGAGGAAACTGGTCAATGACGTGCTACTGAAACACAAATATTTAACATACTGCTGCAAGATATATAATAACTGGACATGTATTTTTAGAAGCACCACAATTCTCTTTGCTTCAAGCAGACTAGTCTGTAAAAATACCAGAAAAATACAAATAAAGTTTAAAAATAATGATTACACTTCTTTAAGTCTGAAACAGCAGTCTAAATTACATTTTCAATAATCAAAGTACTAAATTAGGTTTATTTGGGGACATTTATAACATCCCCAGATTAAATTTAATATATATTATTACCTAAACATGCATATTTTTTTTCTTTTTCTAGTTGCATAAAGAAGAGATTGAAACTGTAAACATTAATGGAACAAGATTCATCCTTAATGGTAGGTATTTAACTGTGCCATTGGGTGTTAGTACAGCATATCAAATATCATGTACCATTTAGAGAAAGCCAGTTGGCCTTTTTGGCACACTCTATTTGTTACCAAGTACTTTACACTGTAGGCAGAAAACGAGGAAACATGTCATGGGGGGGTTTATGCTCAGCTCTGCTACGAGGTGTGATATGAGAGCCAGCACTGTAGTCCAAATACATCAGCATTTCAACACCTTGTTTGACTGATGTCGGAATCTAGATCCATGTAAGGAGTTAAACAATTCCCTCTGTATTTTGTAGCTGTTAACCTGCTTGCTAACAACTTGTGCACAGGCAGTGGGCAGCCCTTGAAGCAGAAGGACTTCTGTCCTGATGTCCAGCTCAGCAGGCTGGAGGAGCTCTCCTGAGGCACAGTGTCCGCATCCAGTTTAGGATGTGCCAGAGTAAAGTACTTGCTTCTACACTGATGTCTTCCCTTTAATTATGCTTTGCATTTCAACTCACCCAGCCACAGGATGGAAGGGTTTTCTTTTTGAAGATTTGACATTTTCTTAAAAAAAAATCACACAAACATTTTTCCCCATATAATTTTCCACTAAAGTAATTGACTTCATATATTGCTGCAGCCTGTAAACAACAAAACATCCCTCGGCTGGTCTACACCAGCTCAGTGAATGTGGTGTTTGGAGGGCTTCCTATTGAAGATGGGGATGAGGAATCTTTGCCATACTTCCCAATTAACAAGGTATTTTGCTGTATTGTATTTTCAAATTTCCTCTTTGTTTACTTTCATGTTTCTGAAAAAGCCTGGAGTTTCTATGACAAGTGTTTTGCCTGATGTCAGCATCCAGGCACAAGAAAGGCCAGGTGAGATGATGGTTTGAGCAACCTGGTCTAGTGGGAGGTATCCCTGCCCATGGAAAAGAGGACTAGAATGAGATGATCTCTGAAGTCCCTTCCAACACAAACAATTCTGAGATTCTATGAAAGAAAAAAGAAAACTCTTTACACTCTTTGAAGATGCTATTCATAACCTTGGCACATCAGTTTTATGTACATCAAAGTATATATTTCCTTGTTTTCCTATGAAGGCCTTGATTTTGGAAAATAACTCCCACAGTGCCACAGTAACATCAGGGATATTCCACCTGGACATGAGGACTGTGTTATATGACTTGGTTTCTCTTTAGCTATTTATTATCTACATGACTTTTTTGGTTTTCCCTTATTGAGTATGACATATATTCAATGTAGAGCTGATCTAGAAAAGCAGCCTATTTTTATATGGTTTTATTGCATTTAATTAAAAAAGGAAAAGTACTTCTGGCTGTTTTGCATACACAGTTGTTTTTTGTGTCCCTCCTCTCTCCATCAAGTACTTCACAGTCTTACAAGAAGTAGAGATGGAGATAAAATATGAATGTTATATTTTAATAACATTTTAAATAACATTTTCTCTGGGACAATGCCCCATGGAAGTAAGCAGGATACTTCAGACCAAGTGTAATGACTTCAAAACTTGGCTTTTGACTTTTCTGTTATCTGAAGAAGAAATCCAGATTACAAAGTAGTGATCAATTACATTCCTGGCAGCATTCAAAGCATACATATATTTATTGCTTCTCAAATGTGCTGAAATTAATTAACCAGATTTGCATACACAAATATGGTTCCTTAGCCTAGAAATATTAATGTGTTTTACCCCAAACCTAACACCCCACAGCTTCTGTATTTTGAGGTATTTGTTGCCATCTGCTAAGTAAAACCTAGTGAAGAAGAGATGCCTCTCTGTCCTGTCATTTCAGGAACAGATACAAATGTATTTGCTTTTTCTCTGTAGCTCGTTGACCATTATTCCAGAACCAAATCAATTGCAGAACAAATGGTACTAGCAGCTAACGGATCTTCACTAGAAGGTACTTTTGTCTGATCATGAATTCATAGTGGAATTTACTCCTCCTCTTCTTGTTTCTCCCCAAAATCCTGTGTCCTTTATCAATTCTTAGTAGACAAGATTGCCCAGCAGTTACGAAATTAAGTTACCAACCCCCTCTCACAAATTAAAGTATTTCCACTCAAAAATTACTTTTAATTGGTTTAAAGTTCCCATAATATCTGTAGAAGTTTTACCATGGTAGCAGTAAGTTCAGTATGTTAATGAAAAATAATAAGACAGCTATAAATTAAACAAAACCAAGTGTTTAATGTCACTGTTTCATGAAACATAAGTAAAACACGAATGCTGATTAAATTGTTACATACAACACACCCCCTCAAGTTATATATTAAAATCTGAAGTAGCCACCTGAGCCTAGAGCCTGGAATTATTTATTAGTGCTTCCCAAAGTTTTCCATGTTGAGGAAGCCAGTTATACACTTGAATACTTAAGCTCGCCTGTGAGAGATACTACAACTGCCAGTGCAAAACAAATTAATGTAAAGTGCAACATGATTCTATGTGACCAAGTGATACTGAGCTAAATTTAGCTGTGGACAACTTACAGAGAAGACTCTTCACTTGATACTTGCAGAGGGCTATAAGAGATAGAAAGTCCATGATGGGAACTCCATCCTAGCAAAATTATTTTGTTTAAAATAAGAAAAAGGGGTTTTTCCCCCTTTATTTCCTTAGCAGTTCTTCACATCAAAGCCCCTCCTAATCTGAGGACCAATACACAGTTCTGCATTTGTCAATGCAGAACATCAGTCAGTGTTCCCAATATCCCATTCTGATCCTGTGCCACAGCAGGACTGAGTATTTTATATGTTTACGTGTACTATTAAGAGCAGTTATTAGCAGATGATGAAACAGACAACTGATGAACATGGGAAGATTGGATTTTTATGATACCACTGAAATTGTAAAGAGCTTCTACCTCATTCCAGTGGGAGCTGAACCTGCTGTTGAGGGAACCTTTCAGCTCTACCTTGTACTGCTAACAGGTCACTGCTTCCCATCAATAATTTTGTGTGGAATTAGTTGGTTTCATTCCACTATCCACTATATTTTTGAACAACCTGCTCACTACAGCAAACTCATCCCAACAGCCAACCCATTCATTCACTGCTCTGTCACAGGAGTGATTAGAAAGGGACTGATTAGAAAGAGATTTTTAAATATCTGGTATTTTCTAGGAACACACTATGCTTGCAGGACTTCTCTGAATCTTATCTTGCTATTTGGCATGCTCTGATTCTCCCAACTTAATATCCAACACTAATGCAGCACCTTTTGGTATGTATTGTTTTTTAAGGTAGTGAAACTAATTTATATCAGAGTAAGTTCTGCTGCAACAGCCTTTGGCTCATGCAAACAAAGATACAATGTAGTGATGTGAAGGTCTCTTAAGAATGGTCTTATCCCATGTTCCAGGAGGTGGAATACTCCATACCTGTGTTCTTCGCCCACCAGGAATCTATGGACCACAAGAGCAGAGACACTTGCCAAGGCTAGCAGTATGTCATTTGAATTTTTTAACCAGCAGAGTTTTCTATGACATGGGTAAAAAGCTGAAAGGAACATCACTTATTTGTATTATAAATTGACTGATCTTATTGGGTAGCAATTCAACAATTCAATCATCTGCTGAGAATATGATAACTTTTTAAACAAGTATTTTATCTGTAAAGAGTATAGATTTAAAAAGTTTGGTTTTTTTTTTCCCCTAATACAAACACATGAAAATCCAGCTTTATAATTTAATGATTACTGTAAGATTCAGGCCAATCCATGATATTTCAAATGTCTGCTTACATGCAACTTACACCAAATGGTTTAAAATATTAATGAAAAGGGATACAGCTAAATATCTTATTTCCAGTGTCAACTATAAACAGCTTTCACTGTCCAATGAAGCAGGTTCTAGAGTTGGAAGCACCCTCTGGTACAACAGGTTCCTGAACGGCAGCAGCTGAGGTGTTCACATTTTACTCTTTTTCACTTGCTTTTAAACTGCAGGGCCAGCAGATGATGTTTAGAACACGATCCCTGTAGAATTCTGTGAGCCAGTTATTTTAAAAGAATTAGTGTAATATGAAGTTATACACAGCTTTCAGGAAATAATAGATTCAAGCTGACCACATAGTTGATATTTTCGGTTTGTGGTTGAGGTAGGAAATTATATTGGAGTCAGCCAATATATACTTTATCATCTTGTAAATAATTTTAAGAATGGAAAATGTAATTTTAGTTAAATCTGAGATGGGTTTTTTAGCCCCTTAAAATATAATATTTTAAAATTTCTATTTGATTTTGAGCTTATTTGTTTTGAGCCAATTTTAGGGCATTATGCAACTGTCATGTTTTGTAGTTTCTAAAATTTACCTGTTCAATGAAAATTGGGACGCTTTCCTTCCAGCCAAACTACACCTTCCAGTTTTTCCTAGGCAAAGCTATTTGATAAATTTGATACAATTTAGTGAATACTTTTGATCCACTCAGAACTGTACCTTACCTTTCCATACAATATTCTACTTACCCTTAGACCAGACTTGTATTTTTTATAAATTAGGACATATTGCAATATATCTTTTGACGTTTTCTCATGCGCTGTTCCCTTGATATTTTTAATTGATTCATGTTTGTTTGTTTGTTTTAAAGTGGAGCTAAACCTACATTTAGCTGGACAAGAAAGTGCACCTTACCTCATGCTAAAACCCATTATGCTTTGGTTTCATGTTTGTTTGTATCTATAGAAGATTATTGAGAGAAGGCTACTTAGCTTCAAGTTTGCGGACCCTACTGTTAAAATGAACTGGATACATGTAGAGAATTTTGTACAAGGTCATATTCTAGCTGCTGAAGCTCTCACCCCTGAAAAGAACTACATAGCTGTAAGTACACAGTAAAACCACCACAGATCTCATTTGACAGTGGATCCTGCCACTGTATCCTGTGCTATAGTAACCACAGCAGAAATTACAGTTATTGTCCTTCAGCTTACATTGTTGTCTGTGTTTTCAGCTGATAAATGTGCTATGAGCAATGTGGGATGGGGCACAGTGTTGCCTGTTGGTGTTGGTTAAGAGATGGAATATTCAGTTCTGTAAGAATATCTCCATCTTTGCTTTTTTAAAATGCAATATTTGTCATTTCTGGAAGATGAGCAAAGAATGTTTGCTATGTTGGAAATGAAACTGGAAGTTCAGGCAGATTCATCCCATTTCCCTGTACAGGTCCAGATTTGATGTTCTGAACTGTGATGGTCAGTTCTTCCCATACCATGCGCCGACAGAGGCACATTTCATTTGGGTTCATTGCTTTCAAAAACAGTTACAACTGTTTCCTCCTTGTAAATACAGGTTTTTAATCACCTAGAAGCATTGCCCTGAGAGAATATTAGAAAGGGGTTCAAAGTAGATTAAACTACTTTTTCTAAAATCCTGAAGGTAAAAGGAAAGGAGGAATGTAGACCTTGGCTACACAGGAGCCCTCTGGATTCCAGTGAGCCTTAACTAGACCCAGAGCAGAACGTGTCCCACCCTTTGGTGGCCACCTGCCAGCAGCACCAATGAGATCCAGCACCAGCTCCAGTGGTGTCTCTGCACAGTCAGTACAGCCACTCTAAACAGGCTGTTTATAAACCATTTATTTTAAGGCATGTGAATCACACAAACCACCTGTTCACCAGTTTCATTGCACACAACAGTGCAACTGAGTGAAACACAAGCAGAGAGTTTGTGATTTGTGTGTGCATCCACTCATATTTGATATTGCTGTATTATTTTTAAGCTATTCATAAGGAGTGAGAGAAAGAAAAAGAAGTCAATATCTATCCAGTATTATTTTTACTGACTTGTCTCTTCTCTACCTCTTTAACAGAGTGGCCAGGTGTATTTCATTCATGATGGCGAAAAATCCAACATTTTTGAATGGTTAACTCCACTTGTACGTGCAATACTAATCTCCAAGTACATGAATTTCTTTAATTCTATGCAACTCTAGCTTTTGTGTGCGTGCTACATTTTGTACTTTTGCTTTGAGTGTGAGAGTTCCACATGGAACTCTCTGAATGTGGGTTTAATTCCTGCCTGAATTTCAGTGTGATTAGCACTGTAACAAAGCCCACCCAAAATACTACATTAAAGCAACTGTCTTCCCTGAGACCAAAGGACCGTCTACACCAGCACCCTGTCTGGAGCTGTTACTGTCTTCATTTTTGGGCCATGCAGATGGGAACAATGGGCATTTTGGGTGGGCAAAAAATATAAGTCTTAAGTATTCATCTGTCCATTCTTTTCAAAATACCATTTTGTTGTTAATAATAGGCTAAAACCACAAACATGCCATGATGTTATATTAGGTATCAGCACACCATGACATTTCAGTTAATTATTATAATTTTTTTCCTTCTTTTAAGATAGGAAAAGGACATAGTGTCTGTGGGTGACATTTAACTGGCATCTCCTTAAAAAGGAAAAATAGTAAATACTAAGAGCCATGATTAATTTTTCTGTTTTAACAGTAAATATTTCCTTAAATATCTTCTATATTGAAACTTTAAAACCTGTTTGAAGTTTCTGGGGTTTTTAATTGTTTTTTAAATCTTTTTCAGTTTGAAAGATTAGGTTGCAGTAAGCCATGGATACGTATTCCTACTTGCTTAGTCTATGCATCAGGTAAAATATTTTATCAACATTTCTCTTTCCTGTCCATGCTATCCTCCTTTGTAACTGTAAAATAATATTGTTTTATTTGCTCACAATTTTCATTTTCATGTATAAAAATAGCATGCTGTGTGCTCACTTAGTGTTCAGCAGTGCTCACGTCTGTGCAGTACGTTGAACCCAGAATGATCTCTTATTCAAGTCCCACTACAACAGGTTTTATGTAGGACCTAACAGGTGTATAACTTTGTGGAGTTAATGCTACAAAAAGTTAAATGTAAAACTCCATGACTTTATGAAATATGCTGAAGAGTATCTGCTTTGCTGCACAGGTAGATGTCTTGTTCTCTCCAGAATCACCCTCCCTGTGCAGCTCAGAGAGAATCCAACTGAGTTCTCTGTTGCCATATTTTTTATGAAGCCTCATGACCTTTTCACGGGATCTGTGCCCAACCTTTTCCCTTTTCCAAACCTTTTTCCCACAAGTACAGTAATTAAGATTAAATCCAGCCCCTTGTGAGCAAGTAGTCCTGATGGTGTTAGTAATGGTGCCCTGAGCTCTCAGGTCTGTGATTCTCCTTCAGGAGCATTTACAGTGTGAGATATGTCACAATCACAATGTCAAAGCAATTTACCGTTCTTACCTCAAGCAGAAATCTTTTGTTATGCAGCCACATTCATGGAATACCTTCATGCGATTCTGAGACCAGTTGTTGACCTGCCCCCACTGCTGACCAGAAATGAGGTAAAGTCTGTGTTTGTAAACTTCCCTTAATTCCCACGGGATCCATACATGTTAATATGAGGGAGACTTTAAGTTAATAGAAAGTAAAATCCACCCACTGCTACTTCAGTCTCCAGTTTCCAGGGCAAATACATGCATTGTGTACAATTGAGGCAATATATTCTGCTTGTTGCTATGATTTTTGAAAGGAGCTTATGCTTGCAATCTGGGAGAGGCTTCTTCAGCTCCTCTGTTCCAAGGGCCAGTATCCTGTACTGGGCCTTTAGGCATCTACGAGATGGCTTTGATCTGCCTCTTTGAGTACCTAAGCAAGAGAACAATTGCAGAACATTTTTTGTGGATGTTTACAGATTCTGCTTTGCATCTTTTAAGGCCTCTTTGTGCTTTCAAGCATCTCCTTTTGAGTGGACAATTTAAAAAATAATGTAAGCAATACTCATAGGACATTGATATAATGTTGTGGGGGTTTTTATATTTTACATTTCCTTTAACTGTGTCTTTGCTACTATTTACAGTTTGTTACAGTTGCCTGTGTATTCATACCTTTGTATGTTGACTCTTTTACCCTGTAGGTACAGAACATTTCTGTAACTCACACATTTCGAATAGACAAGGCACGGACTCAGCTGGGGTACCGCCCACTGAAGTTTGACTTTGCTGATTCTGTGGACCACTACATGAAATCCAGACCACAACCCTCGAATTATCAACTCTTTCTCAATGTTTTGCTTACCTTAATTGTTCCTTTAATTTTGTTTTTTCTTTCTCTAACACTTGGTAGCCTTTCAGTTTCGCATTTTTTTAAAGAAAGACGACACTGACCTGCATAAACTGCACAGTCACAGTATTGCTACCCGGATCATTCTAACCTCCACAACAGTTACTGGCACAATGCAACAAACAGGCAGCTACTTTTAAATTCACAAACAAAATCATAACAGATCAGTGGCTGGACCTGAGAAATTAAAATACAGTAAACAATAATTGCCAAATCACCAAAACACAACCAGAGTCAAGAGTGTTGCCTCTATTTCAAACCAAAACAAAAACTTTCCAAATTGATTACTGAAGTAAATGAGAATCTGCAGAAAGAACAAAAGCTGCAGACAGCCTGCAGTGCCTCACCAGTGAAGAATAATGGCTGAAATAAGGAGAAAGACTAACCACAGCTGCTGTCATGGCTCACTACCTTGGGGAACAGAGGAACGAGCAAAGGCACAGACAGAGCAGATTACTGCAAATAACACACACCAGACCTACAGAGACTTCACATTGTGTGATTTTGTGAATTAGCTCTAGCACCACGTCCGAGGGAAAATAAAAGTGTACTTGAAACATTTCTGAAATCTGTGCTGTGCCTCTGCAAAATGTCCCAGAACTGCTCCCTGCCCTGCCCCTGGTGCAGAGCTTTGCTGGTAGGGTTTTTCATGGGTCAAAACTGGGTACTTTAGTTAAATTGGAAGTTACTAAGTAAGTTACATTAGTTAAGTGTATTTATGTCACAGTAGAGGAATCTGCTTGTATGGGTTGCACAGATCTTTGTACAGCTTCCTTCAACTCCTGTAGTTAAGGGCAACAACTAACACAGTTCAGTTGCTCCTCAGCAGAACTCAAAGCACAAGTCTGTTTTGGTACCAAACTTCTGAAGCACAGCAGTTGTACTGAGCAAATCCCTGCAGCAGCTAAAGTGAACAAAGTGCTTTTCAAATTACTGTTCAGCTAAAATGGACCTAAAAGCACAGTCCAGGAGGCTCCAGCTCCTTCCTATCCACCACTCACGGTGGGAATTTATCAGAGAAATCTCCTTCCCATCTGCATCTTTCCAACCTGTAAAGTGGAATGGGAACAACCAAGAGCAAGATGCAAACAGTAGAGAGCCTGGCAAAGGACTAGGGATGAGAGCTTGAGAAATCATGGTCTGGAGGGAAGTTATCAAGGATAATTTGAGAATTCTGGAGAGGGTGTGAACACTGGCACCTTCCTTCAGCCCAGGGCAGGCCGCTAAGCCCAGGTGCCAGGCCCGCAGGCCGGGGTGCTGTAACACAAAAGCAGCGCGGAAAGACAGAACCACTGAAAATTACAGTGTTTTTCGTTGTATTCTTAAAGCAAGAACCTCACACGGTGGCCTACCCATACTCCCTAGCACGTATCACGGGTTTCTACTGTTGATTTTAACAACTGTGACAGACAACCCCCAGCACGCACGGTCCGCGCGGCGCCGTGCCCGGTCCGGGCAGCTGCCGCTCGTACTGTGCCGGCCCCGGGCCGCCCCTGCCGGCGGCTCCCGCGTTCCCACTGTGCGGGTGGCGAAAAGGAACCACCGCGGCGGGGACAAAACAACATGGCAGCGGTGGGATTCGAACCCACGCCATCGAAATGACTGGAGCCTAAATCCAGCGCCTTAGACCACTCGGCCACGCTACCGCCTGGGTCCTCAGCCGCCCGCCAGGCCTCCTTCAAGGAAACAGCGCCGCCGTTCTCCCCGTCTATCACTGCACGTTGCCCACTCGTGTCCGCGGTACCACACCGCCTGCGGCGCCCGTCGCGCCCCAGGAACGCCGCTGCTGCCGCCGGCCCGGGCCCCGCGCTCTCTGTGNCGCCCGGCAGGTGGCGCCGCTGCCCCGCGCCCAGTGCCACCCGCGCACATGGCCGCGCGCTCAGCTCGACCCGGGACCGCCGGCCGGGCTCGCAGCGCGGCTCCGGCTCCCTCTCCCGGGCTCGGCCG
>WEKY01001294.1:160847-194176 GCA_013390045.1 Picathartes gymnocephalus
CGGCCGGACCTTCAGCCTCGGCCCCCTCCTCCCCAGGGGCTCCAGCCGTCGGGCCCGGGGCACTGTATCCGCGGCAGGTCCAGGCCGGCACCTCGGCAAGGCGCTGCCGTGCGGTCTGTGCCCCACAGCAGCCGCGGCTATGGTGGATCAGCTCCAGGTGGTTCTCAGGTGGGCTTTGCGCGGCTGCACGGATCCGCAGCCCCAGCGATGGCCGTGCTGTGGTCACGCAGGGTCGAGGGTAGCCCTTGATTGGTGCCTTCTCAGCCACAATAGCAGGTGAGCACACAGCGCCCGGCCAGGAAGAGGGTCCGTCCTGCCCCGTAACAGGCACCCACTGCCTTCCCTGCCCGCTGCAGTCGCCTCCGGCCCACCACAGCACGTGTGCTGCCCAAGAGCTGCCAGCTCGCTGCGAGGCCAGTGACCTTCCCAGGAAACTGCTGACTTGGCATCGCAGTGTGTCCTCAGCTGAACCATTCCCACCCAACACGGGAGGCCCCGGCCGCCTTTATCTCGCTGGCAGCTGGTGGCCGGGGCTGCCCGTACACAGATTGTTGTCCTGCCACGTTGGTGCCTCCCTTACCTGCTGCCGCTGAGCTCGGGCACAGCTTGAGCAGGTGCTTTTCCTGTCCACCTCAGTGAGCGAGCTGGGTTTGGCAACCTGAGCCAGATTCAGGCTGTCACTGGTGAGTAGAAAGACGAATTCTCATTTTCTGGGAGGCCTGCAGGAGAAATTTGTGTAATTACTTTGTGGACAGAGCTAAAAATATCAAGACTAAATGCCATGTAATTAAAAAAATATGGAGAAATTATGTCCACCATTGCCCTTCTTCCCTCAGAAAGTCATGCTTTGGTCCTCCAGGAAGTTTTAGGTATGTGTGTTATATGCACCTCCTATATAGCTGGTGTGAGGTTTATGACCAATTTGATTTACCTGCTAAGACTAGATCATCACAGGAGTATGAGGACACAAATTGTCAGGGAATTGACTGATTGATTTAAAGGCAATTTTTAAATCTGGAAATTTAAATGAATGCAAAATAAAATTGCTCTGAAAGTTAATATAATTTGGAGTGTGCTTTCCTTTTTCCTTCCAAAAACCACAGTTCCCTAGAACAATTATTTCTAAAGGGAACCTTATTTAAATTGAGCATACTGAAACTTTACAACCTACAGTGCTCTTAGAAAAAATACATGCAGTGCTGAACATACTCAGTGGAAGAATAACATACTAGACTTGCAGGTCACTAATTTCCTAGGCTACCATTTCAAATTTAATTTTTAATATTTTCAAAAAACAAAAAAAGTGAATCAAACTCTTTAAGTGCAAAGGATATAATACATAATGTATAAATAGAAAACTAAAACTAGAAGATACAGCATGTCTGGGCCAATGCCTGATTTCAACATGTCTTTAGTTTTTTGTCATCACTGATTGTTCTTTTAAGAAAATGTTATAAAGAATAGAAGAGAAGCTCCAGGCTTAAACCTGGGAATAAGTATACCCTAGCACCAGAGTAGCAGAGCTGGCTTATTTAAAAGCATGAGAAATGTGTAGCTTGAGAAGGCATAACCTGTGTTCCTAATAGAGCATGAGGATTGATGGCAGAAGACAGCCGTGTGCCACTGGGTTCCTTTCAGTCCAAAATGATGCCCAGTATTTTGTGTCCAGAGAAGGGCAAGAGAGCTGCTGAAGGGTCTAGAGGGTAAATCCTATGATGAGCAGCTGAGGGAGCTGGGGATGTTCAGCCTCGAGAAAAGGAGGCTCTCTGCAACACCTTGAAAGGAGGTTGTGGCAAGGTGGAGATCAGTCCCTCCTCGCAAGTAACAAGACAAAACGAAATGGCCCCAAGCTGCATCGGGGGTGGGGGGGTTCACGTTGGATATTAGGGAAAACTTCTTCACTGAAAGAGTGGGTTAAGCATTCGAATACGGTGTCTAGGGAAGTGGGGGAGTCACCATCCCTGGAAGTGTTCAAAAAAACAAGTAGACGCGGCACTTTGTGATGCGGTCTAGTGGGTATGGTGGGATTCAGTAAAAGGTTGGTCTTGACCTTGGAGGTCTTTTGCAACCTGAATGATCCCATGATTTGCCTGAGTTTGAAACGAACTTCTCTCATGATGTGTTCAGTTGTGCTTATGTTTCACACCAGTTACAGCATTCCACCACTATCAGTAGCCTACCATGGCAGGTGGTGATTTTTTAACCATTATCAACACATTTTCACGCAGTGGGAACCAGACATCTGGCTTCTCCTAGGCCTTCAGAATTCATTTGATGAGTCTGTGCTCTTCCCAGGCTCTGCCATGAAGCATCCCAACATCAGCCCTGCTGAGTGCTGCTCTCCTCAGGGTGCTCACATGGACTGACAGCAGAATGAGGAGATGTAGGTTCTGGTGCTCATGGGGCAAAAATGCTCAGTTATTGATAATTGCTGATATTTACCACAGTGATTTGCAGCTGGGAGATGAATAGGACCTCAAGAGTTTTTCTGCACAATCACTAATGTTGCAAATGTGTTTGAGTTTAAACTCTGCAAGAATTTGAGAAAATATGTGCCCTTAGGAAGCAGCATTAAATGGGAGCTCAGTCAAGTGTCTGTTTGACATTCTCAAACCCGGGCTGCAGCCTCAGCATGGTGCTGGAAATTTATGACAAAATTACAGGTACCCTCAAATTGCAGGTGGTGTTTCTGAACACGTGCTGCTCCTTCCAGTCCCCATGCTGAGACACAGTTTAATTTATGTAAGTAATGGCGCGTTTTCCTGGCAGAGAGTCAGAGCATCTGCTCTGCGTGTTTTTAATTAAATATTGGTAATCTTCCTCCTGAAGATTATCTCAGCAGCAGTGTTCTTCTGCTCTCTTCAGAAAGCACAGGGACTGTGCATTTTTCCATCTGTGATGCTGCAAGAGACCATCCATTTGTCATGAAGGACATATTCACATCTTCCAGTCTCGATTCAGTAACCCCTACTCATGCTAAAAAGCACTAATGAGGCTTATTTACATGAACAAGGGATTGAACAGCAGTAAAAAAGGCAGACTCTTTGCAGGCTGCCAAGTAATACAATTAAGCCAGAACCTATTTACATTAATTTCTATGTAACTCATGAAAAGATAAGGAGTTTTGTTTAAAATTTCCACAAATTCCAGCTTGAGGAAAAGCTTAAACATGGGCATTTTCAACCCAGAAAGCCAGTGTTTTAGGAAAAATGCAAATATGGGTGCTTTGAGGAAACATGGTCTTTAGAACGTGAAATCTGGTGCATAATCCTGCCATTTGTTACGAGGAAGTGTGCAATAGTGCTATTTAATTTAGCTGAAAAGACCAACCTGAAGCGCAGGCAGGACCCGTGGTCGCTGCCCATGTCTGCTCCCTGTGCCTTCTCTCGGGGCTGAGATCTTCGGGGGGCTGCCGTGCAGTGGGTGCTTCCCATGGGAGCACCTGCCCCAGGACACCCCCTCCTTTCAGCTCCACACCCAACGGGAACAGAAACGAAAGCAAGTTTGGGTGGCTGTCATGTGAGCAGCGCTCTGGAGACCTGCACATCCGCTCTCCTTGCTGACCCCACTCACTCCGGGATTCCCCCATCGCGAGCACTTAAAGGTGTTAGCTGGGGGTTCTGCTCAGATTTTCATCGGTTTTCTCACTGGAATAAAGTACCTGGCAGCGTCCCCGCCCCGCTGTGCTGTGAAGGGGCGCGGCTGGCGCTCGCGGGGCCGCTGAGGGAGCGAGAGGCGGTGCCTTGCCAGGGCCGCAGGCGGGAAGGCGGTGCGGACGGTGAGGGGCGGCCCCGGTGCCCGGCTCCCGCCTCCTCCCTCCCGTCAGTGCGGCGGCTTCTCCTCCCACCGTCTGCCTTGGGCGGCAGCTGGAACTGGGTACGGGAGTTGTGGGATCGCTCTGTACCGGGTGCGCGGCGGCTCTGGGCTCTCCTAACCCGGTAGGTGCCGTCGCGGTGCGGGCTCTGACCCAGCGGCGGCGGGAAGCTGCCTCAGCGCTGCCCGCGGCGGGAAGCGCGGAAAGGGCGTTTTTAATTGCGGAAAATGATGATCAGTGGGGTGGTCAGAGCCTGCGAAAGGCCGGCAGGCCCAAAAATAACCTCATTTGTGGAATTGGGCAGCAGTGCTGGTCTCACACGTGAAGATCAGCGTTTCGTCCATTTATGTTTCCACGACAGTGTGCGCAGTTTGGTGTATAAGCTGTTTAAAAGTGCCAAGTGCTGTCTGTGACCGTGGAGCAGCTGCTGTGTGCGGGGCCGCTCTGACAGCTTGGGACTGCACCCGGACGGTTCGTGTTTGGAGAATTCTTCAAATACCTCAATACGTATAAAGCATGGGGTTAATTAACAACATGGGGTACTGAACAAATGCTTACAAAAGGTCAGCGATAGGTAATTGTGCAGAGTGTTTAAAGCCGGTTGAAATGACAGGTCTATTAATGGCAATGGGAGGATATTTTAAAGTTATCTTGGAAGTGCCTTTTCTATCCTTTTCAACCGCTGTGTTTTGGATACTCTTACCGTAGTGTTTATTTGTGTGTTTGGCAGCAGGCTGGACTTGGCTTGGAAGGGCTGTTCTTGTGCCTCACTGCCTGCAGCTCTCAAAGCCATTTGTGTGTTTGAAGCCGTGCTGCTTTTCCTTGAACAGGGTTTTGTCTCAAGTGCTTCGTACTCTGGGCTGGTGCAGCTGAACTCACCCCTTTGCTTCATGAATTTTGCATTGTTGCTCTCTAACACTCAGACTAATACAACGATTATCCCAGGTGTCCTTGCAGACAAACTGAATGTGATCTGAATGTGCCATGGTGTTTGCAGAAGTGATACACTGGAGGGGCCTGTGTTAAAGGCTTCTCATTAGAAGATCTGTCTTTGGTAGGACAGGGTTTTCAAAGGTGGACAGTGAGTTATCTCTGGGGTTTTTAATCTTGTTTTTTTTTACCATAGCTCTTACCTAGACTCACTAAACCTGTTTTCTTGCAGTGTGTGGCGCAGATGAGAATAGACATTTGCTTTGTAGGGGTCAGCTGGGTGTTTGGAAAGCACAATAATTCTGTAATGTGCTACAGGACATAAACATAGCTAGTGGGGTTGTTCCGCAACATGTTATGTAGCTTTGGGTCTGTTGTTTATAAAGGTGATAATACTTTTTAAGGTGCATAGTCTGTATAGTTACTTAGGTTAAATTTTGAATCTTTATTTAAAAAAATTGTTAATCTGAAAGATGACTTCTCTGTTTTAGGAAAAATCTGCTTGTTACTCTTACTGGTATCCTGTTAAATGGCTTTCACTGATGTGGTATTAAACCAAAAGGGATTTGGTATTATACCAGGGAGAGCTGAGTCATGCTTGCTTTAATGCTTATCCATAAGACAAGCTGGGACTTCTGTTACAGGGCAGTTCCTGCTCCCCTGTCCGGTGTTGAAGAGTTGCAGAGGAGTGTGTCTGAGCTGAAACAGTGAATTAAAAGCAACTGGAGATGCTCCAGTTGTCCCTTCTTTTGCTGACTGGAGCATTCCTATCACTCAGTTCTTTGGGATGAATTAAGGCAGATTAAGATGCTGAGTCCACTGTAGAACCTTGGTCAAGAGTCTCAACAGACCCAGCAGTGCTTTGGAACAGCAGACACCTACAAGAAACAAGTCATGCTTTAACAGCCCTGTGATGTGAATTTTCCCTGCTGTTTATCTGTGTTCATATTTGCATGTTGTCCTTGTGACTCGCCTGCCCCTCCTGGTTGTGGCTTTTGGGTATAAAGGCAAGAGAAAGAAAAATACTTGAAACAGGTATTGGAAAAACAAAAATTAATACAGAGTAGAGCAGATTTAAGAACTGTATTTTAAATTATCTGCATTTTGAATCACATAGTACAAGGTTGATTAAAAAATGGAATAAATTTTCAAAGTGGGTTGGAGTGGGTAGTTAAAATTACAGGTTGTGTATGATAATGCAGGCTGGCAGGCTTGGTTCAGTGCAGTCTCATTCTCCTTGTTGCTTAGCCTTAGGAACGCTTCTGTAATGGATATTAAAGATTAAATGATCAAAACACAACAGCAATTCTAACAGGAATTCCTAGATAGTACGACTTCTGTGCTATAGTGCAGAAGCACAGAATATAAGCCTTGGAATGAAGCTCAAGCTTTTTTATCAGGCTTTTTGTCAAGCAAACTGTGAGGTTTAGAGCAGTGTTTGTGTAATTAAAAATGTGGTAATTGAATTCTTTTTTAAAGAGCATGTTATGTGAGTATGGTTCTTGGTACATACACTTCCAAAGTAAACACCCCAAGTACATTACAAGAAATGTGGTTCCAAGAAAAACCAAGAGACTTTTATAAACACCATTAGCTTTAAATAGAAACTGATTTGTGTGGTGATATTTCATATACACAAGTCACAGAAATCAGAATGTTTGCAGTCAATGCTGCACAAATCTGAATTTCTGCTGCTTCTCAAACTGTCCTGAACCCCACAGATCTGCCGATGTGTGTGACAGCAGGAGCAGAAGGGAGTGCAGGACAGCACTTGGATGTAATGGGGCTGTCCAGTGCTCTGGTGTGTCCTGGATTAGTCACGTCCTTGAAGCATTATTTGGCAGCTGCTGTCTGTGTGTGTGACAGGCAGTAGAGGTTCTTTAGCACTCTGGTAAGGTGATCACAGTCAAAATGGCAGTGGCAGCTGAGGACCCCTTCCCCTGCCAGGTGTGTGCTGCTGCCCCTTTCCAGAATCGACAGCTCCTGCGTGGTCTTTGCTGGAAGAGCAGGTGAGCGAGCACTCCAGAGCTGCACCAGTGCAAAGTGAGGTGAGTTGGCTGAGACCTCCTCCAGCAGTGGTTTTCCAGAGCAGCTGCTGCCTGATGGAGTGCTGGAGTTACCTGTGTTGCTGGCTGAGGTGTGGGAATGCTGCCCCTGTCAGCAGGGCCATAACCAACAAGATAATGTTGCTGGTGAAAGCTGCCACATGTTAAGGCACTGTTTCTGTGGTGACCAGTTTCTCAGTAACTGGGGAGTGAGGTCTGCAGCTAAGAATACTTCTGTAGGAGTGTATTCCTCTTTCTGTTTCATGCAGAAAGAAGACTGAAAATGCAAAGGGCTGAGGAATAACACGAAAGCAAAACTGAACACCTTGGTTTGTGTTTGTTTTATTAGACTAGCTGTGTGAAAATCCCTGATTTTGCAGATTGGGTGAAGAACTAAACACTGTGACTCAGAAGTGTCTGTTTTCCTGTTGCTCAGCCAGCATCAGGGCCAAATTTTGAATATTCTCACTAATCCTCTATTTTGTACATGCCAGTATTTCCAGAGTATCTGTAAACTTCTACCTCTTCTAAGGGCTTTAATCATTCCTCCACTTCATTTTTCTGCAATGTACTACACTTTCAGCAGCCTGTTTTCCACTGTGGGCTGTTGGGTGTATGTGAGCTAAAAGTCAGTTTAGCTGTTAGTTTTCTTGTGGATGGTGGAAAATTTTTCTATGTTGTCCTAATACTACTCTCTAATTAATTTGATTAATAATTTGTGCACAATATCCTTGAGAAAACTTGTCCTGAAAAGATTTGAAAACCTGACTGAGGTGTTCAAGGTAAAACAAGTTTCTGAGACTAGTGTTGTGAAACTCAGCATTTTATATAAGGAAGAGTAACATTTGGAGGAGGAGATAACTAAGGATAGAATAATACTAGCTCCTATCTTCTCAGTCTTGTAGCAGTTTAAAACCAGAATGCCTTCTGGAAGCCCAACTTTAGAAGAGATGTTCAAAACTATGTATAGGTATTTGAGGATTACTTCTACAGAGGCAGATGCAAATATGTTTCTTTTCTGTGCTGACATCAGTGTCATGCATTATTTGTTCTTTTAATAACAACCCTTTTCCTTTTTTTCTCTCTCTCCCAGCTTCTTCCCCTTGTTTGCATGTGCATTGGAGTAGTGTGTGTTCCAGTCCTTGCAGGAGTCAAACCAGCCTCCTGCAAACATGGCAGACGAGGACCTTATTTTTCGTATGGAAGGGATTGATAATGCCAGAACAACTCCAGCAGACTCTGGGAATTATCTTGAGGCTGATAGTGATGATGAAGACACTTATTTTATCTGTCCAATAACCGATGATCCCGTTTCTAACAAGTCTGCCAATACCAAAGTAGACAATTATTACAGCAACTTAGCAAAAACTGAGCAGTACAGTTCAAGCTCTTCTCCCAGAAGCTTTAGCTTTAAGGTAAGTATTGTCTTCATTAAGGTTTTAATTTTACTTAGTTGGCATGAGACATTCTCTAACTGCTTCATCTCTTGCAACTAACACTTTTCAATGGAGATACTCATCTGCTTTTTCCAGACCTGCAGTTAATTCCATTAAACCAATAGTCTGACACTGCCATGGAATTGCTTACTGTCCCTTTCAGTTCAGTGGGAGATCTTCTTGCACTCAATCCAGGAGGACAATTCAGTGCATAAGGATCAAACCATTTACAATGCAGTGTGTTGATTGGGAGATTCAGAAGATAATACACTTGGTGTAAGAAGAATTGGGGTCTGTCAGAAGATAATTTATTGTGCATTTTTCTAGTCTGTAATATTTTTAGTTGGACAAAAACATTGTAAATCATAAAATTGTAAGGGTAAGTTTTTATATTACAGTTCTTTCTTAGGGAGCTTTTGTCATGTTGACTTCCGTGCTTGGGGGTGAAGTGTCCCACTGGCAGTAGTTCCTGACAGCATGCACAAGCAGTATCTGACCTTTTTGGGATGAACAGCAGCTGCAGCATTGCAGGGAGGTCAGAGGGGCTGTAGCTGGTGCTTCCTTGGCAGCGTGTCCTTTTTCACTTAGCTCCCTTCAGACAGGTCAGACCAGGCAATGGGGCCTCAAGTGACACTCACTCAGTAGCTTAGATATTCTAGATAAACACAGGTTGTGCTAAACTGGCATGTCTCTTAGATTTTCCTATATTTAATGTGTTTTATTAACACATTTCTTATTCTAAATATTAACATTTATTTAATAGATACTCTAAAATCTCGGTTATGCCTAATTCATGCTTTAATTGTGAAAAGATACTGGGGGGTTATTTCAGTCAGATAACAAAGTGCGTAACACATTGAAAGTGAAGCTGGCTTGTCTGCAGGAGGATTTTTACCAAAACTAGTTAATAGAAACATTAAAAGGTGCATATTCCTAAGGAAGGTGAGGAGCAAAAGCTTAGTATAGAAATGGAACAGATGTTGGTGTATGCTAAACTAAGCAAGTTAAGACTTGAAAGGGAGCTTAGTCTTCATTTGTGTGTACATTTTAACATGTACTAAACACTTGCCTCTGGGTCTGCAGTGCAATTTCTGACTCATATGGTCTGAGATAAAACTGATAAGGACTTCAGAAATTGCAATTGTTTCCCCCTTCCTAAGCTGTCATTTTGCTTCTGCAGAATGTTTGTGCCCATCTTTGGTCTCCACAATGTCTGGTTTGGAATTGTAGCTCCTATCAGAGATAAATTGCTTTGTGTTGAGATGTAGAGCAAGCAAGTCTCCATCTCCTGTTTAAAATGCAGGAATGGGGACTTCCACCACAGTGAAGCAGACAACCAGGGCTGATGACACCCTAAACCCCACAGCCTGGCCTACCAGAGTCTGCCTATCAGACCCCAAAACTAAAGAAAGGCAATGTGGGCCTTTGATAATGAAAGGCAGAGCCAGAGAAGTTGCTGTTAACTCTCTGCTTTAAACAGGACTCAGCAATGTTTAATTAGCTAGTTAATAGGCAAGACTCTTTTAATAAATATTTCCCAATAAAAAAAATTACCAACTTACTCAATAGGTTTGTTCACAGGTGTTCTAAGAATGAACTTAAATTGGAAATATAAATTGAAGAGTGGCTTTTAACTGGATTTTTTTTTTAACTAACAAAGAGAACCAAGACTCTTTGTCAATAATTTGTCTTATCACGTGTATTTTCCTACTTTCATGTCTCTCATGGATCCTTTAGAATGACACACAGCATCGTTCTAAGCATGGCTCTGTGGTTGACCATGGTCGGGTAGGTTAAAAAGAAAATGTCAACAAATGTCAATATCTAATAGATGCATATTGCATATTGATTTTTTTTTTTTGTTTGGGTTTTGGTTTTTTTTTTCCTTTTATGGACTTTTTTTAGTTCATTATTTTATTGCTTGGAAGGACTGATTGCCTCAGCCCATAAAAGTCATCAAGTCAAAATTAAAAGAGGTACCTGTTAAATGGAATAATACCCCTGAAATGTCATAGTATGGCTGCCATATGCCTCCAGCAGGAGAAAAACTGCACTGTTGGCACCATTTCCATGAAATCCAGGTAGTGTTTGTTTGAAGATTAGAATACAGCTTTTATACAAAGCAACTCAAGAGATCAAGCACAAGTAATTAACTTATTTAAATTATTATCTAATATGAACATAAATCACTTTTTGATGAGGGAATCTTATCAAGAACAATTTGATACATCTGATCAAACAAGCAGTTCTTGTTGCTGTCTCTCCTTATTTCTGTCATAGGTATTTAAGTATGGAAATTCTCAGGTCCATAAGAGCTGCCATTTCATGACCTGAGGCAACTTCACTTTCTTATGAAGGAAATATTTCTCAACATGTCCTTTAAACTTGTTTTCTTTAATGTTTTCATTTTGTATTATTACTGTCAGAAAGGGGAGCATTTAAATTGTTTGCAAGGTATGCATAGCTAAAGCTGAAATTCAAAATGAGCACAAACATTTAAAGCTTAGCAGCTTCAAAAACTTCCTTGATGCCATTGCTGACAAAAATTTATAGTGTATTTTTTTATAAAAAGAGGCTGATTTAAATTCCTGAGAAGAAAAACAAAAAAAAAAAACCAACCCAAAATCTTAAAAGTTACTTGTTTCTGCACACTTGGAATTCACTCAGAGAGGCAATAACAATATCTCAGAGCTCAATACTTCTTTATTGGCAGGGTGCAGCATGCTTTTTCTCCTGCTCACTTTGCAGAAAGCATTTGGCACATCACAGGGTCATATCTCCAGTTTTCTTGGAAATATGAAATGTAAAGAGAGGGAGAACAAAATGTTAAGAGTAAAGTGTCCAAATTGGCTGGTAGAGAGAGACTGTTTTAACTCCAGAAAACTGCTTTGATATTTTACTCTTGACTTGGTGAACATTGAAATACCTATTTGTCTGGAATTGTTATAATAATCAATTTTTACAACTTTCTAATTTCTTCATTTCCATGCTGAGCACAATCTGGGACCCTGGGGTTCACAGAACTTCTCACTTTATTCATATTAGTTGTAATTTTAATGGACTTTTTTATACTTATTCATGTGCATGCAAAACCAGCATATGCCGTTAGGTATGAAAAGCTAAAAATCAAAACAAAAAGAAGTGAATTCATATAATCTAAGTGTATCTTACTGCCATTTGCAGAGTATGTTAGAGATATCTGCAAATTACCACAGGCTTTGTAAATTGTATCTGGTATATACTGTGCCAGATTCTGTTCTCAGTAACTTTACAGTGGTGCACATTGAACTGAAATCTGTGCTTTGTATATCTGAGCTGGGTTTCATTATAATTGAAACTATAAAAGGTCAGAGTGGTCTTTGGTACTACTTGGTCCCTGCTCTGAGCAGTGCTTTGGGGGCTTGTGTAGTAGCACATCTTCACAGTATTGGGATGCTGATGTGCTCTAGAAAGTGCTGGTTTTGTGAGCTGCTGCTGATTGTAAATAAAGTGCCAGTCTGTAACTTCTTCAGGAAACCTGGAAACATGCTATTGAGAAAGCCAAGCACATGCCTGATCCCTGGGCAGAATTCCATCTGGAGAATGTTGAGACAGAACACGCCACTCGTTACAGGTCTGTGGGTCTTCTTGCTTTGGACGCTGTTATTAAATGGGACTGCTGGTTTGTGCAAGGGCTGTGTTTGTGTCATGCAGAATATCTATAGTTACATGGCTGAAGAACTTTCATAATGCCCCAAGTTCATTAAGTGTGTCTTAACTCAGTCTCCCAGGAATATGTAAATTCTGCACGTCATCAAAAAGTAAAGCTTTCAGCAAACCATTGTCACGTTTTCTCTCCCACCTAAACAGTGTCTAGGACTTCCACTGTGTAGATGGGAAACAAGGCTGAGAAGTACTTTCTAGTTGATTTATTAATGCCATAAATTTAATCTAATAAGGAAATGAATCCCAACAAAGAGACAGCATACTTAGTTTAAATAGTTTTGCAAAGAAAGGAACATAACCCTCCATGAGTTTCCCAGAATAGCAGTTTCAGTGTTGCTAGTCCATACAGTATTGTTGCATGCGGCTGGAATTTAAATCCTTATAAAGTGCAGAATAGCTCAGCGTGGTCTACGTGCTGAAAGGGAGTTTGGCCCTGAAACTGGTTTCAGTGCTTTAACACGAGCTTTACCAAAATATTTACTCTACGGACAGGTTTCTGGGAGGAAGGGTTAGGGGTTAGAGGCCAGTTAATCACCATTTAGCATCAGTGTTGGAAGGAGGCCTCCCAGTCACATACCAGTCATGCAGTGCTGCTCTTCCCTATAGACTGCATCTGTCCCTGGTCAGCCACACAGTCCTGAAATAGTTTGCATATTTTAAAATACAAATAAGTGATAATTTTGGTTTACGGCTACTCAATACCCTACTAAAAAGAGATGGCTCTGATACTCCTATTTTTACTTCTTTATCTGCTGCAAACTGGGATGATACGTACTATGTAAGGGGGAATATGGGGTGTCTGCATGCATAAATTACTCTGTGCAGGTTAGGGGAACCCAACCTGGAAACAATCATGTGTTGGTGACTCAGCTGCTGCGGTTCTCAATTTGGCTTTCACTGTGTTGGGAGTTGAAGGGGTGGGGAGAAACCACAGTTGAACTCTGTATTACTCCAGGGGTTGTGCAGGGTCTTGCTACTCCCTCAGTGCAGTGTTGGGCGGTTCCTGGCCTCACTGTTTCTTACAGCTAGTGCTGCTCACATCCTCCACAGGCCTGAGGCAGGTTTATGCAAGCTCAGGGCTGGGGGAGACAACCTGTCCAGTATGTAGAGCTTGGTGAGGCCATTTCTGCCTGCAGTGTGCTGCCCAGGCGTCACAGAGGAAGTTTAATTTCAAAGCAGATAAAGCCTGATTTGCAATATTACAAAGTTCAGATTCTGCTTTGGAATCTGCCCATTGGCAGCAGGGTTCAGTGTCTCTTCAAAGAGCTAAATGTGTTTCTGCTTGCCTGCCCAAAGTGAGGAGGGCCAGAGTGTGGTGGGAAGACTGGAAGCTTTTGTGTGGGAATGGCAGCAGCACTTTCCAGAGTCAGTTACTGATAAGGAAGGATAGGTGCTGGGAATGGGGAGATTTGGGTTCCCTTTGCATTTTTCTGAGACCTATCTCCTGATTTTGCAGGTACAATGCTGTTACTGGGAACTGGGTTGAAGATGAAGTCCTTATCAAGATGGCTTCACAAGTAAGATCACACTGTCCTTCATGTTTGCTAGCAGCAAGTTTGTAATTTCCTTTCTGTTCCTGAATAGTGGCAACAAGATATTTTCCTCATAGAAGTTTTGAAGTCTGTGTAATTCTTTTCTTCTATCTCTTCTTCTTTGTATCTTTCTCTCCAGAATAGAGTAGAAAATGGAGGCAGACCTTCCCTGTCAGCAACATGAGGCATTTGTTCCATTCCCAGTGATTTCCCTTCCATGTCACCCCTCCCATTTCCTTCTGGCATCATTTCCCTGCCTGGCAGTAGTCCTACTATTTTGTGTACTCCCAAATAATTTCTGCTCTCAGCATGAAAACCAAGTGAATTTTCTGTGTATGGGGATAGAAGGCACTGTCACTTCCCAGTTAAGCCCTGGGGTTGGTTTTGTGTTGGGGTTGCCTTGCTCTGTGCTGCTGGCACAGTTTGTGGCATCTGGGGAGATGATGCTCTCTTTGGCACATCGTATACGGAAGCCTAAATGCAGAGAGCATGAGGTCTGTGAAGCTTCTTTAGGCAGACACCCAGAGCTGACTCCCAACTGTGAAGAGATTTTAAATAGCTTATTTAAAAGACATACCACGTCTTCTCCATGGGATATTAGGGAGGGGGAGTTTATCCAAATGCCTTTTCCCCCAATACCTGCTTAGACTACCAGTGGGTTTTAACTTTTCCTTGAGAAAATATTTTTATAGAGCCTGTTTGAAAACTACTTTCTGCAAGGTATAAAGGAGAAGTCATGGTTGTGTCTCTTGTTGGTTAGAAATCAACTTTGTGGAAATGGCAATGCTGGGTTTTTGTTTTTTCTTTTCCGCAGCCTTTTGGCCGTGGAGCAATGCGAGAGTGTTTCAGAACGTGAGTATCTGCCCACTTCATCTTTGTTGGCCTCCCTGCATTATTTTTTTCAGTGGTGACTGGAATTTCACTTAGGTGTAGTAGAAATTGTGTAAAGCTTGACTCCTTTCTAAAAGGCATTGCTGAGGGGTTTATTCCTGTTTGTGTGACTCCACCTGCAGGGAGTGTGGTTCAGAAGGCAGAATGTTCTCTGAAGACCTGGAGACCAACTTGAGGCCTATAGTTAGGCAGAGAAAAGAGAAAGAAAGAATATTTGGATGGTGCAGTCTCAACTAGAAAAGCCTCCATTGGTGAAGAATGTTATCCTCCCAGAATTTGCTTTGGATCATGTATACCAGAATAATGTTCTGAGTAAGGGAGAATTTAAACACTAACAGTTGTACTTCCCAGAAGGATAAGGGGGGAAGACAGGGGAGGGACTTTTCTTTCCTTGGAGAATGTTATCAAATGTTACTGTAGGCATCAGCACCCAGCTATAAACTGATGTGTGCTAAGAGATTACCCCACCCCTTCCAGGCTCTGGAAACAAATGTTTCCTGGAAAATGTACGCATGTGTGTTTAAAAACATTCTCCCTTCTTCCCATATGTGGAATCCACAGTAATTGCACTTCATGTGTGGTTTCAGCTCTGGAAAGATAGATACTCCTGAAAGATGGAAATGTGATGTTTTGAACTTGAGCAAAAAGGAAGAAAAGTAACCCCTCAGTGCTGCAGTTTGGCATTGTTTCAGTATCAGTTCATGCTGGTGGCTCTGTTCCTGCAAAGCCAGCTGGATACAGTAGGGAATGAAGCCTAGGAAGTAACAAATCCCAGCCTGCTGACATTGTTTTTAGCTCTTGTTGTTCACCAAACTCCCCATTACACAATATTTTGAGTAATGCCATAAACAGAAATTTGTTAGCAGTTTTGCCTTAACCTCTGGTACTAAGAAAGCATAATTCGAATGTCGGCTTCCTACTGCTGAGTTTCCCATATGTGTCAGTGGTACACTGATACTTCCCATCTGGAACTCTCTCCTAGATTTTTGCAATTCTGCAAGTGTTTAGTTAAGACAGTGACAGCATTAGGTGCCTGTGGCCCAATGAACCAATGTGAGGATACTTGCTTTGGAAAAACATGAGCTGGCTTGTTTTATGTAGAAGAGTGTGTTCCCTCAAGAACTGTGGAGGTTTGGGATCTGGCTGAAATTCTTGCCTCACTTCCTAATTCATTCTTTCCAGGGCCTCTGTTGCAGTGACTGTGTACCCATCCCTGCAGGAGGACAGGCAGCATGAAGTTGCTTTGCCTGTAGAGTGTCCCCTGTACCAAGATCTCTGCACCAAGGTCTTGGCAGGGAGAGGAAAGGAAGGAGGGGGAAGGGTTGAGAGTTTGAGTGCTGCTGCTAATTAAGGTACCCGCTTAATGCATTTGTTGGCAGCCAGCAGATCCTTTCTTATCAAAATTTTCCTGTGCTACACACTACCACCTCCCTGCCTCAGCCCCTCTGCTTTGAAGGGATCCGTGGATTAAAGATTTGCACATCGACAGAAGGGAAAAGCAGCATCATATGAGAACTGTCAGGTGCAGTTTTCCTTCTGGGAGCATGTGGGTTACCGAGCAGTCACTGCTGTGTGTTGAGAAGCAGCAGATTGCTTTTATCCCAGGAGAGGCTTCTTAGTTCATGTTTGAAAGGGCACTCCCTGTTAATTTCTGCAGAAAATAATTGTTGACATTAGAACAGGTTGTTGATGGGGCACCAGCCCTTCATACTGCAGGTTTGAGAGGAACAGGAAGGGAAAGGAATTAAGAAAAGGCGAAAGTTCAGAGCACAAATAGCTGCAGCTAAACTAAACAGATCAGCACATCCCAGCCATTCCCATGGGATGTTTCATTTTCCCTTGTCCCCTTCCTGTGCTTCATGTTTCAGGTAGAATACCTGGTGAATGACTGAGAGTAATGCTCATCTTGGAGCCTGACTCTGTCCATACAGGCAAGGAAATGGGATTGAATTAAAATCCTTGGGTTTGCTTTCACCAACGATTGATTTGTCTTTCAGAAAAAAGCTGTCCAACTTTTTACACACTCAGAACTGGAAAGGTGCCTATAATTATGTTGCCAAGCAATACATAGAAAGTGTGAGCAGGGATGTTTATTTTGAGGATGTTCGACTGCAGATGGAAGCAAAACTCTGGGGAGAAGAGTACAACCGGCACAAGCCACCAAAACAGGTGCATTCAAAGATCTTGCTAAGCAAAAATGCAGTATTGTTCTTCTATTGGGTTAGTTTCCAGACATAATTTAGAGGGAATTACTTGTTCACAATCCACCTCACTTAAATGCTTATTTAGATTATTTTGCCCTTTTGCATTTTCTGTTAAATGATGCTGATTTTGACGGGAGTAAATACAGAAATTGCTTTGTATTTCCAGGACTTGGGACTGTGTGTTTGTGAATGTCTGACTGTTCTCAGCTGTTGACTGAAAACCAAAATAAAATGGTGCTTGTATTGCTCTCTTTGATGTGTGCCCAGCTGCTTTTGAGATAACCAGAGATGTCACAGAATTTATTGCCAGCAGCAGTCTCAGCAAGCACTAAACTGTTAGTGCTCCAGGAAGGTAGATGCTTAAATCTTGCACACCTATCCAAATATGTAACTAGCATTGATTTTTGAGAAGAGCTGGAAACCTGCTGGCTTTAAATGGCCAAAATGAGTGGTTTTGATATGTGGAATATTTGCATTGCCTCCTGTGTGAGGGTTAGTTAATAACTACCTGGCTCATAACAGCAAGGTGAGGTAAACAGTGAAGCATGCGGAGAGAAATCTACAAATCTAGAAGTTTTAAATGCCATGTTGGAGAAAATATATAAGTAGAGGGAGAGTTATAATGGTTTCTGCTTTAGGAATGTGTGTGGGACAGAGGGAGAAGGTGAGGCAGGATACAGACATACCTAAAGAGTAGACACCCTCAGCCCTTCTCTGAAAAGGCATTTCTTTAAGTTGGGCAGTGCTGACTGTATGTTTTGCTCTCTGGGTGCAGACTTGGCAGAGTACTGTTAAGGTACCCACAAGATAAAATAGGAAGCCAGCACTTGCAAAGAATTTTTTTTCGGAGGTGCTTGTTACAGCAGTGGGCTGTTTTGAAGTGACTGCTTTTAATTTATGGCATTCCTCCTATAACTCAAGAAGCACATGACTTTTCTCCCACCCCCTAGTTGAACAGAAGGATCTTTGCAACTGTTCAGATTCTTGGATTGGTAAAGTTTTCACAGCTGGAGGATTCACACACACTTTGATCCGAAGACAGTATTCTGTTAGTCATTGTTTATCTTCTTTCCCTCCCCAGGTGGATATAGTGCAGACCTGCATTATTGAAATGAAGAACAGGCCTGGGAAGCCCCTCTTTCATCTGGAACATTACATTGAAGGCAAATACATCAAATACAACTCAAATTCTGGATTTGTGCGAGATGACAACATTCGTCTAACTCCGCAAGTGAGGCTTTGTTCAGTGCTTTCCATAGAGTGCTGCAGGGAATTTCTGGGCTCTCTCCAGACATCTTGCATTACTGCCAAGAAAGGAAGGTGCAGGCTCTGTAATACAATGCCAGATTAATTTCTCTATTTGCAGTGTGTCTGCCCCTTACTTGGAGCCTGCTCTTTCAAGCACTGAGTGCTTCTTTACTGCATTTCAGTTAATTACATTTGAATTGAACAGGGTTAATACTCTTTGGAAACCTTAAGCCCTTTGACTCAAATTATAACTGGAGGAATCAAAATATTTCAGACTTTCTTCAAATTGAGGCAGTGAGAGAGATCTCTCATGTACTGTGTACTGATTAGTCTTTTGGTGTCTCACGCAATACACTAAAGGAGGTGACAGGTATCCAATTCATGTAAATAAATCTAGTTCATTTACATATAAAAATGTAGGTTTTTCCAGCTGCAGCCTCTAAATAGCTGAATCTGAGATTGCATATAGAAATACAAGTACAGATTTCAAGTGATTCTTGAATCTTGTAAGATAAATTTAAAATACTATTGAAAAATGCAAAGTGGTCAGCATAACAAGATTTTACTGGACCTTAAGAGTTTTGTTCTTTACAATTTTTTTCCACTATCTTTAAGGTATTTATCATGATGGTTAACATAAGCAAAGAATTTATGTTCTGGGCTGTTGCTTGTGAACTGAATCAGTGCTGTGCTTTCACAGGTTGGGAACAAAATGTTCCCTGGTATTTGCTGCAGTTAAAATGTTTGTCTATCACCACCAATCAACTCCCCCAGGCCTGGCAGCACTTCTTTGGAGGCCTTCCCAGAAGATTCTTAATATCTCAGCTCTGTGATGAAGAGAAGGGCTTTTTATACCTGATTCTTGAAATGTGTTTTTTGGAGAGCACAAATGTACATTTCATTATCTGATATACAAATGTAGACACAGCAGTTGCTAAGGGGGATCTCTCAAAGTGGAAGAAGAATTTGTGGGGATGCTCACATTTATTTTTGGGGTTTTTTTCCAAACTGTGGCAGAGCTAATACTTGTTGGCAGAAGGAAGCAGTGTCCCAGAGATGCAGAGCTTGAAGATTCACAGGCACAGCTAAAATGTTTATACAGAAATTATTCTGCACTGGCTTCAGAGCCTAAGGTGTTCCCTCTGCCAGCCAGCTCCCCACTTCCTAAGGTAGTGAAGACTGTAGTGAAAAATAATCTCTAGTACAAAAATGAGGAATTAAGCAATCTCCTTTCCCTTGCCTATGCCCACTGCTGCTTTTCACCCTGCCTTTTTCAGCCTATCTGCAAGTTGGAGCAGGTTGGAGAGACAGGATACGACATGCTTTTAGTCTCTCTTGCTGCTTTTCATCATGATGTTTATGCCAGTTATATTTCACTGATAGAGTTATCAGACTTTTTTTCCCATTTATGACAGGTGAATATGTGTTGCTGTTTTCAGTAGATCAAGGGAGAGTGTTTTCAGACATCTTCTATGGTTCTTTCCAGGCCTTCAGTCACTTCACCTTCGAGCGCTCAGGACACCAACTCATTGTTGTTGATATCCAGGGAGTTGGAGATCTTTACACAGACCCTCAGATCCATACAGAGAGTGGTACAGATTTTGGAGATGGCAACCTAGGTAAAATCAATGGTTCTGTTTCACATACTAAGGGGTGCTTCTCTTTTCTTCCCAGCTCTGCGGAGTAGCCACTGCACTGGGTGAGCTGACACATTTCTGAGGGTCTTGCAAACAGCTGGGGAAGTCTTATTGTAAGGAGTTCTGTATGGGTCAGCTGTCATATAAGGGCAGTCTTAAAATGACAGCTGATCTTGGCTCATGTCTCCTGGCCTACTCCTAAAAAAGTAATGTAATTAAGTAGTTTGTACAATATGAGAACAATAATCACGGCCTTTGATTTGCTTGCCACATTGCAGGAATGGATACAGCTGAATGCAGAGAGATAGGCACCGTGTATTTTTGAAGTTTCAAGTGTTTATAGATATGAAGTTGTTCATAGGACACTGCAAGTTTTGTAAGCAGGATCAAATTTAGGCACATTTCTCAGTGATGCAGCTGGATTAGGTTTTTGTTATATTTTGTTCTTACATAGCTTTTCAGGATTTTTCCGACTTCTTTCACTCTCTCATGCAGAGAGACTGAAAAGCTCTTATAGGTGTTGAAATGGAAGTGGGTTAGGCTGTGTGCTACAAAGCATTTCCTGTCTTTCTCTTGACTTTTTAGAAAAAACTTTGGGACTTCCAGCTTTTAAAAAGTAAACTGTAATATAAAATTTGAGTAAACCCTTTCTTCACTTTTTTTAATACCTTAGGTGTTCGAGGTATGGCCTTGTTCTTTCATTCTCATTTCTGCAACAACATCTGCAAAAGCATGGGGCTTGCACCATTTGATCTGTCATCCAAAGAGAAAGATGCCTTGGATTATAATAAAAAATTGCTTGTAAGTGTTTGATGAAAAAGTGCGATTAACCTGTAGGTTTAATTAACATGTAACCTTGTAACACAGTGTATACTTGGGACCAAGTAGATCTTCGAATGCTGAAATAATTTATAAGTTTCGGATCTCACAAACCTGATTTGATGCTTGTTGCAAATTGATCTCACTTTCAGCTGATTTTGGTGGGAATGGGACTTGATTAAACACTGTATGAAATTCAGTCCTAAATAAATTTCTCTCTGACAGTAAAAATGTCAGGGCTTGATATTTTGTTGCAGTGTAGAACTTTTCAAAGCAAATACTTCTGTATACATGTGTATATTTATACCCTCTCTTTTGTAGAGGACTCCTAATAAACATTCACACTGGCTTGTATAGCATGCTTAGAATACAAAGAAGGATTATTCACAGGACTTTCCTGTTGATTTGCCAAGGAATCTGCTCAAACAATTCTCCGTGGCACAGAGGAGAAATGTGGTAGCAGCCGGGTGCGGACGGTGTCTGGGAGCCGGCCCCCTCTGCTGTTCCGCCTGTCTGAAAACTCCGGGGATGAAAGCATGAGTGATGTGGCATTTGACTCCCTGCCCTGCTCTCCCTCCTCTGCAACCCCTCACAGCCACAAGGCGGACGTGCTTAGTGAGTGAGCCTCTTACATCACCTCTGGGGGGTTCCTGAACGTTGGACTTGTCTTACTTTGGTTTTGTCTTACTTTGTTCTTAAGCACAACAGCATTGATTTAGTCCAGAACAGTTGTTTCTGGTGCTTCTCTTTGAACAGAAATAACACTGAAAGTACTTCTTTGTAGATAATGCTTCTGTGAAAGAAACAGCAATAAAATGATATCTAGAGCTTTTTCCTCAAGCGTGTTATCCTTATAATAACAGCAAATATTTTTTTTCTCCTAGATTGGCCTGTGTTCAGTGAAGTAGATAACTTGGATCAGCTTGACAACAAAAGGGTGAGTGTCTTTCCTACAGAAAATGAGGTTGCAGTTGCCTAATTAAATGTGTCTTTATAGGACTTCCCAAAGGTTTATAGGACTTCCCAGTAAAAGCACATAAAGGTGCTCTGCCTATTTCTATAGTTGCAGATCATATTACCACTATGTATTTGCTGTTTCTAGTAAAGGAAGAACATTTTATTTTAATATTTTAGTATTGATTATTTTGCCACCAGATACTTATTTGAATCTGGTGTATTTTAACAGGTACTTAAAGCATATGCCTATTCCCTTGCCTGCATATTGTGTCTTGGGCACTTGTGGTATGAAAGCTAAAGAATCCTTATGGATTAGGTCTGCAAATACTGGTACCGTGGGATGTTAGAGAACCTTGCCTGAGGAGGTGCAAGAAGTTTGCAATGGGCATTTTCCAGGGCTGGGCCTTAGTGCCAGGTGCTGTCAGTTACTGGTTTATCACTGAAGCTGAAAACTCTATTTAGTGGATTTCTGATTTGATAAAATACGCAAGTCCTTGATTTGTTTTAATGTATGTAAGGGAGAAGACTGTCTTAGACAGTACCTTCTGTATCATTAAGTCCTACTCCTGACAGAGGTAGTACAATCATTTTCATTCAGTATAACTATCCAGTATTTTTCATTGAAAGAGCAAACAGTTTGTTCTGTGAGAAATGTCAAGCTGAGGTCCTTACAAAGTGTAATGCTAATGCTGTTCTGTTCTTGACTTCTGTAGGATTTTGAAAATGGTGGAGACAGTGGATATCCCAGTGAAAAGAGAAGTGAGGCAGAAGATCTGGATCACAGAGAGAGGGTAAGAACCTGACGGGTATGGGAGAGTTGGGCCTGTTCATGCTTAAACTGTTTTTGTAGAAGAATCTTATTGTTTATCCTTCCTGATCTAGACTTTGAAAACAGAGGAAACAAAGAAATTCCCCCATGTTGCAAAATTACTTATTCATACTCGGAGTGACACTCTTACAGGAAAAAGATGATTTGTAAGGAGTAGCTTAATTTCAAATATCGTATTTGACTAGATATTGTTGTGTGGGTTTTTTAAGTATTACATACTGCATTTAGGAGGTGTAGCCATCTTCTTGTCATATGGAATCCATTAATATGATCTACTTTCAGACTCATTTACCCTCTCTCCTTTGTATTGCTTGAAACATTACACAACTGAATGTTGTTGTCAGGTAATAATATGGAACTTTAGAATTCCTGTAGGTTAGTTGGTTACTCCTCTAAAATACAAATTTTTAAATAAATGCTTTTTGCCCTGGAGATCTTACCAAGATACTCAATTAGAAAACAGGAAAGAGGATGCTGCTTCCAAAGTTACCACTCCTTTTGTCACCTCCTTTTGGCAAAGTATTTGTCATGGCATCTCCAGCTTACAGGATTAAAGCCCATGTGTGCCAAATTCTTTATCATTTTGGTATGTTTCTTAATATATTGTGATATCACTGAAAGAAAAGGATTCAGTGGAAACAGTTTTGATCATTGTCACTATTAATTCTGCAGAACAGGAGTAGTCTAGAGGGATAACTGGCACACATCAGTTGCTGCAAATGGAATGATGCAAATCTTTACATTAACGTAGGGCCATTCAAACAACAACCGGAGGCAGGAGTCTGATGAAGACAGTTTGGGAAGCTCTGCAAGGGTAAATAAAGCAGAAATGTTCACAGACTGAGTTTGCTGCTCTGCTTGTCCTTTGTCCCACTCATCTGCCACCTAACCACATCACTAAACCAGATGTCGGTTTCCCTTCCTTTTCAGCTACAGAAAATGTTTATTAATATCAACTTACCATTCTGTTATTTCCTTTTATGTTTTCTCTTTATTCTCTCGTTAAAGAAGTAGTGTGAAACAAATTCTCACCCCTGTAGCTGATTTGTCATAAATTAGTGATTATGCATGAGTTTCTCACTAAAAAAGAAATTACAGCTCTGTAGATTTTTTTTCTGCCTAACTAAATTATATTTCCTTTCTGCACCTTGCTTTTGGAATTGCGTCCTGTATGTGGGTGTATGGTTTCTTAAAAACATGCAGTTTGAAACAGATACACTGTGAAGAGAACTACTGTCACCTATTTTACAAAATACAACTTCTGTAATAATTGGTCTTGGGTATAAACTTAAACAAATAATTACTTTGAAAGGAAAGAAAAAGCAGAACTTTGACAACAATTAATAATTTACTTGGATACAATCTTCAGAATTTCCTTTTAATTATTAAATATTCCTGTTTCAGAAAATTGAAACAGCTTTAACAGACTGAAGTTCTGTGTCAGTAACCGTTCCTGTTGTGTTTCCCCTGTGTATCTGCAATGTCCTTAATTGTGATAGGATTGTTTTCGGCTGTTGTTTCCCACCAACCCATTATGTTCAAAAATTTCTTCTCATTTGGGTTGCTGTTCCTGAGAAATGCCAATGCATGTATCTGCCTGTCATCTTCTGCATTGTTACGTGTCATTTTTCTAGAGGTCTAGAATGAAAGCTGCATTTAAAGTGTTGGGAACTGAAATTCTGGACAGAAAAGTATGAGTCTCTTTTTTTTTCATGCCTGGATAACTTCAGTGCTTGCAGTGTGACTTTTCAGTTGCTTATTTTTGTAAGTAACTTTTTCTGATTCAGAACTTGAAGATGATTCTTCAAAGTGATGATTTTCAGATTAGAAATAGATTTGCTCAATTTCTTTAATGAAGAATAATAACTATTTATTCAACTACTAACTTGACTTTTGAAACCTGTGTTTTAAAATACAGTATTTACTAATAAGTAACAGTATTAATGGAGACTTTGATTCCAAAGTCCATCCATATGAGTAGGAATTTTAATTCTGAATATAAATAATAATATATTTTGTATTTCAGATCAGCGTGGAGAAATGGAATCTTTACAACTCTTCCAGAGTCCACATCCACAGGCCGTCCTGTGTTGCCCAAGAAATTCAGAGGCTCAATGCACTAGAACTTGAAAAGAAAATTGGAAAGTCAGTCCTCGGAAAGGTAGGATGAATCTACTGATACTGTTTTATCCAACAAGAAACATCTGGTATATATTACTTACATAGAGGTGTTGCCCTGCTTGTGTTTATTTGTGCAGGTGAAAATAACACCTCTGTAGCTTTCTGTCACCAATCATGTTGTTGTATAAGGGACATCTGAGTTCAGGAACACATGAATTCCATCTGCTTTTGGCCTTGCAATATCTGGGCTCCTTTGGGAAGAACCCTGCTATTCTTAGTCTGCCTTTCCAGAGGCATCCCACAGAGAAGATACAGTGGGATGGACAGCCTGACCCACATACCTTGCACATAGGCAAAGTTGAGCTCCTGAAAATAGGTAGCATGGACTGACTCTTTTTACTCCAGACTATTCCAGATAATGCAAATGTGAATTAAATTTGGGGTTATGTATGGTTTTAAGCCCACCCCTAAAACATGGTGTAAATCTCTCTGAACATCCTGGGAGCCCTAGGTGTTCACAAACCTTTTGGTGTGGGAAGAAACCTATTTTTCACAGAATCATTTAGGTTGGAAAAGACCTCTTAGATCACTGAGTCCAACCTCTGACCAATCACCACCTTGTCAACCAGACCATAACACTAAGTGCCATGTCCAGTTGTTTCTTGACCACCTTCAGGAACAGTGATTCCACCACTTCCCTGGGCAGTCCATTCCAATGTTTAACCCTTCCCGTGAAGAAATTCTTCCTGATGTCCAACCTGAACGTTCCCTGGTGCAGTATGTCCTCTCATCCTGTCACCAGCTGCTTGGGAGAAGATGCTGACCCCCATCTTGCTAGAACCTCCTTTCAGATAACTGTAGAGAGTGATAAGGTTTCCCCTGAGCCTCTTCTTACTCCAGGACATAACCGTAAGACCTGGTGAAGGATGGGCAGAGGGGTTTTGAAGGATCAGATCCCTACATCATTCTGTGTCTCTCTTGTGTCCAGGTTCACCTGGCCATGGTTCGCTATCATGAAGCCGGACGCTTCTGTGAGAAGGACAAGGAATGGGATCAGGAGTCAGCCCTGTTCCACCTGGAGCACGCTGCAGACTGCGGGGAGCTGGAAGCCATCGTTGGGTTAGGCCTCATGTGCTCTCAGCTCCCACATCACATTCTTTCCGAGGTCACTCTGGAGGTATGGAAAATGCCAAAAAGCAGAATTGTGATCCATTGTAAAAAAAACATGAGAAACAAAACAAAAACCATAGTTAGGTGTTCTGTAGCCTCCTGAGAGAAAATAGATTACTTTGTAATTAAGGATTTGGACAAAACAGCAAAAAATGCTGCCTCTTTCTGGTTTTGCCAGCAAATTACTGCATGCCTTTGGGAAGCTTTTGAAGCCACCTTTACTGTTCAGCTGCTTTGTTTCTTGTTGCTGTGCCAGTTTCTCAGACACAGTAAATACTTACTGACTTTGAGAAATTGCATTTAATGGTAGAGGGATGAAGGGATGTTTTTTCTTAGAAAGATGCATTTTAAAGGTTTTGTTTCCTTTACTAGGACACAAAGGAGAACAGAAATAAAGGATTTAATTACTTGCTGAGAGCAGCAGAAGCTGGAGACCGGCCTTCCATGATTTTGGTAGCAAAGGCATATGATACAGGTGTAAATCTTGATGCAGACAGGTACTGTGCATGGCTGAGTGAGTTATTTGGTGGTATTTCACTGAGGCAAGGCTGGGGCAATGATTTCTCTGCTTTTGTATTTTTTGTTTTTGTATTTCTTGTTTTTGTATTTCTGTCCTTATTTACCCGAGTTTTCTGTTTTGCACAATAGTGAAACTCTTTAAATTTCATCACTGTAAAATAACATTTAACTTTTAATTGAAGTTCACTGAGCATTCTCAGTATGAAAATAATTGATTTTAAAGTATTTATGAAACAAGAGACTGCAACTTCAGGTTGTTTTCTAAATCAGTTGTTTTCACAAATATAAATGCCAGGCCAAACTGACGCAACTGGTAATGAAGTAATGGAGTTCAGCAAAACACTTCAGTCTGATACTTTCTTCTCTGTAATTCCTGTATAAAGTGACCGCAGCCTCATTTTGCTGTAGTGACTTAATGCTGCAGTGCAGTTAGTGAGTCTCCATAAGAACATTTGCTTTCTTGGAGAGCATCAAGGCTCTGAGAAGCCAGTACAGAATTGGATGCTGAATCTCCAGTGCAAAGCACATATGTTTCCTAAGGGAATCATCTTCAAAAATTATTTTTGACTCCAGAGCCCAGGATTGGAAGGAGGCACTGCACTGGTACAATGCCGCGCTGAACATGACCGACTGTGATGAGGGAGGTGAATATGATGGCACGCAGGATGAGCCCCAGTATCTGCTCCTGGCCAGGGAAGCAGAGATGTTAATGATGGGAGGGTTCAACCTGGATAAGGATCCGCAGAGATCAGGTGAGGCCTCGTCTTGTTTTATTTCTGTTACCTGTAATCTTGCTTTTCCTTCCCTTCTCCCCCAGCATGTACCCCAAAAATAGATTTCTTGCTCCAGCTGTTAGAAAACATAAACAGGGTCAGTACCTTCGGATTTAATGATGCTGGGTATAACAAGGCTGGTGACAGTAAAAGAAGAGATCTTGGCAGGGACAGGGTAGTGGGTGGTCCAATCTGTGGCACACTGAGTTGCTGCCACGCAACCTTCACTCCCTCGAGATTGTTCTTCTGGGTCACTCCCCTGAGCTTGCAGGTTGCTGCTTGTAGTTTGAGTTACACCCATGACTCCCAGGCTCTACACAACATTCTCTTAGTTGCTGTGTAATCTACATGCTAGATGTCTGTCTTGGGGGCTCCTACAGGCTGGTCCTGTTTCCAGTCCTTCAAAATACTTTGAGGAGCCATCAGCAGCCAGTTGTCTAACTTTCAATTTGAAGAGCAGAAGCCTGAGTCCCAGCTGATGTAACTCTGACACTGTTAAAACACACACATACATCCGGCCCTGTAGTTTGACCTCAATTTTTCCTTTTGTCCTTTATTTGCTTCAGGCTAAAGCCATGTCCTTTCTTTACTCTGTCAACATAACTGATACTGTTTCCTCTCTAGGTGAGCTTTACACCGAAGCAGCAGAAGCAGCCATGGAAGCCATGAAGGGCAGACTGGCAAATCAGTACTACCAAAAGGCAGAAGAGGCTTGGGCAATGATGGAAGAGTGACACTGAAATTAAGCAGTTCTTGTATATAAATTTTTATAGAGTTGCTGCATTTGCAGCTAAAAAGATGTATTTTTATGTGATGTTACCAGTTTATTTTTTTCGTATTTTAGTTTTATAATTTTTTTTGAGGCTAGAAATCTAAGTGTAAGTAGGGTGCCATAGTATACTTTTGTTTGTGTTTTAAAGCTGTAATACCAACACACTTGGACCTTTTGTACTTTTTTTACTGTTAGAACTGAGGGCCTAGTTTTTTTGACAAAGGAAAACGAGGCCTTATTGTTTAGGTTTTACATGTCTGGTTTTTTACATAGCAAATGATCAGTGTGTTTACATTTTTCTTCTCCTCCCCACATACAGAAAAATATTTTCCTAAATTCTCAGCATTTCTTCATCATTTTTGGTGTATCTCACCAAATTTGCACATTAATGTAAATTTTCAGTTGATGGGTGGAGCTACTGATGTTAATAAGTAGTCCCATTATATCTTGCTGACATTGTTTGACACTTATTTTCAGATGAATTTCAGATGGAATCCTTACTTTGGGGAGGGGTAGGGAAGATGATTCAGATTGGCAGTGAAGATATTTAGGGTGGAATGTTTTATTCATTACCAACATTGCATATTATACCATTAGAAAATTTTTCATGTTCCTGATGAGGTATGGCATCCAGGTACCTCCCTCATTTTCATATTTTGCACCATATGAAAGTTTAGTTGTATAAAGTTCTACTGATCTTATATTTGTGCGGTGAAGTACAGCAGCAAGATTTGTAATATGTGGGTAATTTGAAGTTATTTTTACAGTCACATCTCAAATCTCAGTGCAGCTAGATCATCTCACTTAAAACAAGAACACATTTTCCACCATTTCCAGATGGATGTTTGAAGAGGTTAGGGGATGTTGATTCACCTATTTCTATGTACAGAAAACAATTTATATCGTCTAAGTATATTTTAAAATGGTATTTTATCTGCAAATGGTTTCAAATGCCATTTAGAGAAGAGTTTCTGGTTAGAAAGGGAAAACAGTATTACCCCCAAACACTTGAATTTGTGTCCTCTTTGCCTAATCCTAACCAGTGAGGGGAGGACAAATACCTGGTGGTGGTTGAATTATCATTGAATAGAGATAACTTTCTTCCAAATCTGAATGACCTGTAATGCTCACCACTTCAGCCAAGCCTTAAAAGCAGGCTTAAAGCTAAGCAGGCTGTGGGATGATGCAGGACTGATTAGGATTTCTTGCATGCATAGCCAAGGAATATTAATTTCTTGTAAAATGCAGAAACTGTTCAGGGAAGAGAAATCAGTTCTCCCTTTCCTGTGCAAGTGCCTGTCACTGGAATCAAATTGTGCTCCCATTTTATCTTTTTTATGACAAGTGGATCTTGAATTACTGTTTAGACGGTATCCAAGGATGGTGTCAGTAACAACTGCCACTGTCTGAAAGAGGTGAACTCCTGGTGGTTAAGGGAGTGAGATGGGAGGATTTTAATCCTTTCTAGGAGGGAAAGTTACCCTTAGATGTTGTGCTTCTGGTGGTGCTGTAACCAGCAGGAAGTTGTAGCTGTGAGCAGGCTTGCAACACATGACAACATCTTTTTTCTGTATACTGCAGGAGTTGTGAGAAAGTAGTGCCTGTGGCCTTTTTCTTTTTTTTTATTTTGTTTTGAGAGTGAAGGCAAAGCTCTTCACTTGTTAATGGAGGAATGTCTCATTTCTAGATCTCAGTTGGTCTTAGGTAGTGAGGTACTAAAATGACTAGATTTTTGGATATAATATTTTTCATACCTAACGTGCTGAAACAGAACCAGATGACTGCAATTCGGATTAATGTTTTCAGTGTCTATCCAAAGTTCTGCTTTAGATGCCTAAAGCCTCTCTGGGATGTGGCCTTTATTGCTATTTCAGTTCATAGCATTAAGGTATCAGCTGTCAATGGAAGGTGAAGCCACTCACCTCAGAATACAGTTGAATAGTCTGTTTTGTGCAGAACCTATACAGTGCAGGGACTACAGCAAATTCAGACAGAAGGATTTGTTTCCTTCATAAGGTGTTGATGCCAAATCTTTTGAGATTTTCCTTGAGAAGGAAGCATGTGTGACAAGACCACTAACCGTGTAGGGAGGAGATTGAAAGTGGCTGTCCAAAATGTGCATGCAAAGGATGTAGAGTGTAATTATTGACACTTTTTGGTGTAGTTTAATTTGCTAAATTCAGTAGTTGCTAAAGTTGCTGACAGCTCTGTGTAGATCTGGTATGTAAATGTGCACACACCTCAGTGCAAAAATTATTATGGTTAATTCTTTGTTTACAAATACTACTTTTTGGTGATGAAAACTACCTTCTGTCCTAAGGTGTATCATATGATTTAGCCATACAATAAATGGGACTGTCAATAATACAAAAATGGAAATTGTTTACAGAAATATTCACAACTTATTCTGTGACATTCTTTTGAAGGGAAAAACTGTATATTTTAAAAACTTTTGCAATGATATTGCTTTATGCTGTATTTTTAATCTATTCACAATGAATAAATAAAAATTTGTATTTTTTAAAAATGTGAAAATAAATCTGCCTGCCAGAACTTACCTGGGTTCAGTGTTTCCAGATGTCAGTGGGAATATTGCTTAGGTAAGGACAGTGAGATGGAAGCCTTTTTTTGTATGTCAGACATGCAAATACTGCTTGCCTGCATCACTTAGTTCTCTCATTCACTTTGTCTGAGTTCATTCTGGCTAGTCAATAAAATTGTTCTTTTTGTCACTTTTCTCAGAAGAGTTTTACTCGTTGCTTGTGGGCTTTTGCCTTTTTTTGTTGTTTTTTTTTCTTTATAAATTGCCAAAATTCAACCCTACTATTGTAAGCTTCCAGAAATCCTCTCTGTTGTTTGTATTATTCCATTCCTGATTTCATTCCCTTTCAACAGTCAGAAGTAACTAACTGGGAGGAAATTATTGGATGTGTAGCAACAAAATCTGTTCTCCTCCAGAAAACAAAATGGTTGATGTGCTCTCTGATTTGCATTTGTTTACACATGTGGTGTTTGTAACTAATGGAGGATAAAATATAATGACAGGAGGGCTTATTTGCAGGATTCTACAGAGGCCTCCCTATGCCTTTAGTGTTTGTTTAGTCCTGAGAATGGGCTGGAAATTCCTGGGCTCTGTGATTTGAGGTGGGGTATAACATCTAATGATACACTGTCATCTTGCTATGATTTATTTCCCTTCTGTGCAAGAGTAATCTCTTTGATACAGGCCCTTTCAAACTGTTAGAAAGGGAGTTCTGGCTGTTGCTTTTTTATTGCTTTATTTAGACATGTGGAACTTCTTATACCTGTGTAGTTTAAACAATGTGAAATTATCCTCTAGCAAAGGCACTGTGAAATTTCCTAACAACAAAAGCACCATCTGGGCCTCTGCCCTGTAGAATCACTAAGATAAAAATTATGAAATTTGGCACTGCTTTAGCTTTATAGCCTGTATAGTTTTTAGATACAGCTTCTGTCACAGAGATGGAGTGTTTGGCAAGTGTAAAAAAAGTAAGAATAGCATTCTTCAGAAACCATGGAGACAGCAAACTCTTATAGCTTATAAAGTGTAAATAAGAATATTGCCTGTTTCTTAATTACTGGTCTGTGGGACTGATTTGAATCTCACTCTCTTCCTCACAGATGTAATTTCACTCAGAGTAGAATGAGTGCTGACAGAGCCAGGTGTAGTTATGATAGGTCAAATCAGGGCTTCTCATCTGAATTTAGACAGACAGAATTTCATCTGAACCTCTCAGGATGGATGCAGGGCAGTGCTGCCAGTGGTAAGTTGGGGTATTTTCAGGTTGAAGTTTAGGGATATCTCTCAGTTGCTCCTGCTGATGGACCTGACTCCTGTGTGAGTGCAGCTCAGGGGTGTGTAACTGTGGGGCCTGGCCCTTAGTCTGGAAGTGTTCAATGCAAATGTTGGGTCCTTGCTATTCTCTGGCTAATTCCTGTGCCAGTAAAACAATGTAATGAGGCTGGTAGCTTTTGTTACAGTTTGAGTTCTCTTCTATGTTAATTATTTTTTTATTTGGAAAAGGTCCTGTAATTATAACTGATATTGCACAGGTGAAATGAAAACACTGGTGACCCAACTGCCACCCCTGAGGGACAGCCTGTGCTCTTACCCCCTGTCTGTGTCACACGTGGCTGATGTGAATAGTCTTGGGTACACAGGTTTCCTTTGGTGCTCAGGAGAAATGTCTCTGTGGCACAGAACCATTTCAGGGACAGAGACTGAGCTTAGCTGTGACAGGGCAGAAAAGCACTTTTCAGGAGGGTGTTGGTACCTCTCACTGCCTGGGCAAGAGGACCTGTGGGGCTGAGCAGCCCACACAGTAAGGAACAGTTTGTAATGAGTGTTCCATGCAGCCACCTGCACACACAGACCCCCACACAATTGCTGGGAGACTGCTAAAAGTGACTTTGCCTGAACTTTTCTGCCTGAGCCGGTTACAGGTGGTTTGCTGTGTGAAGCCAATTCGGGTCTGCCTACCTTCTCTCCTCCCTGAACCTCTCCTGCTGCTCTGCAGTCATCTCCCTCTGCTCTTAAAAAACCCCACATCCTGAAAAGGCACTGAATTGAGGGTGTAAAACTGCAGTAACACTGGAGGAGTTTATTCATACTTACGTGTGTGTGCTGTTATTCCTCAGTACTTGTAGGCAGTGAATGAAATTTTTAGCAGGACTGTGCAATGCTGCAGCCTCTCACAAAGAGGGTGGTGAAACACTGACACAAGTGTCAGTGGTGGATACCTTATCCCTGTAAACATTCAAGGTCAGGTTGGATGGGGCTCTGAGCTGCTTGATCTGGTTGAAGATGGGCTATCAGACCTTTAAAAGACACTTCCAACCTCAACCAAACCATTCCATGATTCCGTGTTCAGCAGCTCCTTGGAAAGAGAGCTGGCACCACCGGGTGCTGCAGGGACAGGCTGTAGGAGATGCCAGGGGAAAGGGTTGAATGATGCTCCAGCAGGTTTATTTTCTCTATCCTATTTAAATGAACTGCCGCAAGGACAGGGTTAAATCAAGCTGCATTAAGGCTTTGTAGTCTTCCCCTGGAGAAGCTGGAATTTTTCTCCAAATACAACTCTTCAGTTGTAATTAAGTGGTGAAAACAACATTAATTCTTTAAGAAAACTTATCAGACTTTCAGGCAAAATACGATCAGAGACTGCCAGGGGCACGTTCGTGAAGCACCAGCAGATGAGGTGTGCTACCTGCCCTTTGCACAGCTGTGCTGAGTACTGCCTTGCTGGTCCCTGTGCTGTAAGCGAACGAACAACCCCCAGCCGTAAACTGCAGAGTTTTGACTTTGCAAATTTAGTGAGTTGTGACTTTGCAACGGAAAATGAAAATTTTAGAACTTTTTTTAGGCTTTCAGAGGCGGTGCCCGGGCGATGCCACACGTACCGCGCAGGCGGCTGTGCTGCTCCGTGGCATCCACGTGGCAGCGGGCGCGGCGCGGAGGGCTCGGGCACGGCTGCTCCTGCCCGTCCGTCCCTGGATGCATCGCGCCGCTGCAAGTGCCGCAGCTTGGAAACGGGCTGAAAAGGACCCTCCGCATTTTATTTTTCGGGTAGAAAGGGCCTGTGGGGAAAGCAGTTTCTGGAACTGGAGAATGGAGAGGTGCCGGAAAGAGGAGGGAAAAGCTGATCTGGACTAAAAGTGTCGCCGAGAAAACACAGTGCCACGGCGGTAGCGTGGCCGAGCGGTCTAAGGCGCTGGATTAAGGCTCCAGTCTCTTCGGGGGCGTGGGTTCGAATCCCACCGCTGCCAGCACGCTTTTTTTGCGCCGCGGCTGGGCGCCATCGCCCCCTGGCGGTGGCGGCGGCCGGGAGAGCATTGTGGGTAGGAGGAGGCGCCGCGTCCCCACGTGCCGGCCCGGGGGCCACCAACATGGCGGCTGCCTGACCGCT